>JANBPO010000244.1:600000-989652 GCA_024336825.1 Amorphophallus titanum
CAGGTGCCGCCGATCCGTCGGGAGTCGAAGCAGCCCTTCTATTCCAACAAGCCCGCCCTCCTGGGCGACGGCGATTTCGACCCCGCCTGCCGCCCGCTGTACATCGATATAATAAAAAGTTATTCTATGTATCAATTCTTACATCTCCTACAACTGGTGGAGTTACAGCTAGTTTTGGTATGTTGGGAGATATCATTATTGCTGAACCTAATGCCTACATTGCATTTGCGGGTAAAAGAGTAATTGAACAAACATTGAATAAGACAGTACCCGACGGTTCACAAGAGGCTGAGTATTCATTCCATAAGGGCTTATTCGATCCAATCGTACCACGTAATCTTTTAAAAGGTGTTCTGGGTGAGTTATTTCAGCTCCACGGTTTCCTTCCCTTGACTTAAAATTTTAAAAACGAAAGTACAGCACTAGATTCAGTTATTTGTAGTGAGCAATAAATAATTCATCATCGTGACAAAAAACCGATAAAAATGGCGTTTGGTCACATAAATTCTGCTTGATGTATAGTTATAATATAATTTAATGTAAATATATTAATGAATGTCTAATAAATTAATAAATATAGAATAAATATAGAAATATCTATGTAGTAACAGAAGTAATCTCTATATCTTCCGAAAATCCATTTTTTGACTTTTACGATGAATCCCTCTTGTATCGGATTAGTTAGAGTCGCGAACTCATAAAAACTTCTTATTATTTTAGTTTTAGAAAGAAGATAAGAATGAAAACAGGATAAGAAAAGTTTATTAAATGGAATTATCATACATATTCGTGTAGAAAGATAAATAAAATAGGTCCACTTAATGTAATGTAGTTTTACGTTTCTTGCACTTAATATTATTTTTTATTTTGCATTTATTAACTACTTAATATTAACTACTTAATATTATTTATATTATAATAGATAGACTACTTATCATAAGATATCTTTATAAGAGGTTCAAATATTAAATTGAGGCACCCATTCTATGACAGATTTCAACTTACCCTCTATTTTTGTGCCTTTAGTGGGCCTAGTATTTCCGGCAATTGCAATGGCTTCTTTATTTCTTTATGTCCAAAAAAATAAGATTGTCTAGCTGCGATGTATGGGACCAAATCGCATCAAGTTATTTCAATCAACACTGGATCATTATTTAGGTATCCATTTTTTTAGTGGAATGTGGTACGATATGTGACTCCTTGCGAATACAAATGAAAGGAAGAGCCGTTTTGCATGCGTATACATTATATCTGTATAAATGCATGTATATGTAGGTATAGCTCTGGTAAAAGCGGATCATCAAATATTTAAAGTGGAAAGTCAATGTATCTAACCAATTACTTCTAATGTTCACATTAAGTGCTAGTTGATGAGAGTTACCTCGGGCTCGGGAGCAAGAAAAGAAAAGTCAAATTCATTTGGTTTATTCTCCCAATTCCAATCGAATGCAATTGGATCTAGTATAGTATGAACTGGCGATCAGAACATATATGGATAGAACTTATAACGGGGTCTCGAAAAATAAGTAATTTTTTCTGGGCCTGTATCCTTTTTTTAGGTTCACTGGGATTCTTAATCGTTGGAACTTCCAGTTATCTTGGTAGGGATCTGATATCCATATTTCCATATCAGCAAATATCTTTTTTTCCACAAGGGATTGTGATGTCTTTCTATGGAATTGCGGGTCTATTCATTAGTTCCTATTTGTGGGGCACAATTTTGTGGAATGTAGGTAGTGGTTATGATCGATTCGATAGAAAAGAAGGAATAGTGTGTATTTTTCGTTGGGGATTTCCTGGAAAAAATCGTCGTATCTTCCTTCGCTTCCTTATGAGCGATATTCAGTCAATCAGAATGGAGGTTAAAGAGGGCCTTTATACTCGCCGTGTCCTTTATATGGAAGTCAGGGGCCAGGGAACTATTCCCTTGACTCGTACTGATGAGAATTTAACTCCACGAGAAATTGAACAAAAAGCTGCGGAATTAGCCTATTTCTTGCGCGTACCAATTGAAGGATTTTGAAATGAAACGAGGAATAAATACTTTCTCGGCATGAGGGAAGGAATTCGGTAATCCTTTTTTTTTTCTTTTTTTAATACAACTTAATACAACTGAACAACTGAAGTTTCTTCAGAATGCTCATTTGAGTAGAACATGCTAGATTCTATTTCTTTGTTCTGTTGATGTGGCGGTGACCCTTAGAATAAAGCAAAAACAGGGGGACGTATATGGAACAAAACGACTAAACTATAATAAAAAGTCATTTTTCGTCTGCCAAAAATTTTTTACGTGTATGCTGGAGTTCAACTCAATTCTTTCTTTCATACTAGTAACAAGTATAATAAGTATAGATTCATTACATATACCCAAACCGGACATTTCGAAATAATGACTTGGTCCACGGTGGAGTTTTTTCGTCTTGAAATTTGAATAATATTCTTCAAGTGGTTTTTGAGCATTCATCAAAAAGAACAAATAAGGATGCAATACAATTGGTTCTAGAAGAAATGTTTTATTTCCTAAAAATCAATCCAGGAAGTAACGCCTTGGATCAAGGCGTGTCTCGAGTAACGCCTCTGGCTGAGGTCGTCCTTTCATGAATTAACGCCCTGTTCAAAGGCGTGATCAATCCAAGAAGTAACGCCTCTTCTCAAGGCGTGTCTTAAGTCAAGCCTCCCCCTGAGGTCGTCAATTCAAGAATTGACGCCCTGATCGAAGGCGTGTCTCGATTGCAGAGTCCTCAAATTTCCTGCCTTTCTTCGAAGATTGTTGCTCTGATTGGGATTTTATCCTTTCCAGAATCCACTCCTTCCTTGATAAGCATTGCCCAGTTGGACTCTTCCTTTGATTAAATCTTTCCCTAAGATAACTACTGCCGTGGATGATCTTTTCTGCACGTCTCTTATCCTATAAAAAGGCCTCCTGTCCATCGTTTAAGGGTTGGATGCAATATACGACGAAGGGCCTTCTTGCTGCTGCGTTCTTGCCGTTCTTCCCGTTGCTGTCCCTGCTGTGTTCCTTTCAACGTCCTGCTGCTTCAGCTTGCGCTACTGCATCCTGCTGCATCCTGCTGCTTCAGCTTGCGTTACTCATCCTGTGTTCTTCACTGCCCCTGCATCCTGCGTTGCTGCATCCTTCTCCCTTCGTCTTCTTCCTACAATTTCCTTCGTGCAGGTCGCCCTCTACTGTTCAGGGACAGCAGGGCTCTCTTCTTCACTGTTTGCATCCGTGGCATCCATATCATCATATTAGCATTGCATCAGGTTATTTATTACAGCATATATCTCCATCGTTAGCATTATTGCTTGTCACAGCACATACATCTCTTTTCCTACATTTGTTATAGGGGTTTTCACAAAAATCACAAAAAGGTGCGCATGTTGAAGTCTGGTTATTTTTATTACATATTCCTTTTGAATTAAATACTACGCAGCACTGACTTTGGCCCGTCTCTCTCTTGTTGGTTTATTGTCTTGTTTTGCAAGGTAATCAATTTCAAAGAAAACCCTTCTAATCGGCCGGCCGGTTCAAGAAGGAGGAAATACCCACCTTTTCCGCACTTCCCGCATCAACAGGTAAGCGATCTCTTTCCCCTAAATTTTGAGGCCTTCGGGTCTCTGGCGATCACCTTTCCATGTTAGCACCACGTGCTTGATTTGCTTATTATTTGTTATCTTCATCTCCGCAAAGTGGATTTTTATTCACGGAATCTACAAATTGGCGATCACGGTGGGACATCCACTGTTTTCTTTGATTGATTACCACTCCTTTTGGCACCCTCGAGTGCCCTTTCCCTTTGACACCCTCGCGTGTCCTTTCCCCTAGGCGCCCTCGCGTGCCCTTTCCCCCTCGGTACCCTCGGTACCCTTTCCTTTGTGTCTCTCAGGCACCCTCCACACCCTCCATTGTGCACTCTGCACATTTGACGGCCTAGTCAGTGCTGCGTAGTAACGCCTTCCCCTAGGGCGTTTTTTGATTTAACGCCTTCTTCAGAGGCGTGTGTTGATGATTTAACGCCCTCTGCTTAGGGCGTCTTCTTGATAAATTTGGTGCTTGCTTTACGACTGTGGGTCCCTCCCGCACTTGCTTGCTAGTAACGCCTCCCCTCAAGGCGTTTTCAAATTGAAAGACGCCCTTCACCGAAGGCGTCTCTTCCTGCTCACGCCCCGACCTGAGGCGTGTCCTTCCTTCCCTGCTTTTGGTCGCATATCTTCTGCTTTGTCTGTGTTCTGACAGACTCTTCTTCACTAGTAACGCCTCCCCTTAAGGCGTTTTCAAATTGTAAGACGCCTTCTGCAGGAGGCGTCTCTTCTTGTTCACGCCCCGACCTGAGGCGTGTCCTTCCTTCACTGCTTTGGACTCGCATGATTTTTGTCTTGTCTGTGTTTTCACAGACGTTTTTTTACTTGTAACGCCTCTCCTCAAGGCGTTTTCACGTTGCAAGACGCCTCCTCCTGCAGGCGTCTCTTCCTGTTCACGCCCCCACCTGAGGCGTGATCTTGCTCCTTGCTTTGAGTCGACATTCTGCCTTGCTTATTTGCTGTTAACGCCTCCTCCAGAGGCGTTTCCTTTTCTGGTGACGCCCTCTTCTCCAGGCGTCTCTTCCTGATAACGCCTCCCACCAAGGCGTCTCCTGTTACTGTTCTGCGGGCTTCTCCCAGAAGTCACGGCAGGCAGGTCGCCGTGTCCAGATTTGCTCACGCCCTGACCTAGGGCGTGTACTTCCTGTGTTTTTTACCGAGGCTTATTTCTGTGCTATTGTTATCATTATCTTTGATTCCATATGCATATTGATTGATTATATTGTGTGATTATCATTGCTGGATTGTTGCTTGGTTGAGAGACCTCCTCTCTCTAGCCTAGGAGCCACACACCCTCTTGGTGAAGGAACGATTTCTGGCATTTTTTTAAGAGAGTTAAAGTATTTTAATAAATAAATTAGGTATTTATGTAATTAATTAAAATTGGGGGTTTAAAGGGTAAAATAAGGTTTTTTTTAAAAAAATATATTTAATAATTTTTTTATCAAAAACCCTCCCCACCCACTCTTTCTCTCTCTCTCCCGTAACACACACTCTCTCTCTCTCGAATCACCCTCTCACTCTCTCTCTCGAACGTCTCTCTTCCTCTCTCCTTCCCGATTTTGTCCATTTTAGGGCTAGACCGAGGCGCATGAGGTACCATTGGAACCAGTGCGATGAGAGGAATGTGTTGACGCCCTCCATCACGCGGTTCGAGGGACGGTGGAGCGAGGCAGGACTAGTGGGGCGCGGTTCCCACCTTGCCCGCATGCGGCCGAATCACTGATTTCGGGACGAACGAGGTAGGAGGATAGATTCACCTCCTCACTAGGAACACATCCATACCACATGCACGCCCATCCACGGCCATTTGGCCTAGTTAATGTCTATTTTTAGTTTTTCCCTAAAAAAGTGTTAAATTATGTTTTTGATCATTTATGGGCATGGAATTTACGTTTTTGAGCTTCTGTTGGCTTGTATGGATGTTTGGCATGGCAGGTTTTAAGTTTTTTACAGGTTTTGTAAGCGAACCCGTCGATTTCAATCGACCGGGGCATGGTTCGGTTTCAAATTGAACCCGATCGTCGCCCAGCTCACATGGCGGTCACACCAGTGACCGTTATGTGCTTAACGTACCACCTCTGGTGCGTTATGCTCGTATAGCGGACCACCCTAGGTCCGTTATGCTCATGTATTCTATAGATAGGTCGTTAGTATAACGCCCCCTCCCACGACTGTTATAGTCATGGGTTTTCTGTGGATTTTCCACGTTCGGGTGGCTTTAACGGACCCGCATTGGGCCGTTATAATTTCTGAGTAGTTAAACTTAACAAAAATCACTCGGGTAGTCATAGCGGACCAGTGGAGGTGCGTTATGTCACATAATGCACCCACACTGACCCACCATGGCCGCTGAGCCCTGGATTGTAGGAGAAGGGGATGACGGAACAGGGGAGGCACGCCATGTTAACATAACGCACCCCACCTGATCCGTTATGCCCTGTGACGGGCCAGAACTGATCCGTTATGTGCTATAACGGTGCAGCTCTGATCCGTTATATTCTCTGCTATCCCAAGAGTAATAAATCATTATTCTAATGCATTCTTCACCCTGTTTAAGTTATTTTATGAATAAAAATACATCTTTATGTCCCAGTAGAGTTACTTTCTCTTTCCTCGTGATGGAGCCACTAGTCGTAGCCCAGCGACCTTAGTGTCGGCCCACCTGGGAGAGGTGGAGGGGTGTTCCCATCTAACGATTTTTAGGCTAGTTACCGTGGGCCCCCGCGGTTACCGTAGCATCCTACGGGGGGGAAAACTAGCTAGAGGCCTGACCCTAGACAGGGGTCGGTGTGTGCACACGTGGTCAGAGGCTTGGACTGACACTGACGAGTGTTACTCTGACTAGTTCTTGTTATGGTACTTTCTATCCCTCTCGCTCATTGTGTCTGTCTGACTTGCGAGTTGCCTGAAACGCAGTATAAGCAGTCAGTGGACGCTTCTAGTTTCTACCTTCTAGTGAGTTCTCCATCTCTCACTTCACACGGTTAGTTGAGGTTAATATTATTAGTAGATTTAGCCTCTGTCGCTATTAAATTATATTTAATTAGCATATAGCTAACTGTCTAAAACTGCTTAGATAGGTTTTACAGCTTTACAATCCATGTGTTTAAGTGGTGCCAATGCTTGTTTATTGCATAAATACATGCTCTAATTGCTTTATATTTGCATGCCTGCTTGCTTAGTTGCATGATAGGGTTCCGCGTGACCCCTACTGAGTCTGGCTATGACTCGCCCTTCTCCTTTTTAGGTGAGCAACCGCAGCCTTTGACCGGAGGTCCCTGTGCTTTTTCGGACCATGTTTAGCCAGCCAGCCTATATCGGTGGGGTCTTTTCTGTACTTTTGACTGGGGTATGCCCCAAGTAGTTGTACATTCAGACTTTTTGTTCTTGTGGACTTATTCTTTTGGCAATTCTGGACTATCACTCTGATGTATCTTAATTGCTTCCGTACTTCAGTTTAAATTACTGTTCTAATTAATATTGCACGTGGTGTAATTCCAATTCATTGTACGCTCCCTCAACAATCTCCTCCAACCCTTCAGGGGCCTCATTAGTCTCTTGGGTGACTTCCCTAGATCCTGGTAGTGGTAATCTGATGGTATATTGGCTTATCGGTACCCAGAGCTCTGGGTCGTTAAAGATGGAATCAGAGACATGTTGAGGAATCGAGTAAGGAATCGAAATTGCAAAGCTATAGTCAATACATCGTCCGCCGGGTATATGAAGGGGGCGCCTACATCCTGGTGGACCATAAAGGAGTCGTCCAGTTCTCTCCCCTCAATGGAAAACATATAAAACTCTACCATGCAGCTCAACCGGCGTCTCCGGAATAGACACCTATTCCTTGGTTAGTGGCACCCCGCCCTAGCCGAGCTACCTATTCCTTGGTTAGTGGCATTCCGCCCTAGCCGAGCTACCTCCTTGGTTAATGGCACTCCGTCCTAGCCGAGCTCCCCCCTTGGCTTAGTGGCACTCCGCCCTATCCGAGCTACCTTTCCTTGACTTAGCGGCACCCCGCTCTAGCCGAGCCACCTTTCCTTGGATTAGTGGCACTCCGCCCTAACCGAGCTACCTACCCTTGGCTTAGTGGCACTCCGCCCTAACCAAGCCACCTTCCCTTGGCTTAGTGGCACCCCACCCTAGCCGAGCCACCTTTCCTTGGCTTAGTGACACTCAGCCCTAGCCGAGCTACCTCTCCTTGGCTTAGTGGCACTCCGCCCTAGCCGAGCTACCCATTCCTTGGCTTAGTGGCACTCCGCCCTAGCCGAGCTACCTTTCCTTAGCTTAGCGACACTCCACCCTAACCAAGATGCCCCTCCTTGGTTGGTGGCACTCCACTCTAGCCGAGCTACCTATTCCTTGGTTAGCGGCACTCCGCCCTAATCGAGCTACCTATTTCTTGGTTAGTGGCACTCCGCCCTAACCGAGCTACCTTTCCTTGGTTAGTGACACTCCGCCCTAATCGAGCTACCTATTCCTTGGTTAGTGACACTTCGCCCTAGTCGAGCTACCTATTCCTTGGTTAGTGGCACTCCGTCCTGACCGAGCTATCTATTCCTTGGTTAGTGGCACTCTACCCTAGCCGAGCTACCTATTCCTTGGCTTAGTGGCACTCCGCCCTAGCCGAGCTATCTATTCCTTGGTTAGTGGCACTCCGCCCTAGCCGAGCTACCTCTCCTTGGCTTAATGGCACTCCGCCCTAGCCGAGCTACCTTTCTTTGGCTTAGTGGCACTCCGCCTTAGCCGAGCTACCCTTCCCTTGGTTATGACGCTCCGTCCTAGCCAATTCATACGCAACGTTGCCACCGCAGACCTTACGTCTGAACAGGCAACAGATCCCTTCTTGCGTTGGCCTTACTATTTTGCCAACGAATGAGTCAATCCGCATCGGCGCAAGGCCCCGTGCCCTAACCAGCAGTTAATCGCTGACATCAACAGTCAGACACCACGCCTCAATATAGTGTCTACTTTCAAAAAAAAAGAAGAAAGAAAAATGGGGTTAAGAATAGAGATACCCCGCCAGCCTTGTTCCTGTATCAGAACAAGGGCAAAAAGGGCTATAACCCGACTGTGGCGAAAACCCGCAAGGGCGTTGCAGGCAAAATCGGGTACCCCGCCACGTGAAAACCCGAAATGGCGCGTGGGTAAAAGTAAGAGGGGGCTGGCTTCAACAAAAACCTGAAAGGGCGCCTGAGTCAGTAATGTGATAAAAAAAATAAATAAAAATAAAAATGAACGACGATGTAGTAGCGAGGTTACCCTCGCTCACCATTCTACTTCTCTCATCCTTTCGACCCTTGTCACCATCGGTAAGATTGGTCGCTACCCTTTCGGCCCTTATCACCATCGGCAAGATCGGCCACCCTTTCGACCCTTGCCACCATCGACAAGATCGGTCGCTACCCTTCCAGCCCTTGTCACCATCGGCAAGATCGGTCGCTACCCTTTCGGCCCTTGTCACCATCAGCAAGACCGGCCACCCTTTTGACCCTTGTCACCATCGACAAGATCGGTCGCTACCCTTTCGGCCCTTGTCACCATCGGTAAGACCGGCTACCCTTTCGACCCTTGTCACCATCGGCAAGATCAGTCGCTACCCTTTCGGCCCTTGTCACCATCGGCAAGATCGGCCACCCTTTCGACCATTGTCACTATCGGCAAGATCGATCGCTATCCTTTTCGACCCTTGTCATCATCGACAAGATCGGTCGCTACCCTTTGACCCTCACCACTGTCGGTGAGCCCGGTCAACTACCCCTTAACTTGGACCTCCCGTCCTCATTAATAGACGAACTACCAATGCTTCGACATTTAACCCATGTCGATGAATGAACCACACTCTCAGCTTTCGTCACCATCGGCGAAATCAATAGGGCGCATGCGCCTACTTTATCTATGTCCCACCTTGGCCAAAGCTCAATTCCCGGAGTAGTTAATCCGCGATGGAGTGAACACCTCACCCCTTCGCTGAAGGCGTGAGCGCTCTCCTGCGCTAGTAACTTATATCCCTGGACCGAGCTAATCGGCTGGAGGGAGAAAAGAAAAGAAAAGGAAGAAAGAGGTCGTGATTGAAGCGACAAATAAAGATATTTCTTCAGGGTCTTCCTCTGACCCTCTGCCTCTCATTTTTGCTGTCTTCTCCTCTTTAGAGCCCCCTTCAAACCAAAATACTGCTCCTGCATTGATTCAATTAGATGCTGTAGATTCAGTTGCTCCCCAGTCAGTGGGCAAGAACTGTAATCTCAATAGTGCTTCCCAGATTTAGCTCAGCCCTGATATGGTCCCTGTCCGAGAGGTAATTGCTAAAGGTGCTGCTATTGATAATGTGAGAGCTCTCACCCTTGATCAGCCCCGTATCATTACCAGATCAATGCACAGGTCTGGTTCTGAGGGTACTATTTCTTCTTCCACTTTTCAATGAATTTTCTTATCTGGAACATAAGAGGCGTTGGAAATGAATTATCAATAGGGAGGCTCAAGTTTCTCATCAAAGCCCATAACATTGAATGTCTTGCTCTTTTGGAACCCAAGCTTCATGTTAGTAAATTGACAAACATTTGCTCTAAACTGGGTTTTAGCAATAGCTTAGCTAATGCCTCTGATATGGCACATATTTGGTTCATGTGGAAGAATCCTTTTGACTTTACTTTGGTTAATAGTGATGATCAACAGTTAACAATTTCTCAGAGCAGTATCTCTGGTCCTCCTCTCTATTCCACTTTGGTGTATGGTAAATGCACTGCTACTGAGAGACAAGCTATATGGTCTTCTTTATCTTTGATTCACTCTCAGTTGGATGGCCCATGGCTTGTTGCAGGGGATTTTAACTGCTTGCTTAATGCTAATGAGAAATTAGGTGGAAATCCTCCTTCCCAGAGTGCCATCTCGGATTTCCATGACTGCATTGCTAACTGTGAACTTATTGATGCTGGCTTTATGGGATCGAAGTATACCTGGCATAATAACCAAGCTGGTAGCAGAGGCATTTGGGCTCATCTGGATAGAGTCCTTTTCAATGCGTCCTAGCTGAATTCATTTCCTATCACTGTGGAGCACTTATCAAGGGAAGCATCAGACCATGCACCATTGTTGATAAAGGCTTTAGTCCACAATAGTTTCCGGAGCAGATTCTGCTTTCAAAAAATGTGGACTTTGCATGAAGATTTCTTGGTGGCTGTTAATTCATGTTGGTACACCAGTCCCCTTGCCTCTTCCCCCATGACCACTCTATACCTAAAGCTGAAGTACCTGAGAAAGATGCTGAGAATCTGGAACAAGACCACTTTTGGAAATGTCCACCTAAATTTAATGGCAGCAGAGGATGCGGTTCTAAAAGCTGAACATCAGTATGATCTTAATCCAAGGGAGGAAAACTTCAAAACCCTTGAAGAGGCAAGGTCTCTCCAATCTGCAAGATTACTCCAGGAGGAATGCTTCTGGAAGCAAAAGTCAGGCATTAAATGGCTACTTGAGGGGGATAGAAACACTAGGTTTTTTCATACTTCCACCATGGCTAAGAGGCATAAATTCAGAATCACTCATCTTACAAACTCAGCTGGTCTTGTTACTTCTGCTCATGAAGATCTGAAACATATTGCTGCATCTCATTTCCAATAGGCCTTCACTTCTGAAAGTCACTATATCGAAGATTCTTGCTTAAATTGTATTCCCTCTCTGGTTTCTCAGGCTGATAATGTCATGCTGTGTGCTGTCCCCTCTGAGCTGGAGATTAAGGATGTCGTCTTCAGCTTATCCCCAGATAGTGCTCCTGGTCCTGATGGCTTTACTGGTTCTTTTTATCAAAAGGCTTGGTCTATTATTGGTAATCTGGTTGTGGCTGCTGTTCAAGAAGCTTTCACCACCTCACATGAGCTCCCAAGAAGTGTTACATCAACTCTCATTGCTCTGATTCCAAAGAAGTCTCCTGCAAATGAGATTTCAGATTTCAGACCCATCAGTCTGTGCAATTTTTTCTACAAAATCATTTCTGCTCTTCTAAATAAAAGGTTGGCTCTCATTCTCCCGAAGCTTATTTCATTGGAACAATCAGCTTTTGTTAAGGGGTGTCAAATTATTGAAAATATAGCTTTGGCTCAGGAGTTGTTGCAAGATCTGGGCAGAGAATCCAGAGGGAATAATGTTATTTTTAAACTGGACATGGCAAAGGCTTACGACAGGCTTGAGTGGGATTTTTTATTTGCTGTTCTCTATAGATTTGGTTTCAACTTGCCTTTTATCAACCTGATTGGAAAAATGATCCAGAACTGTTGGTTTTCTGTTCTCATAAATGGAGACCCTGCTGGATATTTCAAATCTTCTAGAGGTGTGAGGCAAGGTGATCCCATTGCCCCCTCCTTATTTATTCTGGCAGAGGAGAGCCTTAGCAGATCTCTCAAGCAGGCCTACACGGATGGAAGCATTGAATGGTATCATGGGCCCAGAAGATGTCCCCCCATCTCTCATTTATTATTTGCAGATGATACTCACCATTATCACTCCTCAAGGGGGAGGAAGTGGGAGACTTATTGAGTCCCAAATATTCATATTCTTTTGTATGTTTAAGAGGATCAGGGTATGCTTACCAAAAATAATGATTCAAATCATGGGAACCTGCAAGGAGTCCAGAAGAAACTTGCCCTATGCTGCTAACCTAACAACTATTTTTAAGAAGTTGAATATCTCCTTAGAGGATGAAACATTCAAATAAATACCTAAGGTGAATGTGTGCAACATGGACTTCATCACTAAGTTCATGAAACTTAAGTCATCAGGTGGCAGAATTCAAGGGCAGGGGCCAGTAGGCAAGGTTTAGAAAGAAATGACAACACAACCCATCCTTCAGGGGGAGGATCAGCCTTGAGCAGCAGAACAACCAACAATTTAAGAAGGACAGCAACTAGAAAAAGAGAGTCAGCAAGTTGAAAAACATTCTGAATCAGAACAGCAACAAGTTGTATGTCAGCTAGAGCAGCAACCAGATATTGAAGAAATTGATCAAAGTCAGCCTGATGCACAAGTTCAGGGGGAGGATCAGCCTCAAGCTATTGAACAGCAAATAGAAGTAAATGCAGAGTAGGAGGCTAATGAAGAAGTACATGATGAGAACTTGCCAATGCAAGAAGCAGAACAGGAAATTGAAAAGGAAGAAATGGACATAGATGATCAAGTTCATGAAGAGCAGCAATTGAGAGAAGCAGAACTGGAACAGCAACTTCATGAACTGGAAGAATAACACCTTTTAGATGAGCAAGTCATGCAACAACTTGATCAACATATAGACCAGCTCATTGATCAGTTACAACAGCAGCAGCAGCAGTCATTTGAAAACCAACCAGAGCAAATGAATATGGATGAAAATGTAGAGCAATAGTAGCCATTTGTGGAATAGCCTGAGCAGCAGAGGGTGAAACAGCCACAAGAAGCTGAGGCTGAAGTTCCTCAACCACCAATGTCAGTGATGGGACTTGGCATTCAGCCACCAATGTCGCCTGAGGAACCCTTCATTCCACCAGAATTTCAGGCCTCTACCTCAGCTGGACCAAGCTCTAGTCAGTATCCTGTAGATGTCCATCCATCCCTGGTAAATTTACTTTTAAATCAGTTCAGGATAATGAATGCTCAGTTCATGTAGTTACATACGGCTATAGAGAGACTGGATGCCAGAATGCTTCATGTGGAGCAGACTGTTAATAGCCAATGGGAGAAATTTGTTAGAGATAAATTCAGATCAGATGAAAGACTCCATGGTTTCTTAGATTCTCTTCTACATGTGTGTGAGCAAGCTGGAACCCTTATGAGAGTGTTGGCACTCAAAATATACTCGGTGGTGATCAAGCCTAAAGGACATGGATGATGCGGTCCACTAAAGCAAAGAAGCCGAAGGAAGCTGATATACCAAAGCCTTCTCAAGCTGCCAGAGCCTCAGGTCACCCGATATGAACGCCAGGGACTTCACCTCAATAGAATCGAGGAGAATTTACAAACAAACCGACAGTGTCAACAAACCTACCCAATGAATCGGCATCGACTCAATCGTGCCGCATAAACAACATCTGTTGTCCGACCAAGGATGATGGTATACCCAGTGGCCCGCCACCTGAACACAAGATCCTCCTGAGGTTACAGAACACCCTTGGCACTTCAAAACAAGGGACCGAAGGCCCCGTCTGTAGAAGACCCCGATGACCCAGCGTGGGTATGGCTTCTCAGTAAATTGGGTCCGTTAGTGACCAAATGATCGCCCAATCAAGGCAGAAAACATCCTGGGTGGTATTTCACCTTCCGAGAAAGCTACAAGCATAAGTCAAACCAAGCCAGTAGCATGAACCACAGTGCCGAGGGCCGAGTCAGCAAAAAACCCATGAATCTGAACTAAAGGTACATGGGGTTCTGGAAACGGTCATATGCCAACCCAAAAGCTTTGTCAAGGCTTCTCACCAAGGTTTTGCAAGGCCATGGCGAGATGAAAGATCATGGCAACTCCCGGAACCAGTCCAAGACTCACCATCTGACCCACGTCAAGTGAACAGGACCTATCCGACGCGCCCTTTCACCAGCATGCCCCTCTTGTCGGTGCCCTATTACCCAGCATGCCAAATGTTAAATGGGCCTCTCCCCGGCGCGCATCCTCCATGCCGGGAGAGACTTCTTCTATAAAGCACTAAGTGGTTCGACCAAGTTAATAGAGAGAGGAAAAAAAAGAGATGGGAGGGAGGATTCTCTTGGGAAGTGAGAAAGGGTCTTGGGGAGTGGGAAGAGAGGGGGAGGCAAATTTGAATTTTGAGTTGGGGATGGGGTGGGGAGTTAGTGGGTGCCTAGGGAAGGGTGGAGAGGATCTTGGGAAGAGGGAAGGGTGCCTAGGGGAGGGTGGAGGAGATGGAATTAAACGATCTACCAGGAAATCAAAATGAACAAACACACAATCGCACTGGAGACACGAATTTTTAGGTGGTTCAGTCCTCCAGACCTACTTCCACCCCACACTCAGACCAGAGTGTGGCTTACTACTGCGCAACACAGCTTGCGTCCGCTGGGCCTTACAGCTTGCCTACAAACCGCTGACTAATAGCTTGCGCTGGGCGTTACAGCTTAGCCGTCCAGAGACTCAGCTCTGAAACCGCTGGGGATTACAACTTGCCCGACCAGTGGAGTCCTCCACAGCAACCGCTGCCTCACAGCTTGACAAGAACACGAAGAGAAGAAACAAGAAAACCGGAAATAAGAAACTTCCCAACAGGGAATGTAGCTCCTAAGAGCAAGATCAGCTCTGGTTCTTGGACCAAGAGTCTGAAGTACACACTCTGAATCTCTCTCTCTCTCTCTCTCTCTCTTTCTTCCTCTCTCTTTCTCACGGAGGCTCTGTTCTGAGGATGGAACTCGCTCCAGCCTTTTCGGATGCTGCTCGATATTCTTCTGGAAAATGCTCTCACCCACCTCTTCCAATTGCAGCAATTCTTTTATAACAAGATGAGAGATTCTTCGTGAGATGGGTCCCACGGAGTGTGGAAATCACGCGTCCTCCCTGACCCCTTTTCCCACGCTTGCAGTCAGGGACACGTGACGCCTTCACGTTGCCTGGGATCACGTGCTGCTCCCGCAATAGAAGGCTCCTCGGACTTGATCGAAGGCTTTAAGGGCCCCACAAGATTCTTAATGGGACGTGGACCCTTCAACTGACTGAGCGTAGCTTCTTGATAACTGATGCGTTAACGCAGAATCTTTGCTGCGTTGACGCCGTGGACAAACTTTAATCGGCAGGCTTGATAACTTGTTCTGCTGCGTTGACGCACTGGGTAGCAGCGTTGACGCATTGCAGACCACGCCAGAACACTTGTTCAACATCCGCAGCGTCTACGCAGTTCATTCACTGCGTTGATGCAGACCACGCTAGAACCCTTCAGCAGCAGCGTCTACGCAGTCCATTCACTGCGTTGACGCAGACCATGCCAAACTCCTTCAGCAGCAGCGTCTACGCAGTCCATTCACTGCGTTGACGCATGGGTGATGTACACCGACTTTATCAGCTGCGTCCACGCTGAAGCTTGCAGCGTCGACTCCTTCTTCAGCTTAGAGCTTTCTTGTTCAGCTGCGTCTACGCTGAAGCTTGCAGCGTTGACGCCTTAAGCTTGACGGGTTCTTTGAACGTTAACTTTGATATGAAGACACCTTCACAGCTGCGTCCACGCACCTTGTAGGCTGCGTCGACGTCGTAGCTTAAACTTGAAGGTACTTTGTGTCTTCAACATGATCCTGCAGCGTCCACGCTATAGCTTGCAGCGTCGACTCCTTCTTCAGCTTTGAAGACTGCGTTAACGCAGTACGTCTACGGCGTTGACGCATACGCAGCACTTCTGCTGCGTCCACGCTGAAGCCTGCAGCGTCGACGCTTTCTTCAGCTGTAAACAAGAGCAATTGATTAATACACAGTAATTTGATTGTTGTGATCAAATATAACAAGTTGTCATCATCAAGACTGTCAAATCGTCATCATCAAAACCAGAGGGACAACAAGCTAGACCCGAGAGAGATAGTTTGGGGTTGGTTTTCATAGGGCCTCTCACTATGGTGGCTCGAGTCCAGGTTGGGAGGAAAACCAGCTAGAGGGCTTGACGTAGCGCAGTCAGTCAGTGTGTGCACATGCGGTCGGGGACTTCAGATGTGTGCTGACGAGCAAGACCCTGACTAGGCCCTTGTCTTGTGTTCTGTGTATAGTGTCTCAGTTTCTGCCTTGGGCGAGTAGGGAGACACTTGAGGCTGTGGACTAAGTCATCAGTGGACGCATCCGGCCTTGTTTCTAGTGGATAGTACTCCTGTCACTCGAGTGTGGCGACCCTGGTTTCTTACCGCATGACTTATTATTTAGGAAGCCGAGGGCATTCGATGGTACGTTATCAGTTTGTAGGTTACGATGATTAGCCATGGTACACATATGACTAGGTTTAGAGTTTTGGTGACTTTGTGTCCTTACTAGGCGTAATTGAAGTGTAGTTCCTTGCTACCTTCGACAGTCCTATTCCAGTGGTATAATTGCATCCCTCTGTGGACCGATCGAGAGTCTACTCGATAAGCCTAGATTTTAGTGCTTGTCCTCCTATAGAGATGTTTGAGATAGGTTTCCTTGATCCAGTCGTTTAGTCCAAATTTTGAGAATATGGTTTGGTATGATTTATGTGATGACCCAGACTCCGGATATCGGGTAAACCCGATACCACTTGGAACCTGTGAAGCCTCCCAAGAGCGGTAAAGCTCCGAAGGGATAGAAAGGTATGTGGTTACCTGAATTTGCTTGAGGCACAATCACAGGTTTTCACCTCAACAGAGTTACTGGCCTTTTGGCCCCCGGTCACCTCCGGGTGATGAGAATGACTGAGTCCATCGGGGTATCTCTATTTTTAACCCCCATTTTCTTAGTTTCTTTCTTTTTTTTTTGCTTACTGGAGAGCCTGATGGTTGCATTATGGCTGGTACTAGACATCCTCAACCTACAATTATGTGGACGGTGCTAGGAGAATGATCATCATAAATGTGTGGCACTAGTGCTAGAACAGGCTAACTAGCTATGGTGGCGCATTAGCTCAAAAGGCTAGAGCAAGTGACCGGTCCCACCCCTTAGAGGGGGTGGCTACTGGATTGCTGGTAATAACTGGGGATGCGCCTTAGTCTGGGTGGTGTGTGAACTCATGCTCTAGAGAGTAGTATAGCTTCATATGTTTACCATTGATAGGCGAGAATGGCTTGTTACCCTTGTGGTCCACGATCGTATAGGCCCCACCCTCGTAAACATCATGAATGGCGTATGGGCTACACCAATTAGGATGTAACTTTCCACTGGGATGCCCTGCTATGACTTCTTTTTCTTTAATCATGATGAGATCACCTTGTTTGAGAGCTTGCTGTTTGACGAGCTTGTGGTAGGCTCAAGTCATACGGGCCTGGTACACTTGTAGATGTTTGTAGGCCTCAAGTCGTTTGCCTTCTAGATTAGTAAGCTCATCTAGCCTTCTCTGGTATTCATCTTCGTCTGGATCGGGGAGACCGGTGTGGACTGTCACATGGTAAGATGCTAACTGGATCTTGATGGGGATGACAACTTCCACCCCCTAGATGAGAGAGAATGGTGGGCACCCCGTGGGGGTCTTGTAAATGGTCCGGTAGGCCCATAGTGCATCGACCACCTTTTCACCCCAGTCATGTTTCCGGTGGCTAATGATTTTAGCTAGGATCTTACAGAGAGTTTTGTTAAAGGCCTCAGCCAGGCTGTTAGCTTGAGGGTTGTAGACTAAAGAGGTTCTCCATTCGACATGAAATTTGACCACCAATTGATATATGGCCCAGTTCTTGAATGGTGTGCCATTATCTGACACTGTGGTTGGGAATATCAAAGCGGTAGATGATATTGTGCCGGACGAACCTGGCTACCACTTCTCTGTTGACTTCTCATAGGGGAATGGCCTCGACCCATCGAGAGAAGTAATCAGTAGCTGTTAGAATATATTTATGACCTCTGGAAGATGGCGAGAAGGGTCCCGCGATGTCCATTCCCCATTCTGCGAATGGCCACATGGGGGCCGTTGGATGCAATAGATTGGGAGGTCTTCTGGGCATCGGGCTAAAGGCTTGGCATTGATGACACGTATAGACGTATTGAGTGCAATCCGTGTATATGGTCAGCCAATAGAAGCCTTTGAGCTTGATGTTGTTCTTCATTCTGTCTCCTGCCTGTTGAGCACCATACAATCCTGAATAGACCTCGTGCATGATGGCTCGAGCCTCGACTGTGGAGACGCATCTCAAGAGAACCGACTTGTCTTTCTTGTGAACAAGTCTATATAGGGAGTCACTAATCAACTCGTATGATGTTATCCAACGGAGTAATTGGACCCTTTGAGCTAGATTAGAAGGGAGCCAACCTTGCTTGAACTTGATGATAGGCACACGCCAATCTTCTTCTTCTAGAGGAGTGTTCTAGTCAAGGCTATAGACCTCATAGATGGTGAGGCCGGACTCATCCTCAGGTGTACTAGGCATCAATCTGCTATGCTTGATGGTGATGTCGACTTTACCCTCAGGCGAAAGTCAGATGGCTGCAGTAAATTTTGACAGGGCATCTGCCTGAGTGTTGCTGCTCCTAGAAACATGATCTATTTCAAAGAAATAGAACTTCTGGATGAGTCTGGTGACGGCGGCGTGGTATGGAACTAATTCCTGCTTCTGCACATCGTAGATGTCGAGGACTTGTCAGACTATTAACTGAGACTCTCCGTAGGCTTTGAGGCACTTGATGTCCATGTTGAGAGCCATCTAAAGCCCGATGATCAAAGCTTCATACTCTGCTTCATTGTTAGTCAGGGATTTCATGAGGGCACATGAGTTGTATAAAACTCTGCCCTAGGGGGTCAGGAAAATGATGCTAGCACCTGCTGTGATAGTCGAACTTTGATTACTTTGAGTGACCCTTCGGGATGCACCATCGAAGTAGAGCTCCCAGCAAGGTACATTGGTTGTGAGGGAATCTTATTGTTGGTAATGCAAGACATCTCCGGTTTGTTCAGCTGGCACTGGTGATTGGAAGGCCAAGCACTCCTCATCGGGGAGTTTTGTATAGAGAGGTGATTCGTCCGGTACCAGATGGGCTGCTAAGAATTCAGCCTTGCCTTGTCCCTTGATCACTTTCCTGGGAACATAGGTGATATCATATTCCATCAGTAGGAGAGCCCATTTTCCCAATCGGCCTGAGAGGATGGGTTGCTTGAGAAGGTACTTAAGCGGGTCGTGCTTAGATAAGCTCCACCCGGTGAGACAGGAGGTAGTGCCATACCTTCTTGACAGTGAACACCAGTGCTAAGCAAACCTTCTCCATAGGGGAGTAGCGATACTCACACCGATCAATTTTTGGCTGAGGTAATAGAGCCGCTACTCCTTGCCCTCTTCATTAATTTGTGCCAACAGAGCTCCTAACAAAGCGTCCAGGGCAGTGATGCAGAGTATAAGGGGTTTGCCCTTGACTGGTGCTCCCAAGACTGGAGGAGTGAGGAGGCACTACTTAATTTGCTCAAAAGCAATCTGACATTTTGGATCCGATACAAATGGGGCACCCTTCTTCATGAGCTTGCCGAAGGGTGTGCATCAACCGGAGAGATTGGATATGAACCTTCGAATGTAAGCCAGTCTTCCTTGGAAGAACCTGAGCTCAGTGAGGTTTTCAGGTGGTGGAAGTTCCCAGATTGCTTTAATCTTGCTGGGGTCCACTTCAATTCCTCAGTATCTGAGGATGAAGTTGAGAAACTTACTGCTGGATACGCCAAAGGTGCATTTCATACAGTTCATCTTGAGCCCATATTGCTAGAGTCAGTTGAAGACTTGGTGCAGATCATGTAAATGGTCTTCCCACCTCTTTGTCTTGACAACGAGGTTGTCGACATAGCATTTGATGATGTTGTGTAGCATCTCATCGAATATTTTGGTCATGGCCCTCTGGTAAGTAGCACCGGCATTCTTCAAACCAAAGGGCATGCGCTTGTAGTTGAAAATTCCTTTGGGGGACTGGAAGGCTGTGGGGTTCTTGTCATTGAGGGACATACAAATTTGGTTGTAATCAGACGATCTGTCTATGAAAGATAAGACTTCATGTCTAGTGGTCATATCGACCGTGATTTTTATGATTGGTACCAGAAAGTCATCCTTAGGACATGCTTTGTTGAGGCCCCGGAAGTCAACACAAATGTGGACTTCGCCATTTTTCTTCTTCACTGGGACGATGTTGGCGAGCCAGATCGGGTAGATATATGGCTTGATGAAGTTGACCTCCGCCATTTTATTGGCTTTGGCTGAAACTTGGAGTTCCAGCTCATGGAACATGCGTCGTTGTGGCTGTTTAATTGGGGTTGATGAGGAAGAGATGGCTAGCTCATGCTTCGCCATAGAGGGGTCTAGCCCTGGTATCTCCTTGTACGTCCAGGCAAAGTAGTCTTTGTATTCAAGCAAGAGTTGCTTGTAGTCCTACTTTTTTACTTCGGTGAGGAGAGTGTTGATGAATGTTGGCTGGTGGGTTTCAGCTTCACCAAAATTAATCTCGACTAGTTCATCAATGGTTGCTTGGCCACTGTCCTCCAGCTCAGGAGGGGCAAGTTGAAAGTCGATGAAGTCTTCATCATCAATGTCAGCTTCGCGTACTTTTTGCTTTTCAAAGCCACTAGTTGCCATGATCTTAAGAGAACTTTCTGGTGGTCTAACATGAAAAGAGAGGTAGCTGAGTTCATAAGTCGATGTTTGGTTTGTCAACAAGTTAAGGCCGAACACCTCAAACCGGCTGGCAAGTGCAAGCCTCTCGAAATACCAGAATGGAAAAGGGATAGCATCGGTATGGACTTCATTGTTGGATTACCGTAGACCCGAAATGGTTTTGATGCTATATGGGTAATTGTGGACCGTCTAACTAAGTCCGCTCATTTCTTACCCATCAAGACTAGATGGACCGTGGATGTTCTAGCTGCTTTATATATCAAGGAGATTGTCAGGCTGCATGGTATTCCAAGCTCTATTATTTCGGATCGAGATCTGAGATTCACCTCTCATTTTTGGAAGGGTTTACAATCATCTATGGGCACTAGGGTAAGATTTAGTACAACATTTCACCCTCAAACAGATGGACAAATCGAGAGGATGAATCAAATTATTGAAGATATGTTGAGAGCATGCATGATTGACTTCAGTGGTAGTTGGCATGAACATTTATCGCTGATTGAATTCGCTTACAACAATAGCTATCAGTCAAGTATAGAAATGGTACCATTCGAGGCATTATATGAAAGAAGCTGTAGATCACCTCTATGCTGGAGCGAGGTTGGATAAAAAGGATTGATTGGTCCCGATATTGTCCAAGACACAATAGACAAAATCCAGTTGATTCAAGAAAGGTTAAAGGTCGCTCAATCACGGCAAAATAGCTATGCCGACAACCAAAGGAGAGACCTCGAATTCCAAGTGGGGGAGCATGTCTTCTTAAAGATCTCGCTCACTCGTGAAATTAGAAGATTTGGCATCAAAGGAAAGTTGAGTCTGAGATTTATTGGCCCTTTCGAGATTTTGGAGCGAATCGGCGAGGTAGCATATAAGCTGGCTTTGTCTCCTCAACTGGCCGGTATCATATGAAGAAAGAATTGAAGAATTTGAAGAATTGAAGCTACAAAAGGTAGCATTCCACGTATCAATGCTAAGAAAATACGTGTATGATCCATCGCATGTGATATAATTTGAAGAATTGAAGCTACAAAAGGACCTATCACATGAAGAAAGACCAATCAAGATATTAGATCAAAAATTGCACCAACTAAAGAATCGAGCCATTCCGATGGTAAAAGTCCAATGGAGCAAGCGTGGATTCGAGGAAGTCACATGAAAATTAGAAGATTCAATCAAGAAGAAATATCCAAATTTAAGCTTAGGTTAGAATTTTAACCTTTCTCCCCCCCCCCCCCCCCCCCCCCCCCCCCCCCCTGCCCGTTTATTTTTATTTTGTTTATATGATGGCATCCCGTAGAGATAGAGAGGGAGAGCGGAGAGAATGAGAGAGGTGGGGAGAGAGCGAATGGGATGTTGGAATGGGGACCACGGCAGGGAGGGCAAGGGAGCCGGGTAGGCGACTGGCGGGCCAGCCCACGTACTCACGTGCACGTTGGCGTGGTCGGGAACCTGCTCTGTATGGCTGTTGTGGCGGACGTGGAAGAAGGTCGTGCTCATCGTGCTTGCTACTCGGAGGGACGTGCAGTAGCAGAGGGGACAAATGCCAGCCTTTCTCCCACTACCGCATCACCCATCTTTGCCACTGCTACCCTGAGAAAGCTCGCAGCACACTCTCACGATTAAGGAGACGTGGGACGCGTGGTGGGCAGACACCACCACACTGTGCAATGGCAACGGAGATTGTGAACAGCCCAACGCTGCCACAGGCCTAGGAGCAGCGAGGCTCTGGGAGAGGTGCCATCGTGGATTGCGGCCGGTGATGAGGAAGTGAAGCCAGTGACCGCAGTGATCACCTCGTTGTGGTGAACAACGACCTAGAGAGGGAGCCACAAAAGTCATCGCCTTTGCGGGGACGGAGAAGTAGCCCAGATGACGTGTTCACCGTGCTCGGAGGGGACAGTGCAGCTACGGGCAGCGAATTCTCAAAGGATGATGACGATGGGTGGGTGAGGGATGCCGCTGACGAGGACCAACTGGGAAGGGCTCCTGGAGTCGATGGTAGCACGCTGGCCGCGGCAGACTGCTCATTGGAGACAGTGGTGGGGTCGCGACGTGTTCGAGCGCAGGTTGATGGGGAGTACTACGTGCATGGGAACAAGGAGACAGCCATGATGAGCTGCTCGACTGCTGGAGCATTGTCGGCGTGCTCGGGCCAGTGGCCCTCCTCCATGCATCTAGGGACGTCGACCGGCAGCCGCTACGTAAGGGGTGTGGTGGAGAGCCGCTAGCAGAGGGAAAGGAGTATGGAGGACGACGCTGGCGGGTGATGTATACTGGTGATGCCAAGCCAGTTAAGTTGCAATAGTGGAAACATGAGACAGCGACCGATGATGGCTTCTGCATGGTGGGCTGGGAATGGGAGGGATGGTGGGGTTTGTTCCAGGCAGAGGTGACGACAGGGAGGAGAGCAAGAAGAGAGGTGCCAGGGTGAAGAAGGCGGGGCAAAGGGGAATAGCAAGGTGCTCAAGGTGGCAAGGCCATGGCGGCCTCGCTTTTGCCTTTGCCGCTGGTGCATGGTGGCAGGACTCATAGTGACTTGTGTGCGGGCGAACTAGGATGGCAGAGGGGACGGGAGGGCACTTGCTGGTGGGTGGCAGGTTGCAGCCGAGGTTGATGGCGTTGAGGGTCATGGACAGGGGTGAGACGATGGTCCGATGGCGCTGCATGTATGGGCCGGTTGCATGCGTCTGGAGAGATTCTAGCTGTAGCAAGGGGGGTGGGGACAGCAATGGTGGTGATGGCTGGGCGCATGATGATGGAGGGGTGGACTGGGATTTCCAGGAGAGCCGGGTGCCGAGGTAGGGAGCATGGCAGATTGGGGGGGCGGCGAGTAGGTGGTGGCGAGCGGTGGTGGCTCGGGCTTCAGGGGCGAGCATTCGTCATGTAGTGCATGGAGAAGACAGCTGTGGTCGGGTGTTGGAACTGGGAGGGGAGGGACCTGATGCATGGTGTGTCGGAGACGCGGTAGTAACAGGGAGAGGAGTGGGATAGAGAGAGAACTTATAGAGAGAGAGAGAGATGAAGAGAGAGAGAGAGAGTAGGAGTGAGTCTGTGCGCAGGGGAACGCATAGATGGCGGTGGTGTGTT
Source organism: Amorphophallus titanum (assembly GCA_024336825.1). Classification (NCBI taxonomy): domain Eukaryota; kingdom Viridiplantae; phylum Streptophyta; class Magnoliopsida; order Alismatales; family Araceae; genus Amorphophallus; species Amorphophallus titanum. The sequence continues at coordinate 623,914 of JANBPO010000244.1, forward strand.
GCCGATGGTGTCACTGGTCATGGCGTCTCGCTCTGCACGGCGGGCTGGGGAAGATGCAACGGCAAGCACACGGACAGCATCCATGGGCGGCGGCTCTGTTCGAAGTGGCCAGAGAAGACGGTGGCATGCTCCGTAGAGGGGAACCGCGGTGGCGACGCTACTGTTGGACCTTGCCGGGAACATCATCGGCATGCTCGCGTACGGGGATCTGGGCAGGGCAGTGCCGTTGTTGATAGGGCCATGGCAGCGGGGGCTCACGATAGACTGGAGCAGCATGGGAGAATAGGGAAGGGGGGAGGGTTCACGTGCAGGGGCCGAGGGTGGGCGGAGTGGACCGTGGCGAGTGGGCATACGCGGGTGTGCATGTGGTGAGACTCGGGTGCCATAGGTACCCGTGGGAACTGGGGTGCCATCGGGGTGTGGCCCTGCTACAAACAGAGGCTCTATTTCGACATCGTGGGTGAACGTCTGTAGTGCAGTGCAAGGACCTGGCGGCTGAGGGGGTGGGTGGCATGCTAGAGCTGGGGGCAATTGAAGTTTGAACACTATGAACCAAATTCGCATTCCTTTAGCTCAAGGATGATATTCATGAAAGCCCATTCAAGTACAAAGCTCCATTCAAGCACAAGGCTAAGCGAACATAATCATTTTGTAATCATCAAAATCACATACACAACAGTCCCAACTCCGTTGGTTGACCAAACTCTGTAATTCCTGCAGAACAAAGTGGTTATGCCAAGAAAGTATATCCATATGTCAAGGCCTTATGTTTGAACAACTTAAACATACATTTGGGGTTATTTTAGCTCAGTTTATGCATTTTGAAGACTTTGATCATTTGAGTATTTGCCATGATAAAAATCAACCTTATTTTGACCTCAATATCTCACTTTTGCATTTAGACACAACACGGGATGGAAAAATAAGTCCGGGGTTTTGTTAACATCAAAATCACTTGGAGAGACTCAACACCCACAGCGGTTGAGGGGACTTCTTCTGAGCCCATAGGATCGCAGGGGGAGGAGGTCGGCTCTGAGGTCCCGGTCGGGGCCGACGGGGCACAGGGTGAGGAGGAGGATGTCGAGGTGCAAATCTGCGTCGAGCCGAGCATCGATGTCCAGAGATTGGGGACGATCGGAGAGGAGGATGCAGCCCCGACTCTCCCAGAAGAGGCTCCTCCTCTTCAGCAAGGGCGGTTCACAGTCTAGGCTTCCTTGTATAGTCAGTGACGAGATCTGGCCCCTTCATTTGTTCGGGAGGAGTTCTGGCGATGTTATCCTCCCATGCTCCTCAAAAGGGTCATTGAGCGAGGCATCTTCCTGGCTCAGTTGGGAGCTGAGATCACTAACATCGTGGCACGACTGGTGAATGAGGGAACGGCCCAGCCCTAGGTTCACGCTGAGTCCGACCGTAGGATCGCTCAGTTGATGTCCTAGCTTGGGGTGCTTTGGTAGGAGGTGGCTTCACTCTGGGCATGTGATCGGGTGAGCAAAGAGGATGCTTGGTCATAGGCCGAGCAATTGTCCCAAGCTCGGTACATGGTTGAGCTTAAGGGCAAGCTCTTGGAGGAAGAATTTGGTAGGGCTTTTGGAGGACGGCACAGGTCGGGGCAGGACAGTGATCAGGGGATCTGTTTTCTAGCTCTGACTGTTATAGAACTTCAGCAGCAGGAAGTTAGGGTCACCACGAACACTCCAGAGCTTGGATTATGGCATGGCCAGAGCCGTTGGAACCATCTCCGAGTCATCTTCGTAACGGTGGCAGTCTCATCCTCATCCGAGCTCCGAGTTAGCCGTGAGAGTCACTCTTCCCCGACTGCACAGAAGAGGTCCGGCCAGCAACCTGAGGCTGTTTGCAGAAGCTACCACGACCAGTCACCTGAAGATCTGGAGGCAAGGTTTGGCTGGGAGCTTCTACAATGAGTTTTCTTCCATCACCAAGAAGCGGAACTCCATTCGGCCTCCGGAGCAGTGATTTCTCAATTTTCTCCCCAAGGTGCGCTGTTCTGTCCCCTCTTGGACTGAACAGACCACCTGTCACTGTTTGGGCTGCTCCGGTCAGCTCTGACATCTGCTGCTGTTCCCATCAGTCACATTTTGAAGTAGATGTGACAACGATTCCATCGATTCCAGCCACACTCAATTCTAAGTCCGAGAGTGATCGTGGCGGCCTCGACTTCTTGCTACTGTGGCTCTATAGTAGTCAGAACCAAGAAGCAGAGACCCTATTCTTGGCTCTTCCCCGATGGGCACCGACAACCTGGGAATTCCAAAAAAATCAGTCAAGACCTTGGTCTAATTATGAGGAGTTGGCCACTGGTTTTGTCAAAAACCAAGTTCGGGAGTGGTCGTAGTGGTGCCGACAACGTCCACCTGTCCTCCGTTTCAGAAGCAGGTAGAATCGACAATCAGCATTCGTTGGGGCTTCTTGTTCATCTCTTCCCTTCCCCGCCTGGCCGACTTTCCGCCCCTTCCTGTGTGGAGGTAGTTTTGACTGTAAACAAGTTAACCCCCACCCCAAGACCCCCCTCCTGCATGAGGTGTAGTGTTGTACACTCTTGAGCAGGTTGAAGCTTCATCGTCGCGGCGTATGGGGAACCCACGCTTCCTCATTCTCCATCGTCTCCAATCGGGACCAGTTTTTTCAAACCAGTCGAGTAAGCACTCTTCCTTTGCTCTAATTTAGGTGCTTGTCATTCAATTTTAGTTCATAGCTTCATTGGCTAGTGAGAGAGAGCTCGGTCCGCAAGCCCGTTATTTTCGAGTGACCACCGTGGGAGAGAGTGTGTACCCGTGCCCTCGGCACCGAGTCGGCCCCTTCGAATTGGACTATTTATACCCCATGGGAGATCCCTTTGGCCTTGCTGGCCCTCTACCAGCAAGGGTCCAGCCCTCTCCTCCTCGACTCGGCATCGCCGAGGCTTAGCATTAACGGGTAAATCAAAAAGCCCTACCACAAATGACTAAGCATTCAGTCACATACCTGAGGGTCCCACACTGGAGGACTCCACTAGCCCTACCGTGCAAGCCGATACCATGGTTGGCACAGGCGGGAGGGGAAGTTTTGCCAGTAGCTGCGGTAGTCCACCCAGCAGGCCCTCAATAGTGGGTGGGGGCACGGACGCCACTCGCCCAGACTCGCCCTCGAAGGATGGCAGGGCCACCGAGGGGCCAGTGCTCACTAGCTCCTCGATCATCTCCAAGGTGGCTACCGCCTCCTCACCTGCCAAGCGAGTAATACAAACCCAGTTAGTAATGCTAGCTTGCCAAGAAGTGCAACAACAACGGGGAGATCCTCTCAACAACAATTGGATGCTTACCCTGGCAACTGCTAGCCACCATGGGCGCTGGCTCTCCAGCCTGTCCAGGCGCTTCACCCAGTGCCTCAGTAGGGACCCCGGTCCCTGATGCCTCTGCCTCCTCTGCACGATCCAGATGGTTATGTTAATAACCAGAACTAAGCAAAGTCGCAGCACACGCTCAGAATCAGGAGCTCTTACCTGAACGGGCTCCTCTAGCAGCTCTCCACGACTCAAAGTCGGGGAAGGTCCTGATGTTGGGGGCAGTTTCATCCATCACTTGGAGAAATCCCTCTACATCGATCTCACACTCAGCTCCCTCCTCATACGGAGGATCCACCTCTTGGGGGGGCGAGAAGGTTGCCTCCGCACTAGCTGCCAGGGGAGCTGCGAAAGACAAACCCAGCAAAACAAGATTAGCTAACTACCGTGGCTAAACTAAACATGGACAAAGGGGTCGAAGTGACACTTACTCAAGGCCGTCTCTACCTCAACTTGCTCTCCAACTTCGAGTCCCACAGAGGACCCGCCAGCCTCAGCCTCTATGCGATGGCGTTTCCGCCTAGGCTGCAGGCCTCCATCCCCGCTCCTTGAGGATGCCTCCGTAGAGGGGTGATCCCCCTCTGCCGCAGAACCTGTCAACAAACATGGCATTATACAATATCACAATTACACACCCGAAGAATAACAAAGTAAAGATGGGACGTGCTAAAAGAAAGAACCTTACCTGAAGCCCTGAAGGGGGTCAACGGCAAGGGTACCAGCTGCTCCAGCCTCAGTAACAGTGCTCGGGCTGCCTTCGCGACGGCCTCCTGAATGTCCCTTAGAGTGTGGGCATACTCAATCTGGGACACAAACTCCACGGGCCCGGCTGACTCGATCGCATGGCCGATGTGCCACCTCCAGTCATCGACTACTGTGTCAGCAAAGCTCCCGTGCGGAAGCGCCCGGTCCAGCGAACCTCTGCTCTGGAGGCCGCAATTGGCCAAGAACTGGGCCCACCAGGTCCTAGGTGCCCTCGATCAATGCACCTTCATCCTAGTCATCCCCGCCGCTGTCGATACCTGTCTCAGGGGCTTCAGCGCCCCTTCGTTGCCTCGACTCCCAGACGAAGAGCCCCGGCTGCTCTGGGGCCACTGCTTCACAAGTCGCTCGATCTCCCAATGAATCCGAGCAACGCGGGTCCTCAAGTACCCGTCGTCCAACGGAATGGGAGGCAGATCCTCCCTCAGCAAGCGACTCTCCTCAGCCTTCCTAATCGCGGAGGCTTTTTGCCAATACAGGTGGGTGTGCTCGAACCACCACCTAGCGTAATGGACGTCGAATCACCCCCGGCATCCCTGTCCCAGCATCAGAAACTACTCTGACTCCCGATGATAGTAGAAGTCCCACCACGCGGCTGCCAGCAGGTGGGTGTCCTTCCCTCTGTACTGCCAGCCCGTCAAAGGAAACTCCTAATTCGGTGGGATCCCCTGGTCGTACCTGAAATTCCTTGTGAACTGATGTGGCAGTATGGCTCCAAGGAACTCATTGCAGACTGGTGCAACGTCAACACCACCGACCGGGTGCTCACCACCCACTCAGTCTGTGGCCCTGCTCTGGCACCCCCTGACCGAGGCGGGCGTTGGATGCCCCTCCGCCTGACATTCCCAGAAAAAGGCCGCAGTCTCTCGCGGTGCTATCAAAAGGTAATCCCTCCTCGCCCTGGATGGGCAGGTAGCAAAGGGCTCTCCTAGCCCCCACCAGTTGTGCCTCGATGTCTCCATCAGGCTATCTAGTGAAGCTGATCAAAAGTGGTGCTGTTGGATTCGCCACAGTCCCTCGTGTCACCAGCCCTGAAAACAACAATCCAGCCTATACACTTGATGGGGTCATTCCTTGCCCCTCCACATTTTTTCGAGGCTCGGATTGTTCATCGGCATATGCCATTGTGTTTGTCATGTATTTCTGAGTCTAGTCATGTAATTTTCATTTTATTTGAGTCATGTATGTGTAATCTTTCTTTATTTGAGTATTTCATTTTTTAATTCTCGCGTGCATTCACGTACCTATGTGTTGCATTCATCATCTTTGCTTTACCTTTGCCTTAATTGATAAAGGCTTGGCCCATTGACTCGTTATCAAAGCCAGTTTCAGAATAGTCACTCACTTATTGAGCAAGGGGCCAAGCCAGAACAGAAAAATGAACTTGTTTCTCTGAGCAATGTGTTCAGTGGTTGAAAAAGTAGGAAAGTGGTAGAGAACAACAAACTAAACATTCTATCATTTCTTTCTAGAAAGTGTACATTAAGTTCCACCCTCTCCCTCAACATTACTCCTTTCGCCACTATCCAAGCGAGGGGCCCTAAAGTGTGTCGTCAAACCATACGAGGTGGTACCTCTACCACCCTACATTCCTCTTCCCATTTTTGCATCTCGTCGGTCGGCGGGGGCAGCGAATAAGCTACTAGCACAAAAGCCACGCTCTCGTTCTCTTTGGTAGCGCTCCTCACCATCCCTCAGCCATTGTTCAGCAAGACTGAGACTGGTTCAGAGCTCAAACAATTAGGCCTCCAAGGCCCTCCTCTCCTCCCTCTCAGCCCATCTCTCGACTCTATCTCTTTCCCTGTCTCTTTCCCTCTCTGCATGTTCTCTCTCTCCATCTTCCCTCTCTAGTTGGAGGGTGATCCTCATCTCCACAGCACCCCTAGAGGAGTCATCATCTGAACGACGTCGTAATTCCTCCTCTAGCTCCACTATTCTGGCTTCCCCCTGCGTGGCATGGGCAAGTGCCTCTTGCATCTCTTCCATCAGCCATGTCCACCATCTCAGATATGTGGCGAGGCAGAAACAAAGAAAATTCAATGGTGAAATCCTCACCTGTGTAGAAAGCATTCCTTCTGCCTCCGCGGCACACTGCATGGCACAAGCAAGTTGATCATGAAGCAAGTCGAGCTCTGAGGTAGGGATCCATAAACTGGAAGAGACACCATTTGCCCCCATTACTAATGAGGCTGCGTCAAGTTGGGCACGCTGCAGCACACATGAGGTGACATCCGGGGCTTAACACTAGGAATCCAGGGCTATAACTAGGACCATGGGGTTGTAGGCCAAAATGGGATGAGACCAGGCTCATTAGAAGGGTTGGGCCCTTAGCCCAAACTCTTATGTTAAGGTAGAAACCCAATTCGCACCAGAACCCATGGTTCTAAGCCCTTTTCTGCCAGCTATCATGAGGAGGTATGACTGCTGGGCGAATTCGCATGTAATTAATAGAAAAATCATAACTCATGCTGAGATCGACGAAATTCGATGAAACCACCACCAAAATTCAGATCAAGAAGTCCTACTGATTTCATATGAGACACCCCAACCCAAATCCCAATAGAAAAATGAGTTCACTGGCATTTATGATCAGGTAGATGAAGGGTCATGACTGGAACATGGGAAATAAATGTTAATATTGCAAAACTCATAACTCATGCTAGGATTAACAAAATTAGATGAAACCATGACCCAAAGTTATATAAAGAAGCTCTCTAGATTTCATATGAAGACACCCTAACCCAAATCCCAAAATAAAAATGTGTTTACTCACATTTATTATCAGGTAGATGAAGGGTTGTGACTAGAACACAGAAAATGAATGTTAATGTTTGAAAAATCATAACTCGGGTTAGGAATAATGAAATTTGATGAAAGTACAACCCAAAGTTAGATCTGGAAGTCCTATTGATTTCATCTGAAGACACCCTAGCCTGAATCTCGATGTATGAGCACGCCCAATAGAATTCATAACCGGTGGTCATAAGGTCACATCTGTTCAAACCCGAAGAGGTGCTTGACATTAACTCCTCTTCAAACCTGCGACCATGGAGCTTGGTTGGAACCTAGAGGGACGTGGGTAGACCCTTGGGAAGCTTGAAAAGTATATATGGAGGTGAGATTCAAGGGCAGTAAAGCTTTAGCAACCATTTCCATCAACCCTCCACCACCTTCTAGCTTTCTTATGTGAGAAGAGAGTGAGGGACCTTGACTCTTTGGGGGCGGACCCTCCGATTGGTGGGTGGACGATCGTGCAGTGCCCGGGCTCGAGGGGTGAAAAGCTTTGGGGGCCTGGGGTGTGGATATCATCCCCGGGTCGTCGGTTTATCACTTCGAAGGTAGGCACCTAACCTCAAACCTTAGGGGGAAACGATGCATTAGAATGGTTTTTAAGTAGTTTCTATACTTTAAAGGGGGACTAAGGGTGTGTGGGATCATCTTGCAGTCGCCAAGTTTTTGTTTGTCAGTTCTGTGGCTCACTTCGAATCCTAATTATTCATGTTAAGGTCTCAAGTTGGACACCGTTTCTGCCGCATCAGTACGTCACCATAGCTCATTATGGAGTTGCTTCTATTTTGTGTTGTCATGACATGTAGGAAGGTTTAAACCACCTCACTATCTCTCCTCTCTCATTTTCAACCGTTCTTCCTCTCTCTCGTTCTCTCTCCCCTCTGGTCCGTTCGGCGTGGGGTGCACACCGTTGCGGAGCTGGCCGAGGCGAGGACGCGGTAGAGTGATCGGAACACGGGATGGAGTGGCAGTTTGAGCGTGGCGTGGCGCGATCCCTCGGTGGATTTGGAGAATCGGCGCGGTTCGTGTTTTGGCGATTTCGGCGTGGTTTAGTCACTCGGTGGAGGTAGGGGGATGGTTCCCTAACTCATGCATTCCATTTTCCCGTAGTTTTACGTTCTACGGTGTGAGAACGGGCGAGTTTAGGCTCGTCGAGATTTTGTAGGTTTCGTAGGCTTCGCCGAAAAATGGCAACGGTTCAGGGATCGGTTGGAGTCAATGGACTCCTGGGAACGTCAGAGTTCCATTCATACCAATTTCGCATCGATTGACGGTCCCGTTTGACCGTGGGGAGTCCAGGAAGTCCGGTGACCCCATTTGGGTGACTTCGTTAGAATCACCCATTTCTTGCGATTCGTGAGTCGTTTTGACTCTGGTCAGAGTCCATGTGATTGCCAGGGTGATTGTGGCTGTATCCCCTTTGTCTCGGCACGAACGGGGCGTGGAAAGGCCACTATCGGACGAACCCCTGGGGTTGTTCTCCGTGACGGTTGGATGGTCGAACCAAGGCCCCTCCAAGGTATGGGCAGCTGGCTCTGGACCGTTCATCCTCACTGGGTTTTGGGGTTGGTGCGGTTGGATGATAGACCGCACATGGTTGTGCAGCCCGGTAGGGTCCACCCATTCCCCCATTGGGCGGCCATGTTCTAGCCGCCTATCTTCCATCTGGGTTGAGCGACCAGGGTCTGACCGTTCATCCCTATTGACCATTGGTCAACTGTTGAGTGTCGGTCACGTTAGGCGGTTTGGTCAAGACCATTTTGACTGGCACTGTAGTAAGTCGGTTCCATTCAGCGGTCCGGTCAAGACCATTTTGACCTGGAACTATTTTGGGTCATGGGCTTGAGCGGCCAAGAGCTGACCGTTCTGCCTTGGCTGTTTATCCCCATTAGGATTTGACCCTTGAGCGGCCAATCTCGGACCGTTCATGTTGGGCGGTCCTGCCCTTGACCACCCATCCCCCATTTGAGCAGGCTGTCCCTAACCGCGCATCCCTTATGCGGTCCTCCTAGAGCCGCTCATCCCTGTGCGTTGTCAGTTTGCCTTAGTGGCTCATTCCGTGACCGTTTGAGTGTTGTGTTGGACTCCGGTCGACTCAGTTGTGACCCAGTGGTCGACTTTCGGTCTCGTGAGTGTCCCGGACACCCCGGACACCCCGGAGGTTTCGTGTCCGTGTTTTGAGGTGTCCGTAGGTTCCGTGTTACCGTGATTTCAGACCTAGGGACTAGGCTAGATTGACGGTGTTGTGCCGTCACATTCAACGGTCTTGACCCCGAGTCTCATGACTCAAGGACCATTGGGTTAATAGGTCTAGTGGACTGTCCAGAGTTTGGTGGCCTCGAGTCACCTGTTACTTCGCGTTACTCGCGATAGGTGCGTGCGTGATTTTCTGTGTTCACGTTAGTGAACCCCCACTAGTCGTAGCTTTCCTGCACACAGGCGTGCGGATCCACTTGGGAGTGGTGGAGAGCGTGACCCGAGTGAGACAGTTTTTAGGCTGGTTACCGTAGGGCCCCTTGCCTTTGCCGCCAGAGTCCGGCGGGGGGGGAAAACCAGCTAGAGGACCTGACCTAGAGTAGATGGTCTATGTATGCACGCGTAGTTGGGGACAGAGGACACGCCCTGATGAGCGTGACACCAACTAGTCCTTATTGTGAGTTCCTGGTTACTGTGTGTGTCTGAGTCTCGCGCCCGGGACATTGTTGCTAGACACTTGTGACGCGGTGTAAGACGTCAGAGGACGCATCCGGTCGTTCTTCTAGTGGGCGGTGCTCCTGTCACATGACGTGTTGTCTTGTCCCAAGTTTTCATTTCTCGTCTGCGAGACGAGGTCTCGGGTGTTGTTTTCGGGAGCATTCTCGTAGTCGAGGTCTGGGGTTTCCAGTGAGCGTCACCGAGGGCTTTCCCTAGACGGTGTGGAGTTCACGACAGTGAGGTCGTGACTGTGTTTTCAGACCGTGCGATTTCGGCTTGGACCCTTTAGAGAGGGCAGGCCTCTGCGACCGAGGTGTCGTGTCGTTTCCTGGTAGCGTGGCTAGGGCGGTTCGTGTTTGGTAGTCTCTCGATCGTGGAATCGAGATGTCGGGTGTGTGACTTGGTTGTCCCTTGATGGGAGACCGGATTGTGTTTTCCGGTACAGTAGGAGTAGCTGTAGAGCCGAGGTTTTACCGGCCACCGTAGTTACTTTCCTACTTTTGTAGTTGCTTCCTTCCTCTTCTTCTTCCCCAACCGTGACCACCGCCCCCTCTTCCTCTCTTCGACAGACAATGATCGTGGCGGGCCTCTCTCCGGTTGCAGACGGCGGCGGGGCGACGACGCGGCAACGTGGGCAGCGGCGAGACGATCGCGACGGCGCGCGATGTTCGTGGGAAGCGTGAAGAACGAGAGTTTCTCATAGCGATCTTTGCGGTTTGAACTCGATCCGACGCGCCTCGATGCGGAACGGAGGTAGGGTGACGTCCCCTAACTCATCGTCTTCCTTTCTCGCGATTGTTAGCCCGAGGTGAGGCCGAGAGATGAGATTTTTCATGCCGAGAGGAAAAATTATGCTTTGGGGAGTGGTCACCCGATCCATCGTTTTAACCTACGATTCCGTGTTCTAGGGGCGTAGAATCATGCTAGGGGGCATGGGGGTCGATTTTCTTTCATTTCCCCCTCAATGGGGCTTGCTTGGGGCCGGAAATGGTGAATTCTGACGAGTTCGCCGTTTTCGCGCCGGTGAAGGATAAACTGCCGAACCAGGGCCCGTTTATCCTCATACGTAGCCTAGTCTTGACCGCCCTTTCGCTTGGAGCGCATTGGGGCTTACACGGCCAGTCGAGCGACCATGTAACCCATGAGCGGCGCAAGGCCAACCGTTCATCCCGTCGATTTTTGACTGTTAGCTTGTTACTATTGCACAGTGCATTGGGGTGAGCGGCTAGGGGTTAGCCGCATGTCCCCATGAGCGGCCAGGGACTGGCCATTCGTCGTTTTGTACCGTTGGTAGGATGAGCGGCCTGGGTGGGTCCGCTCGTGCCTTGAGCGGCGGGGTTCTAGCCACTCTTCCATTGAGCGGCTAGGATCTAGCCACCAATGTTTTGCGCCATTGGGACGATGAACGGTTGGAATGGACCGTCCATCCCCCACGAGCGGCTAAGGGTTAGCCGTTCTTCTGTTGTACAGCTAGGGAATAGCCGTTGTGTTTTTCGTTTGGACCAGGAGCAAAACGGCCCATCGTTGACTGTCCAATCCTTGGAGCGGCCTGTTCCTGACCGTGTGTCCCTTGAGCGGCCCAAGGTAGACTGCTCATAGGGTTTGTCTAACCGGTGTTTCTTTCTTGGCCGATTCGAGTCCCGGGATGTGGCGCTTTCGACTTACGTCACCATGAGTCGGTGTTGTGCGAGGAGTGATCCTTATACATGTCTGCCTCCGGAGTCATTTTTCGTGACTTGAGAGTCTGTTCTTCTGGTGACCCATCCACTAGTCGTAGCTTCCACGGTACGCGTGTGTCAGCCCACTGGGAGCACTGGTGTGGCGCACTCAAGAGAGACGGTGAGTAGGCTGGTTACCGTAGGGCCCCCGCGTACTGTCGAGTCTGAGCTGGTGGGGGAATTACCAGCTAGAGGACAGACCTAGAGCGTATGGTCTGAGTGTGCACACGAGGCTGAGGGTTCAGACCCGCGCTGACGAGCGCGACCTCAGCTAGTCCTTGTATTGTGGTACTTCTGGTTACTTGGTGTGTCTGAGTCTCGCGCCCGGGGTGTCGTAGCTAGACACTTGTGACGCGGTGTAAGACATCAGGGGACGCATCCGGTCGTTCTTCTAGTGGACGGTGCTCCCGTCACGTGACATGAGTTGTCGTGTCCCGGGTTTCTATTTCTCGTCTGCGAGACGAGATTTCGGGTGTCATTTTGGGAGCGTTCCCATAGCCGAGGTCTGGGGTTTCTGGTGAGCGTCACTGAGAGTTCTCCCTAGATGGCGTAGAGTTCACGATAGCGAGGTCGTGACCGTGTTTTCGGACCGTGTGGTTTCAGCTTGGACCCTTCAGAGAGGGTAGGCCTCTACGACCGAGGTGTCGTGTCGTTTCCTGGTAGTGTGGCTAGGGCGGTTCGTGTCTAGTTGTTCCCCGACCATGGGATCGGGACGTCGGGTGCGTGACTTGGTTGTCCCCCGATAGGAGACTGGGTTGTGTTCTCCAGTACAGTAGGAGTAGCTATAGAGCCGGGGTTTCACCGGCCACCGTAGTTACTTTCTTGCTTTCGTAGTTGCTTAGTTAGCGTAGCTTTCTGTGCCGCCGTTATTTTCTCGGTTGGGATTCCGTGGGATCCCTACTGAGCCAGTGATAGGAGGCTCACCCATAGTTTTCAGGTGCGGTGGTTCCTCTTCGGGGTTCGAGGGAGCGACGTGGAGGTTCCTAGTTGTCAGCTTGCCAGGCCGAGTGTTCACTTGGTGTGTGGTATGTTTTACTACTTTAGACTGTACTTTTATTAGACTAGACTCTGTTGTAGTTAGTTATTTATTTCTGTTATTATATCTATTGTCCTGCTTTATTTCTTATTTCTATGTACACCACACCTATCCTTTTATCCCTTCCGAGTCTTCGGGCTCGTGGGACAGATGGCCGAGATAGGTTGACTTGGCATGCGGGAATTCCAAGGGTATTGAAAGGAAGGTGGAAAGAATGATAGGAATGCACTGGAGGGAGTGGCGTATGGTTAATCATTCTAGAAGACTAGAATAAGGATGGCTGGATGGAATGCGGGCGTGCCAGTCGATTTCTTGACGATCACCTGTGGAACCAAAGGTTTAACTGGGGATGCGTCGCCAGGACGCGACACGTGAGCTCAGGAGACGGGCGACATGTGGAGGGAAGGGCGGTTCCATAGGTGCAAGTGCGCAGGCGATTGTAGGGAGTCGTGTACTAGACATCTTTCCCCACCGACCACAAGCAGTCGGTGTTTATTTTACATCGGGAGGAGCCCAAACACCTTTGTTTCTATTGCCGAAGAGAGAGTCAGGGACCCTGGACGCCGCGATGTCGGGAGGGCTTAGTCCATGCAACAGCGATGGGCCAACAACAACACAATAGGGATAACTGGGGGTAGAGAGACTGGTTCCGGCAAGGAGGGGGATCCACTCCTCGACTGGATTACATGACTTATATGCCGTGAAAGGCATCTATGTGGGGGCGTGAGAGCACGGTTACAGGTGCTTGCAAGCCACGGTACAATTTTGTCATTTGTGACGGTCCCCGGGTCATTGCGTTATTAGATGGGTAGTCCCGTATTCATGAGACAGTGTCGGGGTCAGGGTAGTAGGGGTGTCATAAGCACCATTGTGCTGGAGTAGTTGGGCGTCACCAAGGCCGAGGCAACCGAATGACGTAGGCACCGCTTGTCATTGGAGTGGCCGGGCGCTATTGAGACTGGAGCGGTTGGACGGCGTGAGTATCACCATGGCCAGAGCGACCAAAAGCAGTTGAGCTCAGGATTGCCGGGTGCCGTGGGCCCTGGTGGGACTGGAGTTGTTGAGCGATCGGGCACTGTGGATCCTGATGTGATTGGTGTAGTTGGCAGTCGGGTGCTGGGGGCACTGTTGTGAATGAGTTGTTGATCGATCGGGTGCCGGAGGCACCGTTGTGACTGAAGTGGCTGGACAGTCAGGTGCTGGGGACACCGATGCGACTGGAGGAGTAGACAGTAGGGTGGTGGGGGCACCGTTGTAACTGAGGTTGTCGAGCGGTCAGGTGCCAGGGGCACCGTTGTGACTAGAGTGCTTGGCAGTCTGGTGCCAGGGGCACCATTGTGACTGAAGTACTTGACAGTCGGGTGCCGGGGGCACCGTCATGACTGAGTGCTTGACAGTCGGGTGCCGGGGGTACCGTCGTGACTGAGTGCTTGACAATTGGGTGCCTGGGGCACCGTTGTGGCTGAAGTGGCTGGCAGTCGGGTGCCGGGGGTGCTGTTGTGACCGAAGTGGTTGACGGTTGGGTGCCGGGGGCACCGTTGTGGCTGAAGTGGCTGGCAGTTGGGTGCCGGGGGCACCGTTGTGGCTGGAGTGGTTGATAGTCGGGTGCCAGGGGCACCGTTGTGACTGTAGTTGATGGGTGGCACTGGACCTTGATCCACATGCTCGGGGCCCGTTGATAGAAGCAGGGGCCTGGCACTTCATCTTGCATCGGGACTTGTGAAGCATGCCCATTGTCTGGGTAACAACACTGAGGGTACGCTTATCGAGGTGATGCAGAAGTGGCACACGATCATCGAGGCGGGGAACCAGGTTGGGCGCCTCGATTGAGCCATGTCTAATGATGCGCGACCATTGGGATAGAGACTGGACAAGGTACTCTCATCGAATAATGTCCATGTCATGCACGAATGTCGAGGTAGAGATTGAGCAGGATAGTCTCATCAGGCCACGTCTGTGTCATGTACGAATGTCGAGGTAGAGATCTAGCAGGGTGCCTCAATCGAGTGACGACTATCGAGGCAGGGATTGGTAGGGGCGCTCTCATGAAGCGACATCTAGGTCATGCACAAATGCCAAGGCAGGGCCAAGCTGGGTGTTCCCGTATAGCGACGTCTGGGGGCGCATGACTATCGAGATAGGGCTCAGGCAGAGTGCTTTTGCCAAGTAAGATCTGGGTTCACGCACGATTATCGAGATGATATACGTTCATTACCACTGGGGGCCGCCTTTTTGGAGGTGGGTGTTTGGGCTAGACGCCGTGTGAGGGATGCCCATGCGACATGCCCTCGGCGTAAGCCTAGCAAACACACACACAAATCTCCCGGAGGTGGGTGTTTGGGCTAGACACCATGTGAGGGATGACCATGCGGCATGCCCTCGGTGTAAGCCCAACAAACACACACAAATCTCCTTAGTGTGTCCTTGCTCCTTGATGCTGGCTGGTTGTTGATGTTCATTCATGATCATCATGCCTCTTGGGCTCCCAAAGGGGGGTTTTATAGGGAAGTTGAAGGGTCACAAGGGGTTTACGCGGACTACTACAAAAGCAGGAAAGTAACTACGGTGGCCGGTAAAACCTCGGCTCTACAGCTACTCCTACTGTACCGAAAAACATGACCCGGTCTCCCGTCTGGGGACAACCAAGTCACGCACCCGACATCTCGATTCCATGATCGAGAGACCACCAGACACGAACCGTCCTAGCCACGCTACCAGGAAAACACCACGATGCCTCAGTCGCGAAAATTGGCCCTCACGGCAGGGCCCAAGCTGAAACCACATGGTTCGAAAACACAGTCACGACCTCGCTGTCATGAACTCTATGCCATCTAGGGAAAGCCCTCGGTGACGATCACCGAAAACCTTAGACCTCGGCTACGGAAACGCTCTCGTAAATAACACATGAAATCCCGTCTCGCAGATGAGAAATGGAAACTCGGGACACGACAACTCACGTCACGTGACGGGAGCACCGCCCACTAGAAGAACGACCGGATGCATCACCTGGCGTCTTACACCGCGTCACAAGTGTCTAGCTACAATTCCACGAGTGCGAGACTCGGACACACCAAGTAACCAGAAATACCACAAATAAGGACTAGCTGAGGTCGCGCTCATCAATGCGGGTCTGAACTCTCAGTCTCATGTGCACACTCAGACTATACGCCCTAGGTCTATCCTCTAGATGGTAATTCCCCCACCAATCTGGACTCGACGGTATGCGGGGGCCCTACGATAACCAGCCTACTCACCGTCTAACTCAGGTACGCCACACCAGTGCTCCCAGTGGGCTGACACACGCGTGCCGTGGAAGCTACAACTAGTGGATGGGTCACGAAACGTGGACTCAGAAAATCACGCACGCACCCATCGAGAGTAACATGGAGTAACAGGTGACTCGAGGTCACCTGAATCTGGGCAGCCCACTAGACCAACTAAACTCAACAGTCCTTGGGTCACGAGACTCGAGGTCAAGATCATTGCACGTGACGGCATAGTGCCGTCAATCTGGCCTAAACCCTAGGCCTGAAATCACGGTGACACACGAAAAATCTCCAGCCCCAGGCTGATTAATTGGACACATAGTCCGAGGCCATACACACGGCCCCTCCCTCGAAACTTGGGACACACACGGGGTCGCTCAGACCCTAGGGCTAACAAGCATGCTAACCGAGGTAGCACGGTCCTCCCGACACCCTCAAAATATGGACACGGAACCCTCGGGGTGTCTGGGACATTCACGAGACCGCAAGTCGACCACTGGGTCACGACCGGGTCGGCTAGGGATTCACACAACACAAAACGAACACGGCAAGCATGAAGACCCACTTCGGTGTAAAACGGTGTCTGGCGATTTATCTTTGGACCATCACAGCCTGTAACAGTCCAAAGCTAGGCCGCCACAACCCCCTAACGGTCCAACTTAGGTGTGTTAGATGAAAGGGCAACTCTGGCTGTGGCGCACCCACCTTGGGGCGTCACAGCCTCTAACGGGCCAAGACTGGTGCATTAAAACACATGACAAAACAAGTTGTGACGCACACCCCTCGGGGTGTCACAACCCCTAACGAACCTACCCAGGTGCGTTAGAAGGAGGGATACGTCAACTCTGACGCACCCAAGTTTGGGCGTCACAGGGCTCTAACGGTCCACCCCTGGTGCGTCAGAGCCTCGTGACCCCGATCAGTCAAAAATCACGATAACGGATGTAATGGTCGAAACCAGGCGCTTTACACCCCTCTGGCGGTTTATCGTAAGACTGCCAGAGCGATCGACGGCCTGCCGACACAACATACCCCTGTGACGCACCACTCTTGGGGCATCACGGAATGTGACGCACCCACCCTGGGGCGTCATAGCCTATGGCGGTCACTGGAACGACTGCCACACCATTCCGAGAATAGAATGGCGAGAAAATCCCAAAAATCTTCGCCACGCCCCCATACCTCCACAGAAGAGGGGGAAAACAAGGGGGAAGACCCCAAATGGCCCCTAGCATGCATCTACGGCCTCGGATCTGCCAAAAACACGATGAAATGGTAGATCAGGTGCACACCCCAAAAATATAGATTTTTCTCAAAATCCTCAAATATGCCCGCTTGGCTCACCACGGCCTACGAAACTCACAAAAAATGAAGTACGCGGGTTAAGGATCCGTCCCCCTACCTTCACTGAAGATACAACGCGCCATGGACGCCGATCCACGAAGAAAACGCCTAAAAACCCTCGCCGGTTCACGAGCAGACTCCCAAGCTTCCACGCGCCACCGGCCCTCAATCCTCGACCCGTCCTCGTTGTCCTCGCCCCTACGCCGCCTCCGCCTCGCCCCCGCCTCGCTCCATCGGTCACCGGAGAAGAGAGGGGAGAAAGAGTGGTGAGAGAGTGAGAAAGAGAGAATGGGGAGAGAGAGAGGGTTAAAAGGTTATATAACCCATGGGGTCGACCATTGCTGTGGGTTGACCCCATGGGTTGACCCCTGCACACTAGGTCAGAAATTTTGGTTTTGTTCGAACCAGAAGCATCAAGGGTCGATCCCTGGGGTCGACCCATGCCAGTGTGGGTTTCAAAAACTTGTTAAATCACTAAAAATACATGGGAAAATAAATGTTTAGATGTTACCAAAGTCCCATGATGATCAAACATGATTTCTTAACCTGAAACACATGATGAAACAAGCAGTTAGATCGTAATCAACATATGAGCATCAAATATGGTATTTTGAGCTTGATCATTCAAATGTACCACAATGAACATGCTTTAACAAGAATTTGACTTCCATCCTCAACCAACAAAAATATATTTGATAAATACAAAGTCATGGAAGCTTTAATTATGCAAATGGCATTCTTGAATCTTCCATATGCTCAATAACAAGAAAATCTCAAATGAGAGATATACATTTACACATGAATGAGTATCTTCATTGGACATTTTAATTCCTTTCAAAAATATGGAAAACCATGAAATAAAATGTCACGTTGGGACTGAACTCAGATAACAAAACTCGTAATTGGTTAGTAGTAAAGATGTCTAATTAATTTCCTGCAAAAGTTGTACAACAGAGGACTGAGTAGAAGTCTACATCCAAAATTGTTTAACACATAATGTCCTGCTTTGCCTTAACTCTATTATGTATCAGGAAAACCACAACGATAGAATAGATGGTCATCAGCAGGCAACAGAATGCTTTTAAACTTTCCCTCTGTAGGTCAAGTTGGAACACAGACCTGACAACCAGCTGCCCGGAATGAGCTAAAATCATGAGATCCAACAAGTATGTTGCATGCCTTCTGTTAATTTCAAACATGTAGTCAGACAAAATGGCTTAGCCAAAAGGAATTTTAATAGCAATTTGGTAAAGCAACAACCTGCATGGCCGGCATATCCAGTTCCTCAGGTACATGCCAAGCACGTTCTTTCTCAAATGTAGACAATGGTTCTGGTCCAGATAGCAAGCGATAGAAATATCTTGAAATTGAACAAGTTAGCACATCAAATTTTTGTTTAGTTTGAGGGGTAGAATGCTCACTTTGGGAGTAAGAATCTACTTTCTACAAGGTTACACTGAAAAGTTAATTTACAAAGTCTCACTGAGTTCTACTTCAAAAGAAAACAATCAAAAACTTATCAAATGTCACTGAAAATAGGTTCAATGTCCCAAATGCCCAATGGTGACCTCTTTAAGAATATAGCTAATAGCGTTGTAGACACCCATTTATTACCGTTAGGTTGAGCCAAATTTCTTATTCATCCAGTTAATGCCCCAATTTGGCCATCATTATAAAAATTAATTGTGTAAATTGTGAAATCCACTTCAGATTAGAAGGCGGCCCTGGTCTGGGGCACATTGAGAGGAAAGCACCTCCCATCGATGGCGCATTTTGGCCATGGTAAGGTACCCCTGTCCGGGGGCACCTTCTCAGAAAGGCACCCGTTCGAGGGGGTGCTTTCTCAAGGTTGGGCCCCAGACTCCTTCCAGTAATGGTTTCCTCACGATAATTCCCATGTTTCTCCAAGATAAATCACCAAAACCGTAGATTAACTCCCCTTAACCGAGCCTAGGTCTATCCTTATCACCTTGGGGGCCTTGACCTTTTCCTATGAGATTTGTCTGAGATAATTAATGGTTTTATGGGTAATTATCTCCACCTACGAGATTAATCCTTGCACCTGTATAAATAGAACCCTAGTGGTCATGAGAAGAAGCAGTCCCCTCCCCACGTTGGAACGCTGCCAGAGTACCACCACGACCACCTTCTGCAGCACAGGAGGCACCCTCTCTCGCTCCCTTGCGAGTCCCAATGGCGACCAGGGGCCATTGCTCTCTCTCTCTCCATTTTCTTCATTTCGTGCATGTTTAGATAGGCCATACCATTATATTTTCTCACCTGCACATGATGCACGAATTTAAACTCATTGCACTCTTCTCCGCACCTATTTTTTTACCCAATAAACAGGGTTTTAAACCACCACCCCAGTGCATTCTCCCCCACGCTTTGCCCTCTTCCAATTTTAGAATAGATTCCACACATCCCTCAATGTTCTAATGCGATCTTCTCCTTTGTGGTCTTCTTTGTTTCGCAGGAGCTATGGAAAGGAAGCTAGCACGAGGCCCTCTCATTCTGGCCAGCTGGAAGAAGAGGAGATCTGAGCCCGCTTTCTCCCACCTCATCCTCTCAGGTACACGATCTCATTCTTCCATTCTTTTTAGAGTACCTTTTGCATTCATTTCTTCATTCCTAACTGCTCTAAAAGGGGATCAGGATCACATTTTTTTATTTGGAGGGTGAATTTTAATGTCTACAAGTGCTACCTTCAAAACAAACATGAAACAATGAAAACAGAACACAAAGAAATGGAAATGGAAATTAGGAAAGATGATATAGCTCTACAATGAACAAATTGGCTTAGATATGATCCATAGGACAATCACGATCAGATCTTCATGAAACTTTGGCTACGCACTTTTTCACTACTCAGATGCTTCACACATCTCCTTCTTCCTCTCACGATCTCCTTATCTGAACTCTCTCTCCTTTCTCTCAATTCTTTTATTATGCTCATTGGCTTTCCTTTTTCTTCTTTAATAATCTCTTCTTTTGCTTTGACAATCACATTTCTCCTATTTCACTACTGTAGCTCCATCTCTCTCTCAGATCTTTCCTATCAAGCTCTTCTTCTTCTCCTTGCTTCTCTGCTCATACCCTCTCTCTTCTTAGCTCACCAATCTTCTGCTCTGATTATTCTATACTCACTACTCTGATCATCCTCTCCTCACATCATGTGTTCTCGATCTATATGCTTTGAACTAGGGATCTCCCTTTTTCTATCAGCGAGCTGAATCTTGTGGTCCCTGCAAGCTTCTAGTCCGATGGGTGGAGGGAACGCTCCCGCCAAAGAATTTCTGGAAGGAGCTTTGATCCGAGAGTCCACGTGTCAAGTAGCGGTGAGAGGCTTTCCACGTGGCAGATCCTTCTGCTAGACTGTTCACCTCCAATCCTGTGCACATCATATGCTCCCTGGGATCACGTGCCACTGATTTTCTAACTACAGGTTCGAACTCCCTTATCAGATCTAGATTTAAGTTAAGGGATTCAGAGTTGGATTGTCTGGAACATCGACCTTATTGGCAACAGTTAATACAGCTGCACCGACCTTTAACTTAGTGCATTTAGGCACCATTCTGATGCTCTGACCTTCTAGCTTAAAACAATGCTTCAGTGTGAACTGTAGAGAACTTCAACTGGCATGGAATCTGCTGACTTGGAGAATAATTGTTGACTATATGAGCATGATGCTGCTACTAATCTGAACACATGACTTGGCTTCTAGAGCCCTTGAGTTTCTCTTAATGATGGTCTAAAGGATATGATCTTCTGCAGTGAGCTATGGCATTGACGTAGCAAGGCTTTGCTCTCAGAGGCATTTCATCAAACACTTTCTTTTTCTTCATTATATTGGACTTATTTGAGCATGGGCCACTGAACGTGAGCTTATCCAGCTTGTAAGATAACATCCAGCTTCAGCTGACATGATTAGAGTGTATTCACATACTGCTGTAGACTGAATTTCACTGGTGACCATCAAATACTTCTGCTGCACTGACCTCATGCAAGTGTAGTTGTAATATGCATCGACCTGTCTAACGAGTGCTCAGACCTTTTTGGTTGGAGCTATGTTCTTCTGCCTCGACCAACCTCTTAAATGCACCGACCTCCTTATAAATGTAGCACTTGGGCATCTTGATGCATCGACTTGATAGACATTAGTGGCTTTTATGCATCGACCAGATAGACATAAACACTTCAGCTGCATCGACCTTATAGGCATAACCTCTTCAGCTGCATCGACCTTATAGGCATAACATCTTTGCTGCACCGACCTGACTACTTTAACCGTAGCCGCTGCATCGATCTTACTCCTTTAACCAACTCTAAGTGTATCAACCTTAGATTCATGGTCCACTCTGTCGCATCAACCTTACAGACAAGTCTGAAGTAGCTGCATTGACCTTATTTATATGAGATGCCAAAATAGCATCGACCTGTTTTGGCTCAAGACCCACTATGCATCGACCTATTGGTAGAACTGAGGTGCATCGGTGCATCAACCTTGATGCATTGAGGCATTTAAGATAACTCCTTTTGAATAGAATGCTTCATGTGTAGGCTTGACTGACACGGATGCTAACTTTGACCATTAGCCTTTGACTGTGTTGACTTGCTATAGTGCATGGCTTGGCTCTTGTTCACACAGAGCTCTTTGCTTGGACTTGTTAACCTTTAACCATTACTGCATCGACCTATCTAGCAGTATACTTGTACAGCTGCATCAACGTGATAAAGCTTAAACTGCAATGAGCATCGACCTACCTTTCTCTCCTTCCAGTGGGAGTCGACTTCTAGAGTTAACACCTTTTGAACCCAGTTCTGTCTGCAGAACTAGTTACTATTCTTTTCAGCATTTTGCTAACTACATTCAGCTATTTGACTTTTACACATAAGGAGATCAAGGTGGGATTAACTTCATTAAGCACATTCACAGTTTGGCTCAAGATGAGTCATGGTAGTTAACACATACTTAAGATGACTAATAGTGGTTGACATATAGTGGTTGACATCATCAAAACCATAAGGACACAACATTGCCAGCACCCCGGTGATCAGGTTGTTTTCTTCTCCGACGCACCAGTCCATTGTTGTCCCTTCCACCCCCTCTCTGCGATCGACTGCCTCCCCAAGTTCGAGGGGACTTATGGAGCTCTCAAGGACCCCCCCACACTTGTCTGAGTACCCTGCTACACTGACGTTTCTTCCCTAGGAGGTCTACTCATCATCGACTTCGTTGCTGTCCATAGCTGCTAAGCTGCTGCGCCCCAGTACAGAGCGGTGATCAGAGCGACGGTAGTAGCTCCGCTTGATCATAGTGGGCCTGCCCTTCCTTCTGCACACCTTAGCCTTGTCCACAGACATTTCGACACTGGTCCCACCTCCTGCTGCGATCAGAGCAGCCCACAACTTCCCCGACATCAGATCACTGTCCTATAGGTCTAGCCAGGAAAAAGTCAGACCAGTTCGCGATACCAGTCCTGCCGAGACCCAGGCCAGCCTCTGGATGATCTGCGACTCCGACAACAAGCTCCAACCTCATCCCCGGACATTTCAGCACCGATCCCGCCTCCTACGATGCTCAGAGAAGCCCGCGGCTTCCCCAACATCTGATTGTTGTCCTGCAGGTCCAACCAGGACAGAGCCGGACTAGTTCGCGATACCTGTCCTGTCGGGACCCAGGTTGGCCCCCAGACGATCTGAAACTCCTACAGCGAGTTCCAACCTCATACCCAGGTAGTTCCGCACCCACCCCACCTCCTTCAATGCTCGAAGAAGTCCTTGGCTTCCCTGACACTAGCTTGCTGTCCTGCAGGTTTAGTCCAGACAGAACTGGCTCCCACACTTCCCCGCCCTGTGCCTGGCCAGTTGAAAGCCCCTCTCTACCTGGAGGTAGATTTTGGTTGTAATAATTTAATTCCCCACCTCTGAGCCAACCCTCCTGCATGAGGTATAGTGTTGTAATATCGAGTTTCAGGTCAAGCGACAATGACGTAGCGTGCGGGTTGTGAGCCCACGCTTCTCTGCTCTCCCACGTCTCCAGCTGGGGCCGATTTCTTCAAACCGGCCAGGTATGTTGTGTCCCTAGGTTTTGATGATAACAAACCATAAAATCATTATTGTAAGTCCATGTCTAAGTCTTTGTTGTTTCTCTAATCAAAACGTTCAAGTGTTCATGAGACAGGTATAGCACGTTCAAAGTGTCGACCTCACCTGACAGGAGTGTCGACACTATAAGAACAAACGCAGAAATCCCTCATTTCTGTTTGGGGTCTGGAGTGCTCAGTGCGTCAACACTTCATACAGAACGTGCTGACACTTTAGTTCAGCTCGTCTCTATCTGGCGCTCATGCCCCAGCACTTCCAGCACTATGCCTTGACTCGGTGGTTCTAACCGCATGAGATTGCGGCACCCGTGTCGACCTGTAGACACTGAAATGTTGACCTGTTGATGAAGAAAGCTACTTTTTCTAAAGCTAACAAAGGAGGTGCCGACACTTCAGCTGAACGTGTCGACACCATCAATGTCTCCCAGAATGGATCTGAGTTTGATAGCATTCTACTTTCCATGATCCGTAACCATTCGTTAAGGATCTATTTGTACACGAAAATGCTTCTGGAAGGTTGCTTTTCTAGAGGAAATGATTGGCAAAGAAGGTATCTTCAAGAGGTGGGGCCCACTAAAGATTTGGTTCCCTTATCCGCTCACGTTTCTGCCACGCACGGCAGAAGAGACAAAAGGATGTAGGAAGCATATAGAGAATGAAGGAGAGTGACGTCCAGTAGGCTGTACATGGGAAAGATAGGTTGGAGAAGAAGCATTCACAGCTCTCCTCTCCTCTGTGGAAGTTGAAAAATTGGTGGAGAGAAGAGATAGCAGCGTGGGAGATCTCGTCATCCCTCTGTTACCAGTGTGAAGGCATCGGGGTGACTCCTCTCCTCCACATTCTAGAGCCTCGACTGCAAGGAAGATTGCGTCTCCAGTCGCCTGTGCAGCAGTTGGAAAGATTCTCCAATGCTTCTCGAGTCCATGGTGAAGAGCCCAAGAGAGTAGAAGCCGCATCTAGGCTTCTTCCATTTTGCAGATAAGATCATTTCTTCTATTAACCTTCATCGTCATATCCTATCTATTAGAGTTGTTTCTCTTTTGTTTTCTTTCTTAAAACTCATACATTCACAATGATCCCTACCTGCGTGTAGGAAGACAGACTGAGAGAATCTCAGTTCTGTGGTCTTGGGTTGTGTAAGCCCGCTAGCTATTGGACAACTTTTGGAGAGAGTTTTTCTCTCTGTGAGAAGCTGTGAATCAGTGGATAGTTCCTTGGCACTAGTGAAACCTCACTCAGTTGAGTGAGGGGTGGACATAGGCCTCTAGATGGAGACTAAACCACCTTAAAATCTTCTATCTCTGTGGTTTGCGTGTTTACTTGCTTTGATGCTAGATGCTTGTATAGGAGCACTGATCCTTCCTCATTCGTGCATTTAGCTCAATAGTCATTGGTTATCATTGCTTTATTGCTACATAGTTCTTATCTTTAGATCATTCTCGAGAAGAAGGGGCTGATCTATTCACCCCTCCCCTCTAGATCCGCTTATCACTATCTATCACGTGGTATCAGAGCTAGTCTCTCTGTATGTGGTCTAACGACCTTGAGAGAAGTGGTGATATGGCGGCTAAGGGTCACATGCCCGAAGGGCATTCCATCAATAGACCACCCTTTTTCACTAGGTCAATTTATCCTTGCTGGAAAAATTGCATGCAAGTATTTATCCGGGCCCAGGATCATGAGATATGACGGGTGGTGAGCAAAGGTCCATATAAGCTGCCTGAAGATGAAGATACATGGACCAAAAAGTAGATCAGAAGATCAACTTTGAATTGGGGTGCCAAGCACATAATGCAGTGCTCTCTTCGCAAAAAAGGGAGGAGAAAGCAAGAGATTGCAAGGGAAGCCTTAAGTGACGTGAAGAAAGGGAGGGACCCTTTGGGACCTTTTATAGGCTGAAGGGGGAGACCTTTACCGTAATTGAACCTCCCCTCGAAAAGACGCAAGAGGCAGACATCCTTCCCCAAGAGTAGTTACGCTACCTTCCTCACAGACCCTCATGGGAATATGCAAAATGGCAAGTCATTTAAAGCATAGAAGGATGAAAAGACGCCAATTCAGCACCCGATCGACACGCAAGCCCAATTTTTCAACTGTAAATCGTATGAGATATCTGATTCACTGGCTACTGCTGATACAACAAATCCTACTCGGTCAAAGGCAGTAACAAGCAGTCAATTGCGTTTTGAACACTACCACCATTATATAGAAAGAAAATTATTACACAGTCAAGTCAAGTTATAAATTGCAAAAAAGAGAGGAAAAGAACTAGCAAGGCAAGTACAAATTTTCCTATTCTATGGAAATGGGGGAACTTTGGGAAGCCCGTGGCCCCTCTTGAAGCTCGACAGGTGGAGGACCCTCGATGCCTGAAGATTTGCCCCTGGTTCCCTCTGTGACGGCTGGCCCAGGCACTGACCCCATTTGTATGGGAACTACCTCGATCGCGCACCCTCCCGAGACAGCCGAAGTTGGCGATCTCTCCTCCACCGAGGTAGAGGCATCCTCGCTTCACCCTTCATCACTTGACATTGACGAAGGAGAATCTTAGCCATCCTCATCGGAGTCGTAGCGTTGCCCGGGGGTGAAGAAGAGCTCGTCGAGGACCTATTCCGAGGCCAGTCTAGCTGCCCGCCTGAAGCCTTGGGCAAAATCCTTCCGCATCCCCCTCTGGTAGCCCAACTCATAACATGCGATGGTGGCATGCTTCAGGGCTTCATGGTATTCCTCTGAGCTCCGATATCACTCGACTGCCTCTGCCCCGGCTCCTGTTGCCTTCTCCTCAAGATGGCCACCCTCGCGTCGGCCTCAGTCAGCCTCGCTTTGACCTTGGCCAACCCTGCCTGGGCCTTGGTCAGCTTTGCCTCGACTTTGGCCCGCGCTGCCTCAGCCTCCCCCTTGGCTTGCTCGACCTCTCAGACTCGGCCCTCGAGCTCCTCTCGCTCGGTCACCCATTGTCCTGAGCGCTCCACGTGAGCCCGACGCTCTTCCTCCAAGAGCTTGCTCTTGAGCTCAGCCATGTACCAAGCTTGGGACAATTGCTCGGCCTGTGACCGAGCATCCTCTTGGCTCCCCCGATCACGCACCCGAAGTGAGGCCATCTCCCTCTGAAGCACCTTGAGCTTGGATGTCAACCGATCGATTCTACGGTTAGACTTAGCCCGAACCTAGGACTGAGCCCTTCCCTCACTCACCAGTCACGCCACGAAGTCTGTGATCTCAGCCCCAAGCTGAGCCATAAATATACCTCCCTCCATGACCCTTTCGAGGAGCATGGAAGGGGAACAACGTCGGAACTCCTCCCGAATAGATGAAGGTGCCAGGTCTCGGCACCGATTGCACGAGGAGGCTTGGATGGTGAACCACCCCTGCTTAAGAGGAGGAGCCCCCTCTGGAAGAGCCGTTGTAGGAGTAGCCTCTCTAGTCATCCCCAAGCTTAGGACGGTGATGCTCAGCTTGGCCCGGATCCGCACCTCAACATCCTCCTCCTTGCCACACGCCCCGTCAGCCTTGATCGTGATCTTGGAGCCGACCCCCTCCCCCTGCACTCCTGCAGGCTTAGAGAAAATCCCCTCAACCGTAGTGGGCACCTCGGGCTCGGTCGGCATGAGGATCGGGTGACGGACACCCTCAATTGGGAGCTCCTCGGTTGGGTGGGAGGTCTTCACCTTCTTTAACCACCACTTCTCGACTGTCAAAGCCTTCATTGAGGACAACAACAGTCACTCCCCGACATCATTCCGCTTGGACCCTTGATGCTCGGGGACATCATCTAGAGTAATTTGCTTGCCCTTATCCTGGGCAGAAGAAGGACCCACGAAAGCTTGAGGTGCGCTTGGAGTAGTCGTCTCCTCCAGCTCGATGACCTCCCACTCTATTGGTCGCCCCTCGCCATCACCACGTCTTGCCTCTACTCAACAAAAAATAAGTCATCAGTGAAGGGCTCGACAAATCAAAATGAGAAAGTGCAAAAGCAGAAGCCTAAGGTCCTTACCATTGGCGGGCAGTGCGCGGCAAGGGTAATCCTCGATGTTGGCTGAAGTCATCAGCTCAACCATTGTTCGACGATTCTCCTAAAGAACCCTAATCTCCTCCTCCAGCTCCGAGGAGATCACCGGCTACTTCGGAGGAAATATCGACTGAAAGTTCGGCTGGACAAGGAAGCCCCAATCAGGAGTTCCCTTGCTGGCTCAGGAGAGTGCAGTGGAGGGGAGGGGGGTCTATGGCGGCCTTGGGGTGGTGAGGAGTGGGGTGGCTCACGGTGGGTTGCAGTGGTTAGGAGGTGAGAGAGGGAGGAAGGGAGGCCGGTGGGGGCGATAGCATGCAGAGGGCGGTGTGGGGTTGGTTCGCGGATGATGTGGCCGGCGGGGGGAGGCTGCCGCAGCGGGTTGCAGTGGTTAGAAGGAGAGGGAGGGTGACGGTGGAGGGGAGGTTGGCAGTGGGAAGAGGTGGAGGTGGAAGGTGGTGATCGACGCGGAGGAGAGAGGGAGTGGGGAGGTGGCCGGTGCGGTGAGGGTAGCAAGGAGAGGG
This sequence comes from Amorphophallus titanum, assembly GCA_024336825.1. Classification (NCBI taxonomy): domain Eukaryota; kingdom Viridiplantae; phylum Streptophyta; class Magnoliopsida; order Alismatales; family Araceae; genus Amorphophallus; species Amorphophallus titanum. The sequence goes on from JANBPO010000244.1 coordinate 651,501, forward strand.
GAGGACACGGCCGACGTGGCGTGGGGGTGTCCGCGGCGGGTGGCAGGGGGTGGCTGTGCGGTTGGCAGAGAGAAGGAGACGTTGGAGGAGGGGGTGACGTTGGCGGTGCAGGGAGGGAGGCGAGTGTTGGCGTGTGCAGGGGGTGGCTGTGCGGTTGGCAGAGAGAAGACGGAGTGGGGTGGGGGTGTCGCGGTGGCGGCCTGGGAGTAGAGGTGGTGTGCATGGGGGAGGTTTGCCAGAGAGGTGGTCAAGGTGAGGATGGCAGCGGTGGTCGGAGGAGGAGGGAAAGAGAGAGAGATGGTGGGAGAGGCTCGCCGCGGCGGGTGGCTGGTGGAGACCAGGATGAGAGGGAGAGGAGGAGAGGGACAGGGGGTTTCTGCATGCAGGGGAGTGTGAGGGTGTTCGCGTGGGAGGCCGGCGGTGAGGGAAGTGGTGGCGGTCGACGGGCTGGGCTCCGCGGCGGCTAGCAGGGGGTGGCTGTGCGGTTGGACGGGAGGCAAGCAGGGGGAGCGCAGGCGGCAGTTGTGGGCGGCTTGGTGTGAGAGGGAGTGGGGAGGGAGAGACGGTGGCCGGAGGAGGTTGCCGGTAGAGTTGGCAGTGGCGACGTGGGGTGGTCGACGGTGGTGGCGGGTGTTAGAGAGGTCGACGAAGGGGTGTGGCAGTGGCTGCCGCAGCTGCGGGGGTGTGTACAGGGAGGGTGCACTGGGCATGTGAGGGGACCGGAGGGGGGAGTGTTCGCGGTGGCACAGTTATGGTGGCGGGGTTAACGTGGAGGAGGAGAGGGAGCAGCGTGGGGGGAAGCTCGCCGGAGTAGCGTGGGGATGTCCGCAGCGGTGGTATGGGGAGAGGAGGTCGCGGGGGGTGTTCGCGGTGACGGGGATGTTGGCGATGGTTGCCGGTGCAGGTAGAGGCGGTGGCCGGAGGTGCGGTCGACGGTGGAGTGGTCTGTAGGCTCGCGGGCGGGCGAAGGGTGGCAGCAGTGTGAGGGGTCGCAGTGTGGGTTGTAGGAAGATGAAGGGAGATGGAGAGGGAGGATGGGTGCCAACGATGAGAGGTGGAGAGGAGGGGGAGGAGTGTGGCCGGCGTGGCGTTGGGGTGTCGACGTGGCGGTCTCGGGCAGGGTGAGGGAGAGAGAGTGGCTGGCGAGAGAGGAAGAGAGAGGGAGTGCGGCGTGGCGGTGTGGAGTTGGACGAGAGGGACGGGGGGCTTCACCGGCGGAGGTGGTCGGGTGTGGTCGGTGCGGTGGTTTGGGGTGCAGGCGGGGCGTCTCGCGGACAGGGGGAGAGGTGGGGGTGTTGGTGCACCGGCTGGGGGAGAGCTGCCGCAGGGAGAGGTGGAGAGGAGGCCGACGGCGGGGGGTTAGTCCGGTGGCTGAGGGTTCACGGCGGCGGGTGGTGTTAGCAGGTGGGCAGGCGGGGGTGCCGTGGGTTAGAGAGGGAAGAAGGGAGAGAGGGGGACGGGGCAGGGGACTCGCGTTCGGTTGGCCAGTGAGGGGGTGATCCGGCAGTCACGGCGGGCATGCAAGGGAGTGAGAGGGAGAGGGGCTCACGGATGTGGTGGGAGAGGGGCGACGATGGCAACGATAGGGTGTTGGCCGGGGAGAGGAGGGGACGGTGCATGCGGGGGGATCCTACTAGCTGTGAGAGGGGGTGCATGGGATGCGACGGCCGGTGGAAAGTGTAGTGAGGGGAGAGTGGAGGCTATGCGGTGGTGTGTGAGAGGGAGTGGGGAGAGAGTTAGCAGGGGGAGGTCACAGCGGTGATGGCTATCGGGTGGCGGAGGTGTGCACAGGGATGGACGTTGGCTGGCGGGTTCACGTGTGAGGGTGCAGTGGGAGTGAGGGTGTGAGAGGTTGCGATGGCTGCTGTGAAGTGGGAGGTGGACGTCAGCGGCGGCGTGGGGAGGCTCGACGCGAGAGAGGGAGAGGCGCGTTCGTGGGAGAGAAGCGGGTCTCCAGGTGGGGAGGTTCCGCAGTTGGGAGAGAAAAGAGAGGAGAGAGAGAGCGATCCGTGCGCGGTCGGGAGAGAGAGACCCAGCCCCAGGGGTCTTCCGGCCCTCACCTCCTTCTGCACGGACCCTGCACTGACTTTACCTTCATCTCTGCAGGAACCCTCAGCAGCTGCATGGACTTTGCCTGCATGTGCACCGATTTCACCCCTGTGTACACTGACCTTCCTTCAACCCTTGGCCCCACGTGCACGGACCCTGCCTGCCTATGCACTGACTTGGCCCTCACCCTTCACACGAGCCCTATACATCTGCACGGACTTGCCTGGGCATGCTCGGACTTGCTTGTACACCTACATGGACCCTGCTCGCATGTCCACCAACTTGGCCTGTAGCTGCACGGACCTTGTCCGCACGTGCACGGACTTCACCCCTTCGCATGCACAAGCCCTGCATGGACCTTGCATAACCCCTGGCCCCATGTGCACGGACCCTACAAAGACTTTGTTCCACCCTTTGCATATACATGCACTGACGTTAGCCCTCACATGCATGGACCTTGTCCCCCTTGCATACATGCATGGACTTTGGTCCCCACATGCATGGACCCTGCTCAGACTCAACCCCATACATCTGCATGGACTTTGTTCCAAACCTGCATACACACATGGACTTACCCCAACCATGCATAGACTCAACCCCGTACATATGCACGGACCCTGCACTGACCTTAGTCTGCATGTGCACTGACTTTAGTCCACGTGCACTGACCTTAGTCTGCATGTGCACTGACTTTAGCCCATGTACACTAACTCAGCCTGCAAGTGCACTGACCCTGCACTGACCTTACCCCTTGCATATTTCGTAACTACATTGACTCTCCCTGCATATGCATTGACCTTAGCCCATGTACACAGACCTTCTTTCAGCTTCTGGCCCCATGTACACGGACTTCGTTTGCACATGCATGGACCTTGCACTGACCTTGCCCCTAGCATGCATGGACTCTACCCCTTTACCCTAAAACCTGCATCCATGGATATGCACAGACTCCATCCCGCAACCAGAACATCTACACAGACTTCGTCCGTTAACCCTATGCATTCGCATGGACCCTGGCCACAACATGTACGGACTTTGTTCTTCAACCCCATGCATAACATGCATGGGCTTTGTTCTTCAACCCCATGCACAACGTGCATGGACTTTGTTCTTCAACCCCGTGCACAACGTGCATGGACTTTGTTCTTCAACCCTGTGCACAACGTGCACATACTTTGTTCTTCAACCCCATGCACAACATGCATGGACTTTGTTCTTCAACCCCGTGCACAATGAACACGAACTTTGTTCTTCAACCCTGTGCATAACATGCATGGACTTTGTTCTTCAACCCCGTGCATAACATGCATGGACTTTGTTCTTCAATCCCATGCACAACGTGCATGGACTTTGTTCTTCAACCCCGTGCACAATGTGCACGGACTTTGTTCTTCAACCCCATGCATATGCACGGATTTTGTTCTTCAACCCCGCACAACGTGCACGGACTTTGTTCTTCAACCCTGTGCAGATGCACAGACTTTGTTCTTCAACCCCGTGCATATGCATAGACTTCAAAATTTTTTTCAACCCCGTGCATACGCACGGACCTTGCCCAAAACCTGCATGGACTTCGTCCCCTAACCCCATGCATATGCACGGACTTGTTTGAAAACTTGCATGGATTTTGTTCTTTTGTCAAAAACTTGCACGGACTTTGCATGCACTTTGCATCCAAAAACCTGCACGGACTTGCCCCAATCTGCATGGACTTCATCCCAGAACATGCACGGACCCCGTCCGGATGTGCACAGACCTTAACCCTTCATCCAGCCCAACTGAAACCTGCACGGACTTTGTTATTCGTCGGTACACTCCCTAAGCCTTCACCGGTGCGCCCTTTTTAGCCCTTCGCCGATACAGGCCTTGAAGATCTTCCCTGGCACACCTATCCTTGGTCTTTCACCGGTACACCCCCAATAAACCTCACCGGCACGCCTAACTCCTGGCCCCTCTCCGGCACACTCTACACTCCTTCGTCGGCACACCCGCTAGCGCCCAGCCCGGCACACCTCGCCCATCTCTTCGCCGGCACACCCAAGAAGAGGTGGCCAGATTCGACACCAGGCCTGGTCTTCTCACCAGAAGAGGAGGGGCGGTAGGCGAGATGGCCTAGATAGGCACTGAAGATACCACCCAGGAAGAACCCTCCACGGTTCTAACGGCCAATGTAATTACCACTGGAGGCACCGGCGGTGGGCCTTCCACATCACTTGAAGATGCCCCAGCCGAAGAAATAGGGGGCACACCCAGTCTCCCCACCAATGACCCTGCAATGCTGTACACGATGCAATAGTACCAGCAGGAGATCGAGCTACTGAAGAAACAACTGGGTGAAAGGAATGCCCAACCCACAACATCTCGACAGACCGAGGTTTTGCTCGAAGCGCCCGGGGGTCTTGTCACTCAGTTGTCTACATGTCCAACTACCTGTCAGCCCATGGCGGTTCCCCGAGACCATGTGACCCCAACTTGGTCATCACTGGTGGCCCAATTCGAGGCTCTTATGGCCCAACCTCTATGTCTCGCCCCTACCATTCAACTGCCAATTGACCCGACCCCTATGCCAATGGCTGAGTCATTCCAGCGCCCTATAGTGTCCACTGCTATTCTACCTAATGGGTTGCACATGGAGATCGACTTCATCACTAGGGTGTCATCTAATTGTGTCTCTCAAGACATTGTTGAGTCACTCTCTAAGACTGGGGTGATTGTTCTCAATGGTGGCTTAGTGTTCGTAGAGTTCCAATGGAGGTTCAGCCCCGTCCTATATGATGATGGAGCATGGTGCAAGGTCGACACACTTGTTGCCCCATACATCATTTTAGGGAAAAACTGGTTCGAAGAGAGGAGAGCGACCTTTGACCAAGATAGGAGGACTTGCACCTTATACCCACCTCACCTACCCGGTGAGTTCATCTTCCATGATGGCATTCAGCTGTCCACCTTCGTGTCACCAGCCACCCACCCCCATCCGTCCGCTCCACCTACGGGCTCACGCCAGTCACCTCTCCTGGAGCCTGCCCCCTATAGTGGGAGTAGCCACCTCCCCGACCAGTGTCCTTCACCTTCCCCTACCTTAGAGGACACACATACCGAGGATGCCGCACCCAGGCTTATGCTAGTGAGTTATGAGGCTACCAAGAGTTGGCCGAGAAGTACCTCGCTAATGTTTTGGGGTTAGAGAGCGATCCGATAGAGGGCCAGGGTCTGTTAGTCACCCCAGTCCCACCGGTCATCCCGGACCTATCTGTCCCTCCCACTTTATCCTTGGTGGACCCCACCATCCCCCTTCTACCCATATCTCCTACGGTAGCAAAGTTGCTAGTGACTACCGTACCATTATCGACACCCCATGTTGACGCGGTATGATTTGATTTCTGCCACACGTATGAGAAACAATATCCAGACTTCCTTCTTGTCGTGCTTCACACCAAACATCCAGATGACTTTCCCATCACCCACCTCCTTGTCCTCACACATTTTTGTACCAAGGACGAGTCTTCTCAAACCGGCAATGGTTGGCGAGAGTTGAAACTCGCGACATTAAGTTGTGGATCAGCTTATCTTTACACCTTGTGTATGTAAAAAGTATCCATCAACCTTACTTAGTCTTCCTTAGTGCGTCCCTTATGTTTGTGTCTCATCGTCGTCAATCATAGTATTACTATGAGTGTCTAGGTTTGTCTAGGGTCATGTATGAGTCAATTTTGCTTATACAGTTTGTTTGTCGTGCTTATGGAGTTTGCATAATGTCGTCCCAAAGGCCAGCAATGCACGTATAAGGAGTTAGCTGATGCACATTGACGCACCCATGAGTTTCAAAAGGGAGAGTACGTCATAATCAGGGTCATACCTGAATGGTTTCCCCTCGGGGACAATAAAGAAACTCTAGGCCTGCGGTGCCAGTCCTTTCCGTGTCGTGAAACAAGTGGGTTTGAATGCGTACGTTATGAAACTACCAGATGACTATGGTGTCAGTTAGATGTTCAATGTCTCAGATCTGGAAGCATATCGAAATCCCGCGGTGATCCCTAGTGAGTTTTGGGCCTTCTCCTCCTGTTGTGAGTGGCACACTGCTTGAGAGTCCACCTCTTCTAACCTCAACGCAAGCATATAGAGTATATACTGGATGAGCAGGTGACCACCACTAGGAACGGAGACTACTAACACTTCTTAGTGTGTTGGAGGGGATGCCTCACACTGGACGATGCCTTTATCACACACGGAGAGACCAAGCTTCGGGACCCTTACTCGATGAGGTCGAGTTCCTCCCACCCGGGGAGAATTAGTGCGGACAAACGCCATAGTACACACCAATGGACGAGGACACGTCGGAGCCCAAGGACAGGGACGCCAAGTCAAGTAACTTATCTTCATTTTATGCTTTTAAGCCTTGTTGGGCCCAATTTAGAACATGTGGACTATTATTGGGTTGTACTATTGTAATAGGGCTAATGGGCTTATGGTCTTGTAATGGGCTAGAATAGTGGTCTAGAGTTATTGGGCTTTTTAAATGGGCCAAGCCCATGGGCTAGGTGTGAAAGGGACATGGGAGATCAATGTGAAAGGGGCTAAGAGAAATGGTGGCTTGGAGGCTAGGAAGGGGGCGCCCCCCCTCTCTTGGTCCAAAGGAGGGGCTGTCACCTACCAATTCTTGACTCCCTTCCCTTCTTTTTAGCATAGGAAGCTTCCTTCCCCCTCTTGGTCCAAGGAGAAGGCTGCTACCTACCCCCCTCCCCTCATTTTTCAAAGAAAGAAGCATCCTTGGCCCCCTTGGTCACCCCTCGACCCGGGTTATCTCCTTAGGAAAGGAATAAGGTTTGTTCATCCTGGCTCGCAAGGAGGGGCCATCCTACCACTCAGTCGGCTTGACGAGTGGAGGGTGGGTGACCCCTTCATCTTTTTGCCACTTGAATGCCTTGAAGTCGACTGTATGAACTTCCCTAGGCTCGGGCCTTCTATCAGTTGCTTTGGCCTTTTGGCTTGCGGTAGTAGGGGCAGATGAACCACTAGAGAGGAAGGCTTCGATCTCTGCCATGACATTGTTTAATCGGTCAAAAGACCTTATTTCAATTCTGATCATCTTTTCGAGGATCTCCCGCCTCAAGTTTTCTTTTCATATTTGCACTGCATCTTCTTGATGTGGCGGACGCCTATATCTTATGCTAAGGTTTCGCCATCTTTTAATATACTCCAAGGCTGTTTCATCATTCCTCTGCTTGGAGGCATATAGCTCAGCCATGGTGACCTCTCTTTCGACAACGTGGAACCATTCTTAGAACTTTCGTTTCATATCTGGCCAATCACTAATAGATCCGGCCAATAGATTTGAGTACCATTCGAAGGCAAGGCCCGTGAGGGAGGGCCCAAAGAACTTCAATAGGTAGGATTCTTCCATGGCTAGGTCACCCATCACGTTGATATAGTGTGCTATATGATCTTTGGGCGAGCCTTGCCCATTGAATTTGTCAAACTTTGGTGGCTTACTGACGCCAGCAGGTAGTTTCTTGAAAGCATGGTGAACCGGATATGGCACCTTGTAAACATCGAACGAGGCATGATCACCATCGCCTCTAGTAGTCAGCTTCTCTTCAATCATTTGTTCTATCATGAATTTCTTCATCACTACCGGGTCAACCAGCCTTGGATATATTCGAGCTTGGTGCATCTGCGGGATCATTGGCATCGTTGCTTGATGTGCATCCACAATCCCCTGATGATGTAGAGCGGGTTGTGGTAGTTGAGACATGCCCCCAGTGTAATTAGGTGCCAGTTGAGAGGCCATCATCGGAGGAGAAGCTTAGAATTCATTAGCACCTCGTTGCGAGGTTTTAAGGAGAGCTTCAGTTTGTCTCGAGGCTGTGGGATTTGTGCTCAGCTCGCTGAGCTACCTTCTCAGCATCTCAGCATCTTGTTGATATCTTTGCAGCATCATCATCATAGTAGCCGGATCGGGCATAGAGGGGCCAGAGGCATGGCCCTGCCCTTCTGATGGCATATCTAAAGAGAGCGCTAATCTCTCACCGTCATGTTCAGCGGTGATCACATTTGCAGCTATCGCGATTAGATCCCTGCCCGTTTCTTCAGCACAAGCTTGTGTTATCTCGGTTGCGGCCTCCATAGATGAATTCCCGTGGTAGCTAGTCACTCCGGCCGTGTTACAAGTGAATATCTAGAGATGCCTATTTCCCCGCATTATCAGATATTTCAAGGATCACCGCGTCGCAAGAGAGGTGTCTCGAAGGCCGCAGTAGTGCCCCCAGATGATTAGCGTAGTATCATTTTTTCCTTTGACTGGGCATATCATATATTGCTGCACTTTAGCTTGTACCGGAGACTTGTAAGTGCAGGGGCCTTGTAAGGTTACCCCGCCGTGCTTCTTATCATGAGAGTGGATATTCGCCCGTTGAACGCAACATGTGGGTGTTCGTTCAGGACGCAGCGGGGTCGGCATCTTGGTCTTCTCTTCTTGTTCTTCTCTTCTTCTTACGGGTCTGTCAATCATGGCGGAACTTAGTGTAGTTGAAATCAGGGCCCGTGCTTGCTTGGGCACCCATGTTTGCTCACATTTGGCTGGCTTTACGGCCAACCCACCCTTCATCTTGGACTCGGAGTGGTCCATCTTGCACTGGGCCAGCACTTGGAAGGTATTGCATACTGGCACCATTGGAATCACTTTACTGTGTGAAATCATGGCCTGCCAGCCATTCAGAAACACTCAGATGCTTCCGATGAGTACGGATTTACTCGAAGTAGATAGTCGGCTTTGCAATGTACTGGCATTCTTCTTGGCCACCCTCCTGACAACCGGTGTGCGCTTCCGATTGGCGGATGCACGGGAATCAACATGGTAAACATGATAGCCCACGACAGCAGCATCAGTCAGGGTTGCCTCGACATTGACAACCGATTCCATCTCCTGGACATGCAGGATCTCCATGAATGTAACCCCCAAGAAGTTGGGGAAGCCGACGACTGGCGAGAAATTGCCGAACTTGATCGGCACCGCCAAATAGCCATGGATGGCATGGCTAGCGACAACAAGGGGTCCAAACGACATGGCCATTGTAGTTGTAAAAAAAAAAGTAATCTGTGAGATTAGATCACACAGTTAGAATTTTAAGAAGAGGCCATTAGGCCCCTAATCCTGGCAAGGAGATGAAAGGAGGTACAGTCCCGAAGTTCTCCATGCTCCTTCCTAGCTGCTTTGGGCCCGGTATAGACCCTCTCCTCCATGGCAAAAGCTCCATGGCTTCTCTTCATGGTGTTCTAGCTATTTTCTGGGTTTTCTAAACTTCTAGCAGAAAATAAGATGAGCTGTGAATTTGGGATTTGATTCCTACTTATAGAGGCTTGATGTTGGTATATTATGGTCAGGAACTCCTATCCTAGGCATAGAAGGGTTCTAGTAGGGATTGAGCCTCTTTCTACTCAACTTCGGATGGCCTTTACAGAGTCCCGATTGAACTCTGCTACTGATTTATTTAACGGTCTATCGTGGACCTGTTATAGTGTCATAATGCACCCATTCTGGTCCGTTAAACTCTGGCTGTCAACAGACTTCATTCTGTGAAGTATAACGCAAGGGCCTTGGTCCGTTATGTTACTTAACGGTCTTAAGGTGGTCCGTTAAATATTCTGTGGCAGGATAGGGATCTATTTTGTCCCTCTCTATTTGATCAGCCCTACCGGTCTCTCCTATATTCCACACACACGTCCATCATTCTATATCCATTAACCTGTTCATATCCACGCATTCCCAATCATACAAATCACACATTTCCCCATTCACACAAATCACACATTTACATCCACATTCACATGCCCATTCACACAATCATTCATTCACACATTCCCAATCACACAGTCATGCATTCACATCTACACATTCACATTTCACATCCACACATTCACATTTCATTTCCCATAAATTGAAAATTTTCTTCATTCCATCACATCTCAATTATCACATATGTGTGTCAACAAAAGAACAAAGTCAAAAAGACCAGAAAAAACCAGAAAAATGAAAACAAAAAAAGTGTCACTCGGCTAGTCTATCTCTCGGGCCGCCACTGTCCCCGGTGCCCTCATGCCGCTTTGGCAGTGGATCCATGGTGCTATGCTCCTCCTCTTCCCATGGGCGTCTCCGCTCCGCCTCCTCATTTCTCCGGCGGGCGGAAGAGCTAGCCAAAACGTCTCCCACCGACGTGCTCGGTGCCACGCTCCGCGAGCCTCCTACTGTGCCGCTCCGGGACGTAGTCTGCTCGGGTGCTCGGCCCATTAGCCGGACGGTCCGCTCCATGGTCCAGAGCTCGATCTTCAAGTCGTGGACCTGAAGTCGCACCTCACGAGCCTCAGTTCGGTACCGCTCTATGTCTACTATCTCCCCACTCAACCAGGCCACTTCCCCCAAGAGTCGGTCAATCTCTTCCCGGAGACGGGGTACCCTTGTCGCTTCTGCTAATGCTGCGGCTAATTCTCTCGCCTACACATTGCATTTGCATCATGGTTAGCTTAGGCACATGCATAAATCATGAAGCATTTTAAGAAAGTTTGGTTTCTTACCCGCTCCGCGAGGGTAGCCTCGGCCTCCTTGGCTCGAGCTACGGCTCGGGTAAAATCCACATCTCGCTCAACTCGTTCCCCGACAGGCTGTGTAGAGGAGGATGGTGCATCCGGTCTGGTCCTCTGGGCTCCCTCGGCCCACTGCATTTTCAAAAGTCAATCAGTTTGCATAAGCATTTCAGTTTTAAGTCTAAGGAAATCTCACCAAAACCTCCAAAGCCACTCGGTACTCATCCCGCTGCTGCACGGTGGTGTGGAGTAGTCCCTCGAGCTCGGTAATGCGCCCTTGTGGGTCTAGCTGCATTTAGAAGCAAGGACATGCATATAGCAATCATTCATTCATATAGAACAAAAAGGGTAAGTTTCGCATTTCATACCGGTCGTTGGGTACCGCGAAAGACCTGGCTGCCATATCGACGGGTGAAGGCTTTCAGATATGCCTCATCACTATCAGCCCGTTCTATCACGGCCTTGCCCTTATGCTTCCAATCCTGAATATACTTCCTAGCTCGGCCGCTCCAGTCAATATCGCTGCCAATCCCCTTGGCAGATTTTCCTAGACGCTCGTCATGTCGGTGCGGGAATCTCACCGCTGGCTGATGTACTCCCCGCGTCCTCATGATCAGGCGATAGTGGAGTGGCTCAATCACGTTGATGCAATGAATCCAGATGTCCCACCCTCGGTAGGCTAGGGAAGCCTCGACCCATGGCTGCCCCGCATGATCCTCATCCCCATACGGTGTCCAACGCACCTGAAAGGGCCATCCATAGCATTCATGTCATTTGTCAGCATATAGAAGCATATAGAAACATGTAGGAGCATATAGTAAATTCAGGCTTTTTACTGATGCATGCGGGAATGAGTCAAGATCCTCTTGAGTCACCCGAGTCAACCTCTGAATTGACCCTGTGCCTCGGGCTATGTTCCACTGCCTCGCGATGGGAATCCACCCCGGATATAGCTCGACTCCTCGGCCGATCCCAGGTAGGTATATGAAAGCCCAGTCTATTTTTAACCCCATTTTATTTTTTTAGTGTACTTCATGGAAGAAACTGGGACACTAGATAGCTTGCCTGCTAGAATGCTGACCAGTCTTGTCGATGACAACAAGGGTTGGACCCGGATTTAGTTCGTCGACATTGGTTGAATGCCGAAGCAAAGGTAGATTCATTAACAAGGATGAAAGGTCCAAGTTAAGGGTAGAGGTCGACCGGTCTTGTCGATGATGACGAGGGTCAAACACAGGTTTGTTCGTCGACGTGGGTTACACACTGAAGCAAAGGTAGATTCATTAACAAGGACGAAAGGTCCAAGTTAAGGGTAGAGATCGACCGATTTCATCGATGATGACGAGGGTCGAACACAGGTTTGTTCGTTGGCATGGGCTACACGCCAAAGCAAGGGTAGATTCATTAACAAGGACGAAAGGTCCAAGTTAAGGGTAGAGGTCGACCGATCTCGCCGATGATGACGAGGGTCAAATGCAGGTTTATTCGTTGGCGTGGGTTACACGCCAAAGTAAGGGTAGATTCACTAACAAGGATTAAAGGTCCAAGTTAAGGGTAGAGGTCAACCGATCTCGTCGATGATGACGAGGGTCGAACGCAGGTTTTGTTACGGGATCTCCGGTGGGACTTTTGATGGTCGTCCTTCTTGGAGTTTCACCAGGAGGAGAGTGAAGATGAACTTTTAGATTATCACTTTACTGACTTAAGCGCCCTTTCGAGTTTTCACCGAAACCAGCCCCCATTTACTTTTACCCACGCTCCCTCTCAAATTTTCACGTGGCGGGGTACCCGATTTTTCCTACAACACCCTTGCGGGTTTTCGCCACAGCCAGGTTATAGCCATTTTTGCCCTTGTCCTAATATAGGACCAAGACCGGCGGGGTATCTCTATTTTTAACCCCATTTTTCTTCTTTTCTTTTTTTTAAATATATGAGAGAAACAGTCGGTAGGTCGATACGCAGTATCTAACCTCTGACGATAGTAGATGACTGTTGGCTAGGGCACAGGGCCTTGCGCCGATGTAGAGGGGTTTATTCGTTGGCAAGGAGGTAATGCCAACGCAAGGAGAGATTCTTTGCAGACTCAGACGTAAGGTCTGTAGTGGCAGCATTGTACGGACGTCGGCTAGGACGCAGAGTCTCATGCCGAGATGGGTTCATTCGTTAGCAAGAAAGTAATGCTAACGCAAAGGAGGAGTTTCTACCAATTCGAGCATAAGGCCCGCAATGGCAATATTGTCTATTTTGTAGGGCTTGGTCAGGGCAGAGCGCCACTGGGCCGAGATAAGGGTAGCTTGATCAGGGCGGAGTGCCACTAGACCAAGGTTTAGGTAGCTCAGTCAGGGCGGAGTGTCACTAGACCAAGGTAAAGGTAGCTCGATCAGGGTGGAGTGCCACTGGACCAAGGTATGGGGTAGCTCGATCAGGGCGGAGTGCCACTAGACCAAGGTATAGGTAGTTAGATCAGGGCGGAGTGCCACTGGACCAAGGTATGGGTAGCTCGATCAGGGCGGAGTGCCACTAGACCGAGGTATATATAGCTCGATCAGGGCAGGGTGCCACTAGACTAAGGTAAATGTAACTTGATCAGGGTGGAGTGCCACTAAACTGAGGTATATGTAGCTCGATCAGGGCGGGGTGCCACTAGACCAAGGTAAAGGCAGCTCGATCAAGGTAGAGTGCCACTAAATCGAGGTATATGTAGCTCGATCAGGGCGGGGTGCCACTAGACCAAGGTAAAGGTAGCTCGATCAGGGCAGAGTGCCACTATACCAAAATATGTAGCTCGATCAGGGCGGGGTGCCACTAGACCAAGGTAAAGGTAGCTCGATCAGGGCGGAGTGCCACTAGACCAAGGTATAGGTAGCTCGATCAGGGCGGAGTGCCACTAAATCGAGGTATATGTAGCTCGGTCAGGGCAGGGTACCACTAGACCAAGGTAAAGGTAGCTCGATCAGGGTGGAGTGTCACTAAACTGAGGTATATGCCAGTCATTCTGGGAATCCCGACTGAGCCATGTGGTATAGCTTTATATGTTTTCCATTGAGGGGAGAGAACTAGATGACTCCTTTGTGATCTACGAGGACGTAGGCACCCCCTACATATACTCGGTGGATGACATACGGTCCAACCCAATTTTTAACCAACTTTTCTTTGGGGTTAGAGGTCATCACTTCTCTTCTCTTGACCATCACCAAGTCTCCTTTCTTGAATTCTCGACCTTTGACCAGCTTATCAAAAGCACAGGCCATGCGAGCTTGGTAGAGTTGGATGTTCTGTTGCGCGCGAAGACACTTTCCTTCGAGCTCGACGAGCTCTTCCAATCTTCTTTCTATATTGATTTGTTCGCTGCTGGCCAATCCATGCTGGATGGTGACTCGCAGTGAGGCGAGACATTTTTTGTACATCAACCAGTACAATGTGCATATGCACAAAAAGAAAAAAAATGATACATCGAAGACCGATAGCTCAGTGCAGACGAGGTTCACAGCTTCAGACCGAGCCACTGACTCCACCAAGTGTGGAAACTAGCTTAGGTAGCGAGGCGACTGACCAGTCTGCTCGGGCGTCGCGATATTGTTCCGAGACCCGATATTGCTCGACCACCCTCGCCTCGATCATTATTGCCCTCGCCTCGAGATCGGCCGCCTCTGCCTCGAGATCGGCCAGTCTCATTTCGGCGTCTCTCCTCGCTCGCTCTGCCTCCAGAAGCCGGCCCCCGAGCCCTTCCCACTCGGCTCCCCATTGCCTCGAGCTTGCCGCATGGGCCTGACGCTCCTCCTCTAGGAAGATATTCTTCAGCTCGGCCCTATATTGAGCCTAGGACAGCTGCTCAAGCAGCGACTGCATCTTCTCCTGCCTCGCCCGGTCCTGCAATCGGAATGAGGCCACTACGCGCTGGAGAGCCCCAAGCCCGGGAGACAAATGTTCGATCTTTCAATCGGACTCAGCGTGAGCGCAGGCCCGAGCCGCCTCGCCACTCTCTACCAGCGCCAAGTAATACGCCAGCTCCGCCCCAAGTTGGGTCACGAACAATCCTCCCTCTATAACCCTTTCGAGAAGTATCAGAGGGGAGCACCAACTGAATTCGTCCTGAACAGACAGAGTCGCTAGCGTTTGGCAGCGATCATAGAGGAAGGTCGGGAGAGCGAACCATCCCCGTTGGGGAACAGGGACTTTTCCCTAAGTCGGTCAACACCGGGACCTCTCCCTCAGAAGTTCCTAAGTTCGGATCGGCGGCGCCTAGCTCGAAAGGACGCCCCCGAACCAACGCAAACACTTCATCATCTCGCCCGAGCCCTCACAAGCTAGGACAGCCACATTAACGGCCCCTAAACCTTGAAAATGAGACAGCTCGCAATGACAAAATCCCCAACTGAGCCACAGATACAGCCTGAATACGTGCTACTCTCCGAGCCCATCCCTTGGCTCGGGAGTAGGGGGCAAGTGGAGAGGGATACATCAGCGACTCAAAAGACATGTGGTCCGGAGTGGCCCAATTAGGTCCAACCTGACCCAATTAGGCCGAACTCCACGAGTGACAACCCCATTACTGGGCCCACCCGCCAAGAAGCCCAACTCGGCTCGGATCAACATCACCTAAGCGGCCTCCGAGCCCGGGAAAGTCCGAATAACGGTCGCTCTGGGAAAGCCTAAACGGCAGCCGAGCATAACCGACCCGTGGGAGCTCGAGGGTCTTGAGAAAAGGAGAGTGGGCGCCTTCAAAAGAGGGAAAGCCCCGAACTCGCCGAGAGTAGCCAACATCGCCCGCCCAGCTCTGGCTCGGGCCCCCGACCAATGACACCCCCACTGCTCAGGGTAAGCCCAAACGCTCCCTAAAAGGGCGCCCCAAGCTCGGACCTCCAACATAAGCAGGGGATATCCCTTATAAGTTACGGATCAGCTCGCCACCCAGAGTCCTCTTAGTGTTGAGGCATATTCCTCGCAACTGGGCGCCTATCCAGGCGAATGTTACGTTGTCGCTCGGGAGCAGGAAGCTCAAAAGGATAAGGGTGGGCAAGAGTCCTCAAATGGTGAAGAACCCTCACCAAAAACGTAGCGCCCCCTAATTCCTCATGCTTCCTTGACTCCGAAAAGGGAGCGAGCGGCTATATAAACTCAAGGAATCCCTCCGAAAAGGTAAGCCAGTCTGAGCACTCGAAGCCACTCTAATTGATGGAGAGCAATCTCGTGCCCTTCTCCTACCTCCTTCTCCCTCTTCTCTGCATAACGCTCTACTATCTTCCTAACTTAGGCATCAGAGGGTTTTCCCCGGGCTTATGACCCTGGACTCCTCTGATCCGTTTCTTGCCTTACAGAGTTTTGCAATAATCAGTGGTGATCAAGGATCGATGGCTCAGGCTACAGCGCAAGATCACGCCTCTTCATCTGGCACCGTCTGTGGGAAATGAGCAATGAGTCAATATGGTGCGAAGAAGTCTCAGTAGGAGAAACATCGGTGAAAAAGGGAAGGCACCAGCAGCCGCGGATGGGGAACATGCGCAATCACATTCCTCGACTGGCCTCCTCTCCAACCACCTGACCAACATCCTACCTCCACCGGCCGCAAGGGGACAACCCATTTCCGGGGACTCAGATGCCCTCCGATCCCCCAATGCCAAACTGGACATCCTCGTTGGTTTAATGAGAACCCAAGTGTCTTCCTAACCATTTGAGCTGATTCACATGGATCTTTTTTGACCTACTAGATCAGCTAGTTTATCTGGTAGAAGGACTCTTTTCGGAAAGCAGCAGGGCGGGAACACCGGATATTGGTTCGGAGCTTGCTTGGGTCCTTGTTGGTTAGCAACAATTCTAGCAAATGACCTTCTTTTCCTTGCTATCTTCTGGTCACCCACTCTCATCCACGGATAATGATTGGATGTATGTCCATATTCATCACAATAGAAGCAACGTATAGAAAATTTACCATTTTTTTGTCCACGGGTGCATTGTTCCATTGTGAATGAGCATGTATACTACCATGTTGATTATGAGAGTAGCTCCTACCTCTTAGACGCCAGTAGCCCTGGACTATGTGGCTAATCTTTCCACAATGGTGGCAGTAAGGAGGGTGATTTCTGTTGAAGGCCATGGGGAGTGTCGACCTGTCTGAATGGAAGTGTCAACTCTTATGATTCCCCATGTGGTACTATGCAGAGCTCTGCTGCACACGTTCTCTGCCAGAGTTGACTTGTCTTTTGCCATTGATTTTAGCAGTAATTCTTGCATCCTTCCCTGCTCTTTGTTCATCATTATTCAAGGTGAGACAATCATGCACGGTGTGACCAAGCATACCACAATAAAATCAATAGACATTCATTTCATGAGAGGCATGATAGTCATCATGACTTTTCCTGTTATGCATGTCAAGACTAGCAAATTTAGCTTTGTATTTTTGCATCAGAGCCTTCCCTTTCTGCCTACCAATGCATTTTTTGTTTTTATGAGTAGCATGCAATTTTGGGAGGCAGTAAGATGTGCTAGCTTCATCCTTACCCTTGACAGAAGAGATGTATGCTTTACTTCTGAAGGGTTGTTGGTTTTCGGGTTTGCAACCCAGACCTTCCTTATGATGATTCACTCTTGTTTCCAAGAGTCTGTCCATGCTTTCTTTATCCTACATACACTTGGATAGAGAGTCATTTAAATCTTAGGCCACCTTCTTCTTTCACCATTCTCCCCCTCCTCCACTCTGCATCCTCCATTGATGTCAGTACGGTGGCGGCCATATCCTCTCTTTCACCATCATCCCCGTGGCTCTAGAGGTGGTGAGTTCATGCGCAACCATTGGCTAGAGAAAGGTTCAATTTTTCTTTTCGAAAAAGAGGAGTCAAACTGCTAGGGTTCCTGTGCATCGTCGGCCATGAATGGTGAGGGGGGAGAGCCCCCCCCACCCGCACCTTTATCTGGAGGTGTACAAGAAGGCGATAGTCCTTCGATGCCAACCATGGGTCCTCGCAGGACATATGCGCAGATGTTGCTGTCGACTCACCATAAAGCCAAGATGGTGATCCCATTGAAAGAACCATCCTTCACCGATCAAGGAGAGCTGGCGGTCTTCTTCTCTAAGGCCAACATTCAAGCCTCTTTACCGAATTTGCATTTTGCCATCATAGCTAAATGCTCTTACAGAAGGCCAACATTTCCAGAGATCAAAACATGTCTATCATAGAGAATGGCGTTATCTTTGGACTTTGTTATTAGCAGATTGAACCAACGACATCTCCTCTTATAGCTTGGTTGTGAAGAGGATTTTCTAAAGCTCCTTTTATAGAAGAACTTATATGTAAAGGGTTACCTGTTTAGATTCTTTAGATGGACACCACATTTTAATTTTGCTGTGGACCCTGCATCTGCTCTTGTGTGGCTGGAATTTCCAGGGTTGAGGCTAATCTATATCATGAAGACTACATGAAATCTATTGCTAGCAATTTCGGTCAGATGATGAGGATTCATGACAAAATAGTAGCCTTGTCCGATACGTTAGAGGCTCTTGCTTGTGTAGAATTGGATCTCTTTGCACCAAGGAAAGAAAGATTATGGATTGACTTGGACGAAGAAGGTTTCTGGCAACAGGTGAATTTCCATAGGGTTCCTCATTTATGTGCATTGTGTCATAAACTTGGCCATGTGGAAGCTGAGTGCAAGAAGAAAATGGGTAATTCGATTATTTCTTAGCCTCAGACAAGTGGTGAACATTTGTCAGATAGGAAGGTTTTTAGGCCCAGGGTAGGTCCAAGAGCTATTCGACAGGAAGCTCCAATGAATAATAGGTTTGCTATTTTACAGGGAAAGGACAATCCAGTGCAGGGTGATCCAGAGATGCCAAGGGACTATATCCATATACATGAGGAGGATCAGCAGAATGCCATTGTCCTACCAGCTAATGGTAATGCTCCTCTGGAGAATGCTGGTGATGGTGTGGAGATGCAAAATTTAGATAGTGCTAATCACCCCTCAACCTCCCGGCAGGCTCAAGTTATAGAGCTCCCTTCAACCCAAAATTTGGCAGATAAGATTATCCCCAAGAGGAAAAATGGTAATCAGGGCCAAATTGAAAAAGACATTTCAGCTGAAATTAAGGACAGGCAACAAAAGGAGGGGGGGAGTACTAGTTTCGATATTGTTATTGGAATCCCCCATTGTGGTCAGGTTGCTACCATGACAGACTCCCCAATCATCTCTGGGAATTTAGTTAAGGAAGCTTCAAATACTATGCAGGATACAATCATTGAAGGTGTTGTGGGAAGAAACAGTGACAGGGGTCATGGGGTAGGTAAACAGTATGAGAAAATTGTAGATACCACCAATCTAGCCAATATAAAGAAGGTGCTCTCTTCTTTTAATAATGGCAATGCAGAACTGTCAGTGGCTGATCAATCCAATGCTGATAACATATTTATGCAGGAAGATTTATTGGGGAATGAACAAGAGTTTTTGGGATGTCAGGATCGAGGGATAAAATTACCAGTGAATAAGAAGCAGCAACCCTTCACTAGGGCTAAAGCTAAACATTTAGCTGGTGGTCACCAACCATGTTCTCATTCTCAATGATTGGGCCAATGTTGATTTGGAACATTAGAGGCATTGGCAATGCTAAGTTTATGCAAAGTATTAAAAACCACACAAGAAAGCATGGCATTCTTATGTCTTGCATTATAGAACCTAAAATTTCTGCTGACAGATTGGACATTATTAGGCAAAGACTAAAGTTTGATTATGCTTGTGCGAATCAGGAGGATAATGCTAAAATCTGGCTGTTCTGGCAACATCAGTTTTCAGTCTCCGTTGTTCAAAGAAATTCTCAATTTATCACAGTGCAGGTTCAGAATGGAGGCTGTGTGGATTGCCTTATTACTTTTGTTTATGCCTCCTGCAATGTGGCTGGTAGAAGAGATCTGTATGATGACCTCATTCAGTTTGGAGGTTCAGTCAACCAACCATGGCTCTTGGGTGGAGACTTCAATGCTATTTTGTCACCTAAGGAAAAGAAGGGGGGCACTATGGGATTTATCAATTCTATGACAGACTTCCAAGGCTTTGTTGCAGTGGCTGGGTTAATGGATGCTGGATTTGTTGGTAATCCATTCACATGGTCTAATAATCAGACTGGGGTGAGGAATATTATTGCTAGGTTGGATAGAGTTTTGTTCAATGATTATTGGGCAGAGAAAGCCCCTGTATTTACTGTCAAACATCTGATGAGAGAACCATCAGAGCATTGTCCGTTGCTTATTTATCACTCTCAACTTAACTCTGGCCCTAGTAGATTTATTTTTCAACAAATGTGGCTTGAGGATGGGAATTTCAAAACTATGGTGAGGAATGCATGGAATGCTATTTATTTGGATCATCACAACCCCTTCTATATTCTGCAGCACAAACTCAAATCTATCAAAGCTGTGATTAAGCAGTGGAACAAGGATCAATTTGGCAATATTTTTGAAAGAAAAGTAAAAATAGAGGAGGAGGTGCTTATGGCAGAAACAGCTTTTGATGCAGATCCTAATGAGAACAACAGAACATCATTACAAATTGCTCAAGCTGATCTAAGAAGATGCCTCCATCTGGAGGAAATTTTTTGGGGTCAGAAAGCTAGAACCAATTGGTTACAACTGGGGGATCGAAACACTAAGTTCTATCACCTTCATGTAAAACAAAGGAGAGCTAGAATGACAATACATAGAATGAAACTGGATAGTGGTGAATGGTGTGAAGAGGAATCTGTGCTGAAGGACAAAGCTGTGGAGTTCTTTACAGCATGCTGGGACATCATCTCTGAAGATGTCATTAAAGCTGTGCAGGGCTTCTTTAGAGGGCTTCCTCTGTCGAAAGGTACTACATCCTCTCTGATTGCTATGATCCCAAAAGTGGCTTCCCCTAGTTCATATACTGACATGAGGCCTATAAGTCTCTGCAACTTCACTTACAAAATCATCTCCAGGATTATAAGTAATAGGATGGTGGACATTCTTCCACATATTATATCTGAAAATCAAGGGGCATTTATTAAAGGGAGGAACATAGTAGATACCATCTCACTAGCATCGAAAATGATGAAAGAGTTGGGCAGGAAAATCAGAGGCAATAACATCATTCTCAAGTTAGATATGGCAAAAGCATATGATAGGTTGGAGTGGGATTTCTTGATAGCAGTTATGAAAGCCTTTGGGTTTTCTAATAGATTTTGTTCTCTAATATCTATGATGCTGTGCAACTGCTGGTTTTCTGTCTTGTATAATGTAACCCCTACTGGTTACTTCAAATCTTCTAGGGGGGTAAGACAGGGTGACCCCTTGGCCCCAGCCCTGTTTATCATAGCAGAAGAAGCACTTAGTAGGGGAATTACCAGGCTTTTTAACAATGGGCAGGTTCAGTACTTTCATGTGCCTCGAGGCTATCATCAAATCACTCACTTACTTTATGCTGATGACACTCTAGTTTTCTTAAATGGAACGGTAAAGAATATCAATGGACTGAGGGCATTCATAAGGGATTATAAGGTATCCTCTGGTCAGAAAGTGAATAGCAATATAAAAGTAGTTTTATTGTATCACACAAAGCATCACCTGCAGTTATTAAAAGATTATCAGACAGTACTAGATTTCATCATAAGAGTGGCCTGCACTCATATCTTGGAGTACCTCTGTATGAAGGAAGAAAAAGAGTCTCACACTATAAATACTTGCTGGACAAAATTTGCAACAGGTTAGAGAGCTGGCAATCCAAATACCTATCTCAAGCAGGTAGAAGGAGTCTCATAAATTTTGTGCTCCAATCCATCCCTATCTACATTGCCAGTGCATCATGCTTACCTACAACACTCAATGGCATTATTAATAAACTGTTGTTTGTGACCACAGGGAATTTTCCTTTATGGTTCTTTTCCTCGCGACGGGGGTGTACACTCGCCTTTTACGGAAGGCCGAGATAGGTCAACTTAGCACGCAAGAATTCTAGGGGTATTAAATTCCCGTTGGAGCACCCCAATTGTGACCCTCCTTCCCTAGATGACCGAGGCGCGACCCTACACACTCCGGCAACGGCGTGGCGGTGGCGGCAGCGATGAGGCAAGGGCGGTGGTACTCTTTTCGCGGCAAGAGGCGGGGAGTTCGGTGTTCTAAAAGCTTCATCTTTGCGATCGGCATCATTTTGGCGGAGCTTTCGGTCCATTGAGGTAGGGAGACAGATCCCATGCTCATCCTGTCGTTCCCCGTCATTTGTAGGCTGCGGAGAGGCCGAGAGGGGCTTATTTCACACCGGGAGTGCAAAATCCATGTTTTAAGGCTTATGAGCCGATCCACCGTTTCATCACGTTTTTGGCCGATCCGAGGCCGTAGATGCATGCTAGGGGTTGTAGGGGAGCTTCCCGATGTTTTCCTCCTCATCCATGGATATTTGGGGGCGTGGAATGGGTTTTGGGTTTGTTCCCTCCGGCCCGTTCTCGACACGGTATGGCAGTCCTTCCAGAGATCGCCAGAGGCCCTGGCGGCCCAATGGAGGTGCGCTAGAGGCCGTGGCACCCCAGGGGGGGTACGCTGCAGGGTACTATTTTGTCGACAGGGCATTCATCGGCCTGGCGGCGGTACGATAAACCACCAGAGCGTGTAGCACTCCTAGGTTTGACTGCCAGAGAGGTGAGTTGACCATTGATTTTCGACCGTTAGTTTTGACCGTTGGAGTCACTTGTACTCTGGCACACCAGGGTTGGTCCACCAGAGCGCTGTGGCGGCCTAAGGGTGGGGTGCCAGAGCTAACGTGACCTATCTTGTAGCGCTCCTGGGTTGGACCACTAGAGGCTGTGGCGGCCTAAGGTAGGTGCACCAGAGCCAGTTTTACTTTGTCCTGTGGCACTCCAGAGTTGGATCCCAAGAGTCTTGTGGTGCTCCAGAGTTAGACCGCCGGAGCCTGTGGCGACCCAAGGTTGGACCGCCAGGCATTGTGCTGTGCCGAGTGGGCTACAACCTTGTTTCTTTGACCGTTGTTTCCGTGAGTCAGTTCTTACTTCCGGTGATCCATCCACTAGTTGTAGCTTCCACGACACGCATGTGTCGGCCCACTTGGGACACTGGTATGGCGTACCCAAGAGAGACGGTGAGTAGGATGGTTACCGTAGGGCCCCCGCGCACAGTCGAGTCTGGGCTCGAGGGGAATTACCAGCTAGAGGACAGGCCTAGGGCATATGGTCTGAGTGTGCACACGAGGCTGAGGGTTCAGACCCGCGCTAATGAGCGCGACCTCAGCTAGTCCTTGTTTTATGGTACTTCTGGTTACTGTGCGTGTCTGAGTCTCACGCCCGGGGTGTTGTAGCTAGACACTTGTGACGTGGTGTAAGACGTCAGGGGACGCATCCAGTCGTTCTTCTACTGGGTGGTGCTCCTGTCACGTGACGTGGGTTGTTGTGTTCCGAATTTTCGTTTCTCATCTGCGAGGCGGGATTTCGAGCGTTGTTTTCGGGAG
This sequence comes from Amorphophallus titanum, assembly GCA_024336825.1. Classification (NCBI taxonomy): domain Eukaryota; kingdom Viridiplantae; phylum Streptophyta; class Magnoliopsida; order Alismatales; family Araceae; genus Amorphophallus; species Amorphophallus titanum. The sequence goes on from JANBPO010000244.1 coordinate 674,589, forward strand.
TGTTCCCATAGCCGAGGTCTGGGATTTCTGGTGAGCGTCACCGAGAGCTTTTCCTAGACAGCGTAGAGCTCACGACAACGAGGTCGTGACTGTGTTTTCGGGCCATGTGGTTTCGGTTCAGGCCCTGCTGTGAGGGCAGGTTTTTCGCTACCGAGGCGCCGTGTCGTTTCCTGGTAGCGTGGCTAGGACGGTTCGTGTCTGGCAGTCTCTCGATCGTGGAATCGAGATGTCGGGTGCGTGGCTTGGTTGTCCCTCGACGGGAGACCGGGTCGTATTTTCTGTTGTCAGTAGGAGTAGGTATAGTGTCGAGTTTTGACCGGCCACCGGTTTGCTGTTCCTGTTGTTACTGTTGTTCCTTCTACGACTAGCGCAGCTTTCCTTTTCGTTGTTGTTTTCTCGATTGGGGTTCCGCGGGATCCCTACTGAACCAGTGATAGGAGGCTCACCACTGATTTTCAGGTGTGGCGATTCTTCCTCGAGGTTCGAGGATGTTGCATGAAGGTTCTTAGTTGCCACCTTGCCGGGCCGAGTGTTCACTTGGCATGTGGTACGTTTTACTGCTTTAGACTATACTTTCTGTTGGATTGGACTCTGTTGTAGTTAGTTATTTATTTCTGTTATTATATATGTTATCCTACTTTATTTCCTATTTTTATGTACACCACACCTATCCTTTTATCCCTTATGAGTCTCCGGGCTCGTGGGAGGCGGGCCGAGGTTCGAGTCACGTCGATTCCTTTCCGGCACTCGGATCTCGGGTCGCCACACTTCAAACCCCTGGTACGCACATATAGTCAACTATTTGGCTGTCGGTCAAATTCTGGGTGAGTGGACTAAGTAGGAAAAGGATCACTTCTTTTCAAAGGTCAAGCATTATTTTTGGGAGGACCTGAAGCTGTTTCATGCCCCAGATAGAACGAAAATTTTTTGGATCATTTTCGGGAGTCTCGGAGAGCGTATTACGGTTTATGTGTGTATTTCTCTATCGAGCCTACGGAACCCTGTACAGGGTGAACCGTTATGTTCTCCTACTCCAGGACAGTACCACTGTGTTGTGCATTTTTCGAGGATCATGGGGAGTATTTTTCCCAATTTTTGGTATTTTTTAGATTTTTTAGATTTTTTATATATATAACCCCCTCTCTTTTTCTCTCTCTCCATCTCTCATTTCTCTCCCTTTTCCCTCTCTCTTCTCGCCCGCATTCTCTTCTCTCCCTCTCTTCTCCGACGGTCGACAGAGGTGGACGGGGGCGAGGCGGCGATGCTCGTGGGGTGAGGAGCGACGGGCACGGGACGGGGATCGCGATGGTGGAGGCAGTTCGTGGGATCACGAGCCGGCGGGGTTTCAACGGCGTTTTCTTGGTGGATCGACATCCACGGCGCATGAAATCTTTGGTGGAGATAGGGGGATGGATCCTTAACCCTGGTACTTCCATTCCCGTGATTTTGGTAGGCCGTGGCGAGCCGAGCGGGCTTATTTGAACGTTTTGGGGAAAGGAGCATGTTTTGGGGTGTGAGCCAGATCTAGTGATTCGATCGTGTTTTTAGGGTTTAAATGGGCCCTCTCGGTGCTAGAGAGGTTGGGGAAGGGTTCCCCCTTATTTTCCCGTCACCTGGGGGTGGTTGGGGTGTGGAAAGGCATTTTCCCACAGTTTTCATCATTTTCGGGCACTAACTGAGAACGTGACCATCACGGTGGCTGCGTTCTTCGAAGAAGGTACCGTATCAGGTGGTCACATTCATCGAGGAAGATGAACAGTAAGGCGGTTGAGAACGCGTCGCTCAGAAGTTGCGTGTTCTGAACGCTTAGTAGGAGAGTTGCACGTTCTGTTCTGAACGCGCAACAGAAGAGTTGCACATTCTGGACGCGCAGCAGAAGAGTTGCACGTTCTGAATGCGTAGCAGCAGTGTTGTGCGTTCATGTGGGCGACCAGTCAAGTGGGCCAGGGCGTGTGGTCTACGACTGATCGTACTCTCCTTGACCCGTGAATGTCCCAGACACCCTGGGGATTCTATGTCTGTATTTTGGGGGTGTCTGGAGGTACCGTGCTACCTCGATTGGCGTGCCTGTGGGTTTGAGAGTCCAGGTGACTCCACGTGTTCCGAGTCTTTATGTTACGCTTGATCGAGTCACCGTGTATCGATGTGAGTGCAACGAGGTTTCCCCTACATATCGTGAGTTTCTTCAGAAGGTGGTTTCCGAGTGGGCCATGCGTAAGGCCTTGGACTGCGAGTCTAGTCACCCAGCCAGGGGCTAGAGGTTTCATGCTTTTCCATGGGATTGGGAATCGACTTGGCAGCTTGTGAGATACCTTGGGAACTGTGCCTCTGTGTTTTCTACGTGGGCCGTGTATGTGTGGCCCGTGGACTGTGAGTCCCATTTACCAGCCTAGGGCTGGAGATTTTCTTGGTTCTCTTTTTAAGGGAATAGTCTCGACAGTCGTGAACTGCCCATAAGTCATCACACCGAGGTTTATGACCCAAGGGTTAGGGCAGATTGACGGCATGGCGCCGTTCAGTGCAACGGTCTTGACCTTGAGTCTTGTGACTCAAGGATCATTGGATTTAGTAAGTCTAGAGATCTATCCAGAGTCCAGTGGCTTAGCGCCACTTGGTTCTTCGTGACTTTCACGCAGGGTGCATGCGTGGTTCTCAAAGTTTCTCCTCGGAGAGTGGTCACATCAGTGACTCCCCACTAGTCGTATCCTTCTGACACACGTGCAGTCCCACCAGGGAGTGGTGGCGAGGCTACCCTAGAGGGATGACTTTAGGCTGGTTGCCATGGGCCTCCTACTGTGGCGGCTCGAGTCCGGGCCGAGAGGAAGAACCAGCTAGAGGGCCTGACGTAGCGCAGTCAGTCAGTGTGTGCACACGTGGTCGGGGACTTTGGACGCGTACTGACGAGCATGGCCCCGACTAGACCCTTGTCAGTGTTGCTTGTGCGTGTCTCAGTTTCTGCCTGGGGTGAGTAGGGAGACACTGCGGTGCGGCGTAAGTCGTCAGGGGACGCATCCGGCTGTGCTTCTAGTGGGAGGTACTCCTGTCTTTGTCAGGTGGTGACTCTTGGTTTTCACCGTGACATGTGTCTCGGTTTTCGCACCGTGAGACCGGTGTCAGATGTAGCAGGGCTTTTCCATTTATTTATTTCTGTTGTACTCGGTTTTACGTCTTGTGCAGTACTAGTCTTTAGCTGCTTTGCGTTGCAGTTTCTCGTTTTGTGAGGTGGGGGTCCGAGTGATCCCTACTGAGCCTTTTGTTATGAGGCTCATTCCCTGCATTTTTTCGCGTTTCAGGTGGTAAGAATTACAACAAGTATAGTCATGAATGCACACTATCATGAAAATCATATGCAAGCATAAAAATATATGCAAGCATGCACGAAGTTCTTCCTTACAAACACATAATATTTTGTTATCATCAAAACCAAAACCAAGGAGCATAACGAACCTAACAAAATGAATCAGCTCACAACTAACCACAGCTAAGGCAATCCAACAGATATCAATCGAGGAATGAAACTAAGATGGGTTTACGATCGAACAATTAAGGTGCCAACAGGGAAACTGAAGTTCGAACGCTCTACGAACCAAATGAAGATTGCAAAGCAGAGTGGTAAACCAAATGAAATTTCAGTTAGCTGCGAGAGGTATGAGGCGGAGCTTCGACCCTAGAGTCTCCTCACGCAAGAAGGTAACCCTCTAGATAGACCTGACCTATCGTTTGAGCTGCGTCTTTTAATATACCTCCTGGAACAATGTATCCACATACGCAATTCTTGAATCAATGAAGCAAACCACACCAAATGGCACAGAGAATTTTTAGGTGGTTCGATTGCTACCCGCAATCTACATCCAACCCTCACTCCTTTGGAGTGAGGCTTCCTTGCTCAAAGCAAAAATGAAGCAGACTCAGTCTGTGAACATTCACTGCCTAACAGCTTGCCCTGAGGGAGACAAATCACTCGACATCGATCCTACAACCCACAGGATCTGAAACCTGGCCTTGCCACTTGCAAGTCCAGAATCGGAGGACCAATCCTCCCTCCCTCTAAACTAGAGAGAACACATGAGTGACCCTGGTCAATCGCAACTGGAGACACAGTCTCCCTACCCTTGAATCCTCGGGAGAAAATCAAGCACAAAACAGAGTGACGAAAACACAAGAAAGAAAACCAAAATAGGAATGAAAATGGCAAACAGACGGAAGTGAAATGAAACAGATGTAGCTTCTTTGAAGCACTTTGGCTGACTGCTCTGGACAGGACTCTCTTCGAGGTGGCTCCTTCCTCTCACTCTCTTTCTTCCTTTGGAAACTGCTCTCTTCAGATATTGCTTTCTTCTATGATGACTGCAGCTCTAGCAGTCTTCAGTAGCTCTTCAGCCTCTCTTCGGTCATCAATTTATAGAACAGTGCCTTCGAAGGTTGAGGCAAATGCCCTATCAGTTTTGTCCACGTTGTAGGAGAATATTCCTCAATCATTGGACTCTCTTAATGGTTTCCCACATGAGCTCTACTTTTTCGCCATAGAAGTCCACACGTGAGGAGAACACAGGTTTTGCATCTGAGGTATTGGGTGAAATTCTTTAGATACACCCTCAAGTGTTTGAGTGGTCACGTGCCCTTGAATATAAGTAACTGTCTTGACGCGAGTGCTTCTTAGGTCAAAGCTTCAAAAGTGTGCATGGCTTCCTCACTAGCTCATGCACCGACCTTCAAAATAGGAGTGGATATATGCATCGACCTTACTTTCTCAATGCATAAATATACTTTGACTTTATGAGGCAGTAGTATGAATATGCATCGACCTGTTGGCTTTGAAGGTTGATGTGCTTCGATCTTAAGTTCATGTGCATCGACCTTAAGAGCTTCAAGTCTTCATGTGCATCGGCCTTGAGAGCTTCAAGTCTTCATGAGCCTCGACCTCAACTTCATGTGCATCGACCTTGAGAGCTTCAAGTCTTCATGTGCATCGACCTTGAGAACTTCAAGTCTTCATGAGCCTCAACCTCAACTTCATGTGCATCGACCTTTAGAGCTTCAAGTCTTCATGTGCCTCGACCTTAACTTCATGTGCATCGACCTGTCTTCTTTAACTTGTAGCCATGTGCAACGACCTTACTCCTTTAACGACTTTGAGTGCTTTAACAGTATCTGCTTGCATCGAGGCATCAGTCAGCCTGCGTCGACCTGTCATGCTTCCTCTGCTTGCTGCACTGATGCATCTATGAGTTGGGTCGGTGCACATACTCTAACCACTTCATCAATAAGCCTATTATGTCGAGGCATCTGATTGCTGCTTTGACACAGTGTCCTGCATATTCCTTCTGAGATCTTCCTTGCGTAGAGGCAACTCCTTGCTGTGTCGACCTGTTGTACTTCATCCACCAGCTGCACTGATGTTTCCTTGAGTAGAGTTGGTACACATACTCAGATCACTTCTTTAGGATGATCACTGCGTCAAGGTAGCTACTTGCTGCATCGAGGCATTGTCCTACAAGTTCTTCTTATGTTGCTGCTGCTTCAAGGCAATGAGCCGGCAGCGTCAATGCTATCATCCTGCATTACAAAATGTGCTCAGTCTTTTGAAATGTTCAAGTGAGATTTGCTAACAAAACACACCTGTCAACTCACTCCCCTTTTCATGAATGTTCTAAAATAATATGTCACATTGGTTGACATCATCAAAACGTCTCACTGGCTCAGTAGGGGTCCCGTGGAACCCCAACCGTAAAACAACAATGATAACAGAAAGCAGCAACAACAGTAGAAGTAAGAACGGCAGCGACAACGGCAGAAGGGACAGCCACAACGGGAAACAAGGTGGCTGATGTAACCTCAGCTCTACAACTACTCCTACCGGAATGGATAGCCAACACCCCGATCCCTTGGTCGGGGGACTACCAGACCACGAACCACCCTGGCTAAGCCACCAGGGGAAAATGTCATGACACCTCTATTGTGGGGGCCTGTCCTCGCAGACAAGGGCCCACTCCGAGACCACGCGGTCCGGAACATGGTCACGACGTCACAGTCATGAACCCTACACCATATAGGGAAACCCCTCAGTAACGCTTACCAGAACCCTAGACCTCTACATCAGGAAAAGCACCCAAAAATTACACGTAAAATCGTGTCTCATAGATGAGAAATGAAAACTCGAGTCACAAGAATCTCACATCACGTGACAGGAGTACCTGCCCACTAGAAGCAAGGTTGGATGCCTCCACTGACGACTTAGTCTGTGCCTCAGGTGTCTCCCTCCGGCTCAGCGGGAACTGAGACACCGTACAGTAAACGGAACTCGGAACAAGGACTAGATCGGGTCGCGCTCATCAGCCTGGGTCTGTAGCCCCCAACTATGTGTGCACACACAGACCATGCGCTCTAAGTTGGGTCCTCTAGCTGGTTTTTCTCCCAACCCAGACTCAGGCTGCAAAGGCGAGGGGCCCTACGGTAACCAGCCTAAAAATAGTCACACCAGAAAAGCTCTCCACTACTCTCGAGTGGGTCCGCACTAGCGTGCGCAGGAAAGCCAGAACTAGTGGGGGGTCACTAACGTGAACACCGAAAACCACACACACACTCATCGCAAGTAGCACGAAGTAACAGGTGGCTCGGGGCCCCCAGACTGGAGACAGCCACCTAGACCTATCGAACCCAACGGCCTCTAAGTCACACGACTTGGGTCAAGACTATCGTACAGAGACAGCTCCATGCCATCAATTTGCCCTAAACCTAGGGTCAAAAACCACAGCACAATAACTTACAAGGCGGCTTATGATCGTCGAGCTAATTCTCTAAAAAGGGAACTCGAGAAGCTTCCAGCCCCAGGTAGGGTGACTGGACTCACAATCCAAGGCCATATGCATGGCCCACTTGGAAACCGCCTTCTAGAGAACCCACGTCATGCGGGAAAGCCCTCCGCACTTATACCGACTCACGGTGACTCGATCTAGCGAAAACACAAGAGCCCAGAACACACGGGGTCACCCGAAGCCTCCAAACCCATGGGCACGCTAATCGGGATAACACGGTACCTCCAGACACCCCAAAAATACGAACACAAAACTCACGGGGTGTCCGGGACATCCATGAGGCCAAAGGTCAACCACTAGGTCACAACCGGGTCGACCGGGGCCTAAACGATGCGAACGGAACACGACTAGCATAGAAAACCAGGTGACGGTCTTCCCCTGATCGTCACCATAGGAGGCGGTCCACTCTGGACCGCTTCCATCATATAGCGGTCACCTCAGGACCGCTAACAACATATAGCGGTCACCTCAGGACCGCTACCTGCCAAGAATAGCATGACAGAAGGCAGTCATCCATTCGACTGTAACCTGAAGTATGGGGTCAGAGCCTGACCGCATTCTCCAGGGGCCCATCCGAAATCCGCCAGGTGGCGGTTCTAGCCTGACCATCACCATAAGGTGGCCGTCAGTTGTGAGACCGCCACCTGGAACCGACATAGGGGGCCAAATGGCGGTCCCCAACTGACTGCCAAGGAAGGAGGTGACCTCTTGTATGACCGCCACCTCCTTCCGCGGCCGAAAATGGCAAACTCCACAAAAATTGCCATTCCTCACCCCAATCACACCAATGTGAAGGGGAAAATAAGGGGAAACCCTTCCATGACATCTGGACCACCGAGAGACATCATTCAAACCCCAAAAATGTGATCAAAATGAGAAATCTGGCGCTCACCCTAAAATCACACATTATAATCCTTGTGGAACAATAAACCCTCTCGGCTCATTTCAGGCTAACAAATCTGGGGGAAATGAACTACAGGGGTCAAGGATCTATCCCCCTACCTCCACCAAAGAGATCCCGCGCCAAGGACACAGATCCGCCACGAAAACATCACTTAAACCATCGTCAGCTCGCGAACCCACGAACTGCCACCACCTCTGCAATCCTCGTCCCACACACGTCGCTCCTAGCCCCACGAGCATAGTCGCCCCTCCCTCGTCTGCCATTGTCGGCCGCTTGGAGAAGAGACGGGGAGAGGAGAGAACGTGAGAGAAGAGAGAGGGAGAGGGAGAGAAAATGAGAGATGTGGAGAGAGAAAAAGGGGTTCCAAAATATTAGAAAATCTCATTTTCAGTTCGTTTGGTCATCATCAAAATTCATAAGACATTATACATGAGGAGGGGGTTCAATAGTGAATGATTCTGGAAGTCACCATTCACGATTCTTCATGCCACGACTCCTAAAAGACCTTAGCAGGGTGTTGACAAAGCTCTCGATTTGCCGTACGGCCTTGGTCCGGGCTCCATGTATGTTTGGTTCAAGCACGCAGGTCTTCTGTCGACACGACCTTCGGCACCATGACTTGTGCTTCTGGCTTGGTCTGACTCGTATCAGAGCTCCCGTGTGGGATGATATTTCGTCTAGACTGGTGATCATTTGGCCCCCGACGGACCCAGCTTCGCAAGAAGCCAAACCCACATCAGGTGCCCGAGTCCTTCTACTGCCAGAGCCTCCAGCTTCCCATTATGAAGGGCCGATGGCGCTATTCTTCCTCAGGAGTGTCTTCATGGGGGCGGGAAGCTGCCGAGTAGGTAACCATCCTTGTTCGGGCGGCGGCGTAGGGTAGTGGCGTGACAGAGTCGACACTGGATCATTGGGCAGGCTTTGTCGCACTGCCGGTTGGTGGTGGAGTCATGTTGCCCCCCCCTGAGGTGAAGTCCCCGACACTCATCGCAGGTGGCTCGAAGCTTTGACAGCTTGAGAGGCTTCAACGGTCTGCCTTTCTTCGGCTCCCGAGCTCCCGTAAGCCGTGTTATTTGCCTTTGCGGTCTGATCGCCGGTCATCACATTTTGAGTGTCAACAAATGCCCCCCAGGCGTGGGTGCTGCAAGTGAGACATGAACGTGGCAGGACCGACGAATGAGCTCCATCTGGATTGATCTCCCTTGATGACGACAACTTGAAACAGCACTTAATTTTACCATCGGATGCTCGAACAACGTGGCTGGGGCCTTAAACGGCACGGTTGAAACGACGCACCCTTGATCAGATTGTTGATTTGACGCGGGGTTAACTGGCGTGCCCCGTGGCTTTGGCAGGTTTGAGACGGCGTGCCTTTTTCCTTGAAACGGCGCGCCTTTTTCCTTGAAACAGCGCGCTTAGGGGCGCGTCATTTTAAGGGGGTTGGTCCCCCCTATAAGAGGCTTTCCCTTTCCTTTTTTAATTATTACTATTCATTTTGCAAAGAATCTTCCTCTCTCTTCATCCCTTTTCTCGACAACGCATGAGCGAGTGACCTTCCGAGTAGAGGTGAGTTTGCGTTTGGGTTTAAAACCCTATTTTCGGGCCCCAGGAGGCTCCTCGTAGGACTTGTCCTCGGAGCTAGATCTCTCGGGTGTCCCGGTCGGCCTTGGATTGAAGCCTATGGCTGTTTTTAGGGGCCGCTCCCTCGGTGGATGGTTCTACTTCTTCTTTTGGCAAACTCTCAGGATGGGGAGACTCTGTCAAAATTTTGTCAGAAATTCCATTCTAATCAACTGATCTCTGACTTGTTTATTCTCTTCCTGGCACTGTTTTGTAAATAAAATGGCATCTGGCTCTTCCTCGTCTGCGTCCCGCGTTGCTGTGACATGGGAGAATGTTCATTCTTTGAACTGAGGGTTCAAGAAAGTGGTCGTGGTTGTAAAATCATCCGATTCAGAGACTGATACAGTTGATACTAGCCGGCTGATGATCCTCCTCGGGGACCATTTCAAGTACGAGCAGGGAGACAGAGTTCGACCGGATCACCCGAAGGACAAGCATCTAACAGACTTCATCAAGTGCTTTAACTTGTTTGGGAAGTGCGACGTCATTTTGGCTCAACGTGCTAAAGGGGCCTTGTTGGCAGACCGAGATAGCTTGAACGACTCGATCATCCGGATGTCACCGATTTATTTTCTTAGGGAGCCAAGGAAGTGGGATGTTGTCTTGGACATGCAAGAGTTGTCCGCAGATGCTGGGCTTCTGACAAGAGCTCCACAACTTACGCCAGTTCAGTGGAACGAGACTGGAGGGCGCGTCGATCGGGAGAAACCGAGCTATAGTCTATTCCTTGCCCCGCTCAAATGGGGATATCGGGACAAACCCTTCTTACTGGATTGTCTGGCGGTTCGGTTCAAGCACCAAATTTTCATGGGGTGGTTTGGAGAGCTTAAAGCCACCGACGCCCATGCCTTTCGACCAGGAGCAGTTGAATTCATGGACTACGTGTTGCAATAGTACGCCCCAATCTTGGTAAGAGTAGGGGTGTACCATAGTGTTTATGCGTCCCGGTATCGATATCCAATCTCCCGAGGACTATGCTGCGGGATGATCGAAGTCTTCCGCCCCGAGTACAACACCTTTTACACTGCTGAGGGGGAGACTTCATTAGATCTTTGGAGCTTGGCACAGCTAAGCGGCTTACCCATAGACGGGGAGCCATATGAAGAAGTATGCTTTCCAGACTGGCTGAATATATAATAATAATGAAAAATAAATAAATAAATGAAAAGTGAGCAATGGCGGAATCAAAACGAATGAATGATGAGATTCGTAGGGATAAGTGGTAGTGGAGGCCTTATGGCTCAGAACCCTGTGTGATAGAGAATTATGAATTTGGGCTAGTCTAACCGTAGGAGATGTCGGGTTGGAGAGGAAGGTCGGTATGTAGACCCCGTGTTACCTCGTATGTGGTAATGTTTAAGGTAGTGTTGATAATGCCCTTTGGGTGAATGTCGCTCTGAGATGATAATAGGTCCTGTGGAGGAGCAGGTAAAGGAAGTAGCTCATCGAGTGGTGCATGGTTCACAATGTATTGCGTGGCAATGAGCGACACAGATTGGTGGCAGAGTTGTGATAAGTTGTTACTATGTTTGCACGAGAAATTGGAGTGTTCAAGTGATACCTGACCACCTTTGGAGATTCCTGATTAAGAATGGCGTTATGTGGTGACTGACGTGTGTTGGGTAGCCAGGAACTTTTGGTGATAATGGGGACATGGGTCCAATGATTAGGAGATGGTCTTCTATTATTAAGTTGTCGCCGCGCAGGATGGACTGGAGAGCTGTGAGATCACCTTAATTGTGGTGGTATCAGGTGGAGAACCTAAGGTGTGATGGTTTTGGCGAAATTTCAAGAAGTAGGAATAAGATCTGGCAGTTAACTCAGCACATCTCTGTGTCCAATGAGTAATTTAGAAGGACCACTCAAATATTGGAGACTATGCTGAGGGCGTGTTGGTCTGCGTGACGTGAACTATGAGATTGCAAGGCCTTGTATGGCTGGACGTGTACGTCCCACTTGATTAAGTTAAGATGGAAAGGGAGTTGTGTCGGGACCAGCGTAGGCCCAGAATGTTCAGATGTGGTTTGGCTCATCAGACAGAGAATGTAGTCAATGGAGAGTTGACAAAGGAGTTGTGGGTCAGTTGGAATGACCGCTCGGATTAAGTAAGAGGATGGAATGTTGTGAGGTGTTGCAGGTTAAGGGGATGTTACCAATCAGTTGGTGTGAGAAGTGATGTCTTGATTAACCAATCAAGTGAAGTGACCCCCAATGTTGGCAGGAGTTCGTGATATGGTTCACACCCCCTTGTTGTGTGGAGGCATGGCAGAGATTCTCATATCTCTAATGACTCTGTGCGATCTGTGGCGATGCCAGACTCATTCATTCCAATGTATTTTGTTTATGTCGAAAACGGGCGCGAGCAGAGATTGAGGAGCAAGGTGACTCCGTTGGTCTTGGTGGTCTGGCAGTGTCGCTTAGGAAGTGTATCATTGCGTCATTTGAGGGTATGTTATGGTGTTAATTATCTTACCTGGTCACTCTTCCCCTCCTTCTTCCTCCCGTCACTCTTCCTCTCCCTTTCTCGATCGCTCATCTCCCTATCCTCTCTCACGATCTCACCCCCTCTCTCTCACCTATCCGCCCTCTCTCCCCCTAATCCCATTCATCATCCTTCTTCCCCAGCCCTAGCGACGCCAGCGAGCTCAGTGACAGGGTGCGTGGCCAGCATGGTGATGAAGTAGGGCTGCAGTGGTGGTCGGTGAGAACAATTGCAGTTGGGAGCAGCCACAGTGTAGAGGAAAGGGTGGGTGAGCTACAACCATGGCGTGCGGAGGTGGAGCGGCAGCTCAATGCCGGAGAGGAGAGGAGCTGTGGTGGCGATCGTAGGGGAGCTGCGGCTCAACATCGGTGAGGAGGGAGCCACAACAGCTTCCGACAGCTGCGACGGGGCGAAGCAACAACAATGAACTAGCGCGGGAGAGAGAGAAATCAACCACGACAGTGGCTGCTATCGGTAGAGATAGCAGTGGCAGTGACTTGGAGCCGGTGTGGAAGACAAGCTGGCAACGATGGTGGCGACCCAGTGGTATGATCGGAGGTGAACTTGTGGAGGCGGCTTCGCGGGAGCGTGCGAGTGGAAGGATCGACTGCGGACAACGATGATCCAGCGGGGGTTCTCACCTTCGAAGGTTGGGGGACGAAACCCTAAAATTCTCGTCATTTAATTTCCTCCGATTTTGGGGTTGAATGGGATTTATTTCACGCATTAGGACCGATTCCATGCTAGAAGGTTAGGGTTTCTAATTTAGTTTAATTTAGTTAATTGAATTTAGTTAAATGCCTACTCATGGTGTGGTTGGAGGGGAACGATTCTCCATTGCTAATTTTATTCTGTGATGTGTATGTGTTGGGATGGTTGTAGGGGAGAAGCTCCCCATGGTTTCCCTATCGTGAGGTAGCGATAGGGCGTGGTTTAGAACCCCCCCTATGTCGGGATTTTGTCTGTTCTCCATCTCGTAAGGGAAAGAGTTCCCAGTATTTTCAAAACCCCTAGGGCTGAGATTCTGTTCGTTTTCTCCCGAGAGCTTCCTTCTTCTGGAAGGGGAAAGAACCAAGTGAGAAAGAGGGTTACCCATTGCATGGAGATATGTTTGCAGACCTAGGGAGGAGGGTGGAGTTGGTTTGACCCCCATTGACACCATAAACCAAGCCCTTCTTCTGAAATGGCTTTGGAGGGCAGATATGGATGATGCGGCAGTTTGGAGATCATTAGTGGTGCGCAAGTATTTTGATAACCAGCATGGCTGGATTTCACATGATTGTAGACACAATCGATTGTCGACTATCTGGAGAAGCATTATGAGCTTGAGAGATTTCTATAGTTCTCCAACAGAAATTAAAGTTGGTGATGGTCGCAAGACGAACTTCTGGGAGGATCCTTGGATAAATAGTAGGCCTCTCAAGGAAGACTTCTCAAACCTCTTTGAAATTGCATGCAGGAAGGGAGCGAGGATAAGTGATCTGTGGTCTCATTCTCATCAGCAATCAGGTTGGAGCATAGAGTTTCAGAGAAATCTGAGTAAGGTGGAGTGGAGGAATTCCTGCAGTTCTCTCGGTTGCTTGACAGCGTACTTGTTACCCAGGGAGCCAGAGATACCATGGGATAAGTCAAGTTCATTCTCTATTACATCAGCCACTCAGATTTTGGCTCAAGGGGGTCGGAAAGTTGCTTGGTACAGGCAGGTGTGGAATACTAAAATGCCCATAAAAACCAAAATTTTCTTTTGGAAGATTGCTTGGGGTAGAATTGCAACAGCTGATAGAGTGCATAGGTTCAAACCTGATATCAGGCTTCAGTGTGTGTTTTTGTGGATGCTATCTGGATCATCTTTTCATAAATTGTGGCATTATTCAGACTGTTTGGCACCAATTCTTCAAGGCTTTGGCTCTTACCAGGATGGTGGGTTCTCACATGGATGTATGGATGGCAGACTGGATGAAAATCAACCCAGTTCAGGATGAGAAGGATCTTTGGTCGCAATGTCTTGCAGGTATGCTATGGTCAATTTGGCGAGAGAGGAATAACAGACTGTTCAGACAAGTGTTCAAGCACCCGTCCAATATCATATCGAATTGTATCAATTGCCTTCATGAATGGCACTTCAGAATGGGAGGGGCCTATATCCAAAACTCTACTATTTTATTCAGACTAGGAGGTTGGGCCAACCTCATTTTGTAATCTCCTTGGGTATGTTATGGGTTTCATGGGTTTCTTTCTCTTTGGGTGAGGCTCTACAGTCTTGGTAGATGACCTCCTTTCTCTTGCTCCTTGTATGGGCTGTATCCTGTGTACTTTTTTGCTTTATCAATGAATTGTGGTCTCTAGGCCACCTTCCAAAAAAATGGTGCCTGGGAGCCCACTCAAAAGTTGTGTCCACACCCCGTTGGAGGAGCATCCTACAAAAGATGATCAAGGGTCTCGGGTCTCCTCTCCACATAAAGAGCACAGCGTCGGAATACAGGAACAACGCTACCCTACCGCATGTCGGCAGGCGCTCGTGTGAGCACCTCCATATAAGCAGCTTCACTTTCAGAAGGCTTTTAGGGGTCCAAATCTGCGATGCCAAACCGTGCCTCACTACTCCATCTGCAATGATCCGACTAAGAACATTCTTTCATTGTCCCACCACCACCTATCAAGACCACTTACATCCAATGCAAAATCTATGAGCAGGGATAAGAGTTTCTCCAATTGATCAATCTCCTCCACCCTGAGATTTCTTTCTGAAAGATGGAGCCCAAGTGCCTCTCGATAGCTATGCCTCGAAAAATTGGGAGATTGATGCCACTGGTGTAGAGGTAATCACAAAGAGCTGCGAGAAGGTGTCCTCAAAGTCACCACACCACCTGTCTTTCCACGACAAACATTTCCTCCCGCTCCCTATCCGAACCCGTACGCTAGCCATAATGATATCCCTACAGCTCAAGATACCCCTCAGATCGAAGAGAAATTGTGTTGAGAAGCTGGGGTCATGTCCCAGTCCCTTACTCTCACATAGTACCTCTGTCGGATCACCTCCAGCCATAGCCCATTGTCTTCAAAGCCAAGCTTCCACAACCATTTGCACAGAAAGCCTGATTGAAGTCCCTGACATGTTTAAGGCCCACTCCTTCCATTTTCTTGCTCTTACAAACTCTGCCCCACGTAATGATGCAACATCATAACATCCCCTGCTATTGCTACCACTGCCATGTTAGAAAAACTTTGACTGAATAGACTCCAGCTTCTATGCCACTGTCCTCGGGATCTAGAAGATGAAAAGATAATAGATTGGGAGACTATTCAACACCGATTTGCAAAGCACCATTCTCCCCCCATATTAAGAGACGTCTCGCCTTCCAACTTGCCAATCTAGATTCATATTTTTGTATCACACTGTGCCAGTCACTACAACGTATGACTCTTGGAGATGCTTCAGGGGAGACAGCAAAAGCCATCCCCAGCACAGCAACCATGGACCCATCAGTACTGATGTTGCTCCAGAAATATCAGCAGGAGATAGAACTTCTGAAGAAGCAGCTGATGGAGAAGATGGAGCAAGCCTCAGCCTCTAAGCAGCCTGAAATGCAAACTGAGTCATCGCGGGGAGGCATCAACCCGTGCGACTTCTCACCACTATACGCCCTGCCCCAGCCGGCAGAGCCCAGCCTAGTGACCACCCAGTAGCACCCACCTCAGCCGCTGATGCCGCCGATTCTGCCACAAGTGCACCAACCACATCCATTGGTGTGGCCCACTCCGCAGGCGACCACTTTGGTCACCCCATATCTATAGCCGGCACATTTCTACCCAGAACTAGTTGATCTGACTATCGTGAATAAGTTGATGGTGGAAAGGATGATTGAGCTAAAGCTTGCCGAATGAAGTGAAGACGACTATGTCGCATTTGATGCTTATCGAGTGTCATATCTGCCACATCATGCAGCCAAGCGGCTACCTCCAAGGATCAGCAAGTCACCCAAGTTCGACAAGTTCAATGGGAAGGGATCCCCGAAGGAACATGTCACATATTACATGACCGTCATGGGTGACCTAGCCACAGATGAGTCATATTTGCTAAAGTTTTTCGGGTCCTCACTGATGGGGCTCGCATTTGAATGGTATTCCAGCCTCCCGACTGGTTCAATCAGCGACTGGCCAAATATGTAAAAGAAATTCAGAGAAAGATTTCACGTCACCGAGAGGGAAGTCATGGTGGTTGAGCTCTACTCGACAAGGCAAAAGGCAGATGAAACAGCCCTTGAATACATTAAGAGGTGGAGAAACCTCAGAATGAGATGTAAGCGCCCACCGCATCAGGAGGATGCTATACAAATTTGCAAATAAAACCTCAGGAAGGGTGGACTAGAAAAGATGATTGGCATGGAAATTCGGCCATTCGACCGTCTAAATAATATAGTGGCTGAAGTATAAGCCTTCCTGGCGAGACCTGCCCCTACATCAACCACTGTCACGGCACAGAAAGCAAAGGCAGTAGAGTGACGCCAAGGGCCTAAAGAAGTAAACACCCTTGACATCAGGGCATTTGAACAACAAAGAGATAAGGGCAAAAAGGCAGCTACGCCTCAGCCCGCCAAAGAAGAAGAGAAGAAGGAAGGTCTCTCACTAAGGGATAAAATGAAGAAGGCCTATTCTTTTCCAAAGGAGAAGACCAAGATTTTATTTGACTGGGTTACCCAGTACAATATGGTCACTCTGCCTGAGCCAAAAAGGTCGGAGGACCTGAAAAGAAAGGACAGTCTGAGATTCTGCCCTTATCATCAGATGCCGGGGCATCCGATCAAGGACTACTATGTGTTTAAAGACATCATCGAGGGCATGGTGAAGAAAGAAGAAAGAAGAAATAGAGTTGGGGGAGTACAAGGTTGACCCTCCACAACCTCATGAGGCGCCTCTGAGAAGAGCTGTGGCCAACATGATTTCCTTATATTAGGCATTGCCTGAAGAAATTGCAAAAGCCAACACTCAACATACTTATGAGGCCTATTTTCTGACACCAATGAAAGAGCAACAGGGATGGCAGCAAGTCCCTGCAAAGACTAAGAAGAAAACTACACCTCGCCCAAAGACGGGGGCACATGTTCGTGGCATCACACCATGACCCATTTCTCCGGTGACAACACCCACATGGATCAGCCCGTTGGCAATCATCAGAATACACACACACAACCGGAGAAGATAAACTCCACTGCCAGTGGCTAACGAAATTAGTCCAGAAGTCCAGCGACTACAAGACTACATAAACGGGCTAGATGAATATGAACAGCCTGAACTAAAGCCTTTGCTGATACGGGACCATGTCCCATGACAAGAACTGGAGTAGCTCTCGCTGGAACAAGAAGAGGCTAACAAAGTGCCAGAAAAGGATGATAGCTTGTTCTGGGGGTAAGCACCAGTCAAAAAGAAGAAGAAGAAGCAAAAGAAGAAAAGAAGAGCTGGCAAGGCCAAGACGGAGACAGTGCTCTCCTTCAATACCCTCTCCTCTCTCTTCAATCTGCCCAATGAGTAGGATGAAGAGGAAATATGCTTTACACCCACTGTCGGGGCAAGCCAGGCCGAAGCCATGACCGCTATTCATGCAACATGGTCAGGCCGAAGATGGGGGTGCCAGCCGCCCGCTAACCACAATATTATCTTTAGGGAAGAGCAGCACTATAAGATTCCCCCTCCAGAGGTTAAGGGAGTCCAAATCCCTCCTCCTTCAAGCTTATACACTCAAAGTGGGGGTAGCACTGCAACCCCTTCCTTCCTTGAATTTCTGAAGATGTCAAAGGGCAAGCAACCATGTCAAGATGCCAGCCCTAGGAAGCATGTAAGGATGAGGGAAATAACCCGTACCAAACAAAGGGCTGTCGAACTAACCTTAGCCCCCGAAGCTACTCCTAACAGCAATAGAAGGGCAAACTCTGAACTGGCGAAGTCAGAAGTTACCGATCCGTCGAAGCTGTAAAAACAAGAAAGAAAGCCCGGAAAAGACCTAGACAGACACAAATGCAACACGCCTAGAACGTCATGCTTGCGACATAACACTGACCTCAGGCAAAGCCACAAGAGGCCTAACCCAGATAGGTCACAACACTCTAGAAACATGAGAGTCACGCGAAAGTCACATGTCACGGGTCTAAAGTACTCCCCTCACTAGAAGAACAGCCAGCTGCGTCCCCTGACGTCTTATGCTACGCCTACAAGTATCTCGTCTACGCTGTCGCCTACCAGGGCACGACAGAGACTAAGACACCGTGAAAACCAGAACAGAACTACAGTCACGAGTAACTAGATAGGGTGGCGCCCACCGATGTCAGTTCAAGCCCCTGACCACATGTGCACACACTGACTCATCGCCCTGAGCCAGGCCTCTAGCTAGTTTCCCCCCCAATAGGATGTTACCGCGGCCCACGAAAACTAGCTTAAAAACCATCTGAGTCGGGAACTACCCCGCCACCACTCCCAGGTGGGCCGACACTCGAGGTCATCAGGCTACGACTAGTAGAGGATCACGAGACACAGACTCTAAAGCGCGAGTGCCGAAGTACAGACAAGATTAATCATGCACTATCACCCATACTACAAAGCACCAAAGGTAGCACAAAAAACTATTGACAGACTCAAGACAAGGCAACTAGACTTGCTAGCGCAACGATCCCCGAGTCATCAGACTCTAGGTCAAGATCATTGCTCACAGTGAAACAACCGCCAATCGGTCTAATCCTAAGTCAGGAAAAATGACTCACCATAGGAAACGACTCACAAAGACTTGAGGGGACACCGAGAACCCTCAATAGACCTGTCAACCATTGGGTCACACCGGGTTGACCAGAACCAGACAGCGACGTTAAAAGTAGTGCAGAAGACTACCCACAGCAAGAACACTCCTGGCCACATCATAGCGTAGTCTTAGCCCTCATAGGTGGTCGAAAGACATCCACGGGATAGCGGGTAGACCACAAGGTCAAGCCAAGATGCACGAAAACTAGTACGTCAGGAAACAATGATCGGACACTATCCTAGAACACAAACCTAAGACAGACTGACAAGGAACCAACCATTACAGCCAACGGACAACACCAAGGGAATGGGCGGTCACATAGTGGCCACTCACGGGGATGAACAGTCCAGGGAGGGCCGCTCAAGGGTCAGACAAAGGAGGATGGACGGTCAGGACAGAACTGCCCAAGGGGATGAGCGGTCAAGTCTTGGCCGCTCAAGCCCATGACCCAGTCCAGTTCCTGGTCAAAACGGTCTTGACCAGACCGCTGAACGGAACCGACACTCAACAATTGACCAAGGGTAAACTAGGATGGGCAGTCAGATACTAGCCACTCAGCCCAACGAAAAGATAGGTGGCTGATGGCTGGCCACCCAAGTGGGGATAGGCGGTCCACACCTGGCCGCCCATACCATGTGCGGTCTATCGTGTGGCCGCACAAGTCCCAAAACCAGAGGGAGATAAACGGTCCAGAGACAGCCGCCCATACCTTGGGCGGTCTCTGGTGCGATCACTTAACCGTCACGGTGAGCAAACCATGGGGTTCGTCCGATCGTGGCCTTTCCATGCCCCATTCGCGCCGAAACGTTGGAGGTACAACCACAATCGCACAGGAAAACCCATAGACTCGATCTGGAGCCAGATCGACTAAGAAACGGCGAGAAACTGGCGATTCTAGCGAAATCACCCAAAAGGAGCAACCGGACTTCCCGGGCTCCCCACGGTCAAATGGGACCGCTGATCGACACAAAATTGGTATCAATGGAACGCTAACGTTCCCAGGAGTCCATTGACTCCAACCGATCGTAAAATCGTCACCGATTTCCGACGAAGCCTACGAAACCCACAAAACTCCAACGGGGTCGATCTCGCCCGTTCGAGCACGAAACAACGAGCAGGGATAGGAAAAACGTAGAGGATGAAGTGGTGATCCATCTCCCTACCTCCACCAAAGAAACCGAGCGCCGAAGCGACTAAACCACGTCAAAAATCACCTAGAACGCGAATGGTGCCTTCTTGGAACCCACCGAGGGATCGTGCCCGCCACGCTCCAACCGCTGCTCCTTCTCGTGAACCGATCACCCCAGCACGTCCACGCCTCAGCCAGCTCCGCAACGGTGCGTGCCCCGAGCCGAACGGACCAGAGACGGGAGAGAACGGAGCAAGAGAATGGGAAGTTGAAAATGAGCAGGAGAGATAGTGTGGTTGGGAACAGGAAAATGCATTTTCTAAGTTTTCTAATTTTTGATTTTTTTATTGTTTTAATTATTATAAATGCAATGCTTATGACTTTATGACTAACCCTATGACTTAATTGTGTAGGGGAAGAGACGGACACGAATCACATGGTTACAAGTCTGGGCAGTCTATCTCGCACTGTCGGAGTATCAGCGGGAAAGCTTGGTGGCGATGGGCTTCGGGGAAGTCCTAAGCATCGAGGTGGCTCGAGTGGATACGGCACTCCTGCTGGCTCTACACGAGAGATGGGACTCGGTGAGCCGAGCCTTCATATTCCTGTGGGGGCATATGATACCGACGTTGGAGGATATGGCCCAGATCAGCGACTTGCGGGTGCACGGCAAGGCGGTGACAGGGTGGGCATATGTCGATTATCGGGAGCTTGCTCTAGAGCTTCTCGGTTTGGACTTGATGAGGCTGGGGCATCCGTCATCCCAATTATCACGGTCAGTGCTCCAGGAAAGCTTGGGACTCCAGCGAGCAGCAGCGATAATCAGAGAGTTACCGAAGTAGCATATTGACCGAGTGATCGAGCAGGCTCGTCCTAGTGTAGCGGCGGAGCCGGGACCGGAAGGAGACATGGTCCTTAGACGCTTCCTGATGCTGCTGTTCGGGAAGCTACTGTTCGTGACACGAGCCGACGTGATCAGTTGCCTGCTTCTTCCCCTACTGTCCGACCTGAGCCGAGTGGGGAAGTACGCGTGGGGAGCAGTAGTGCTGGCTTTCCTATTCCATTCGCTCAGCGCCACCGACCGGGTGACCATGCTCGGTGGCTTCTCGCCCTTCTTGCAGGTAAAAATGCCCTAAATGCCTTTATTATGCCTCTAACATGCTTTTAATTGACTAAAATGCTGACATCTTCTTATAAATGTAGTTTTGGGCTTTTCTCTATCTGTCGGGGATTGGTCGAGGTATCGAGCTGTACCCGGGGAGGTTTCCCATCGCGAGGTGGTAGAACGTTGCCCGGAGCGCAGGGTCGATTCAGCGGTCGACTCGGGCGATCCAAGAGGATCTCGACTCATTCCCACATGCATCGGTAAATAGCCCGACTTCCTACATGCTCTTCTATATGCTGCTAAATGCTTTTCTTATATGAATGCTATACGCATGAATGCTATATGCATGAATGCTATATACTGACAAATGAATGGCCCTTTCAGGTGCGTTGGACACCGTACCGAGACGAGGACCATACGGGGCAGCCGTGGGTTGAGGCCTCCCTGGCTTACCAGGGGTGAGATGTTTGGCTGCACTGCATTAATGTGATCGAGCCCCTCCATTACCGGCTGATTTTGAGGACACGGGGAGTGCACCAGCCAGCGGTGAGGTTCCCACACCGTCACGATGAGCGGTCGGGCAAATCTGCGAAAGGCATTGGCAGTGACATTGACTGGAGCGGCCGAGCCTGAAAATATGTTCAAGATTGGAAGCACAAAGGCAAGGCCGTGACTGAGCGGGCAGACAGCGACGAGGCATATTTGAAGGCCTTCACCTGCTGGCACGGTAGCCAGGTTTACCGCGGGGCCCGACGACCAGTATGCTAAATTTGACCTTTTCTGTTCTATATGAAATGAATGAATGCTATGTATGACACTTGCTATCTAAATGTAGCTGGATCAACAAGGTCGCATAGCCGAGCTCGAGGGACTCCTTCACGCTACCGTGCAGCAGCGGGACGAGTACTGAGCAGCTTTAGAGCTTTTGGTGAGTTTTCTAGACTTAAAACTGTAATGCTTTATGCAAACCTGACTGACCTTCTAAAATGCAGCGGGCCGAGGGAGCCCAGAGGACTGGACCAGATGCACCATCCTCCTCCTCACAGCCAGCCGAGGGATGAGTTGAGCGGGACGCAGAGTTTACCCGAGTCGTAGCCCGAGCTAAGGAGGCCGAGGCTACCCTCGTGGAGCGGGTAAGAAACTAAACTTTTCCTAAAAAACTTTATGACTTATGCATGTTCTTGAACTGACTGATATGCAAATGCAATGTGCAGGCAAAGGACCTAGCTACAGCTATGGCGGAAGCGACCGAGGCACCTCGTCTCCGGGGAGAGGTCCGACTCCAGGGGGAGGTGACCCGATTGAGCGGCGAGGTGACCCATCTGAGTGGGGAGGCAGCGGACATTGAGCGATACCAGACTGAGGCTAGTGAGGCGTGGATCAAGATTTTTGAGCTGAAGATCGAGCTTCAGACGATGGAGCGGACTGTCCGGTTGATGGGCCAGGCACCTGAGCGGACGACGTCACGGAATGGCACAGTAGGAGGCTCACGGAGCGTGGCACCGAGCGTGTCGGTGGGTGACATCCTGGCTAGCTCCTCCACCCACCGGAGGAATGAGGAGGCAGAGAGAAGACGCCCGAGGGAAGCAAGGGTGTTTGGACTTATCCTATGTAAATTAACACCGACTTTGGTCGGTGGGGAAAAGTCTAGTACACGAATCTTAATCGTCTGATAAATAAAACGTGCGAAATTAACAAATATGCAGGAAAAAAGTGAAAAATAGAATATATACGCATATCTATCCAATGAAACGGATGCCAAGAAAATTTCGCGTGTAAACAGACTGGCACTCCTGGTGGGACTTTTCCCACCTTTCATTTTACTACTAAAGATTTTAATACCTTTGTGAAGGTCTTAATGCCCTTTCTTCATCCTTACGGGAGGGAGCGGGGAGGGGTCTAAGTCAACAAAGCAAATTTCCTTGAGCAACCTAAATGGCGGCAATTACTTACGGCCTCCTCGTCATCGACAACCATGCCAGATATGACTATCTGCTACCCCAATCGTGTTTGGGGACTTTTCAGCCGTTGTTGGATCCCCCTTTTTCTTGGGGGTGGTCCCGGTGATCCAGGCAGTGCCGGCTGCACCGACCATGCCTACCATTGCTGGGGGCATCAAGCCCCACTCCTCTCAAGGCCGAGTTTTCTCAGTTAATACTGTTACATTCAACGCCGCCCCTGTCAAATGGGGGCAACGCCGCAGTCGTCAACGCAGGAAGCCAGTGGCAGTAACTTCCAGATCCAGCAAGACCGTTCTTGTTGGTGATCTCCGCATTCGGCTTGACGGTGGCAAGCCAATCTTGCCACAGGACAGTCATGTCCTGACTATACCAACTTCAAATCGCTTCTCACTCCTCCACCGGGTGCGGGAAGATAAGCCGGACTTTAAAAAGTAGTCCAGGCCTAGCAACGGGGGCAAGGCAATTGAACAACGTTCTCGAAAGATGAAACAAATTTGGGTCATTAAACAAGAGGCCCACGTAATCAAGAAAGTTAGGGCCGACAAGCCCGAGCAGGCTCAAGATCAACATGTTACGACATCTCAGGATGTCAAACCCCTGCGCCTGTGGGGGCAAAAGAGGAAAGGGGTTTATCGTAAACCCAACTTCACATCTCAAGTCTCGGAGTCAGTCCAAGTTAAGTGAAGCAACTGCGCCCAGGCACTACCAGCGCGAGTCTCAGTCTTTGATAGGCTGATAGTGGCCCCATCGACATGGCTTTCCATCTTTGATAGACTGGGGGCATTTGCTCGCCTCGGAGTCCAGCCACCAAAAAAGCGAAGGGTGGTTTAAATGACGGAAGCAGGTGGCAGCATGAAGATCGACACCTGCTATGCCTCCGGTAAAGCACCAATGGAAGCAATTGGCAACCCTGTCAATCCAAATGAACCCGTTGGGTTAAATGGCCCAAATCTGACAGCAGATGCGGTACATCTCAATCCTAGGAATGCTGCCAGAAGAAAACTCCAAGTCCAGTTTAGTGGCCAGGTAGGAACTTCTTCCCAGGGTTAACATCAGAGATCCATCCAGGAGCAAGCTCAGAACTAGAACGAGAATGTGCCCCAAGAAATAGATCTTGATGAGGTTATAGGCATCCACAAAGAGGGGGGAGCTCGACCCGTCGGTGGGTATATAAATCCGGTGTTCGAGCGGCCTACAAAGGGCGCATTCCAAGCGATGTCCGACGATGTCAAGTTTGAAACCATGCAATGTTGGCATATAGAGATAACTAATGTCATGCTTGAGATGAGGCGGTGTAGACGCACTTTTCTTTTTATCTTATTTATTTATTTCGTTTATTAGTGCGCAGGCGTGCCAGTCATAAGGTGATGATTTATTCGGACTTCAAAGATCAAAGTGGCCTGGAGCCACTAATGCACGCCGTCTGACTGCTCAGACGATAGTGGATATCGTGTCGGGACTAGAATCCGCCGTGCTATAAGGGCTACAACGCTAATTACATCTCCCTAAAGGGGAGAAAACCCTTGATTAGTCGTCAGGAAGAGGGGTCTTATAGCGTGAAATTTGCATTAATAAAAAAGAAGAGAGATAACTCAAATGTGGCAAAATGTTCCATGCTAGGGCAAGGGCATTTAAGTCACATCATTTATTCATCAGTCATTTTGTATTCGGAAAGTATTCCGAGACGAGGATACGGCAAAGGCGTAAATAACCTTCGGATAGATGTTTGCCGAGAATACAACATGATTTAATATTAGTGATAAGAAAAGTCAAAAGAGACGGATCAAATCAGAAGGGTTGTAGGCCTGAGGCAAAGTTAAGCTTCGGCCATGGCGGGGTGACCACGGGAATCAAGACTTGATTTGCAGTGGGCATCATTTATGATCCCTTCGTCTAGGGTCCAGGAGGTGAGGGGGGGCCCGGATTAGACACTGTTGGTCCCTTGAGAATTATCTTTTTATTATTACTATTATTTATTATTTTTTTGATCATATATTATTTTCTATTCTGGGTCTTATCTTTATGAGTCGGCCTAGTTTCGACATGACCGATGCTTGATGACTTATTTATTTGGTCTGTCACTAGAAGGCCTGGCTCGGGACTAGTTCTTCTCTTTGTCGCAGGAGCAAATTGTGAATTTTTAGATCATTCAAGATAAATTTATTCAGCAATATCAGGATCAGGTTGGGCCCAGGTATTCTATGGTGGATCAGGCCCATGAGAAGATGAAGGCTGATGAGGCATTCTGGACCTTTTCTGATCGCTGATGTCACCTTGCCGCTCAAGTCCTGGGGTACATTCCGGAGCGAGAGTAAATCAAGATGTTATTATCCAATGCAACACATGAATATCGGTTCATTTTAGCCTTGAACGACATTACCTCCTCACAGTAACTTTATAACCGAACCTACTTCATCCATCAACAACTCCAAGATTACCCTGATCCTGAGTCCCTTCCACCATCTACATCTACTTACACTTCGCCATCTATATATACCCCTCATGCACCCTCCACGAGTCAACCTTCTGTCGCATATCTCTCCATGAGTCAGCATTCCGCCTTGCACCAGCCCTCCACATGTCAACCCTCCACAAGTCAACCTTCTACATATCAACCTTCCACGAGTCAGCCTGCCGCCTCCTCATACCCACCCGTGTCTCCACCTCTAGTCAAGGGAATGTCACACCCCAAGCAAGTGGATGTCATCCACTATATTCTCACTCCTCATGCACCAGCGCCTAGTCCTTCCACTAGTCGCCACACTCCATTGCCTACGCAACCTTCACTCCCATCACTACAACCTTCCACTTCATCTCATACCTCTCGGCATCTGCCTTGCTTGAAGTGGGCTCCTTGTCCTCCATTCCCGAAGTGTTTTACCGATATTTTTAGGGCTTTGATGGCCACTCATGTGTTGCAACTCCCTCCAGTTGTGCCCTACCGACCCACGATCGAGAATCTGCTCCAATTTTGTGATTTTCATCACCAGCAGGGGCATTTGGTTGAGGATTGTCTCGAGTTCCAAGATTATATTTGCGACTTGGAAGATCAGAAAAGGATCAATTGGGCTGCCATTTGTAAAGTTGTTTTACATCTCAACAGCAAGCAACAGCAACAAGAAGTGCCACCCAGGTAGCTGTCTCCATCACTACAAGACCAGGGGCACCCCTATGATTCGTCACTTATCGCGGTGCCCGCTCCGTCATCTACTCCAACATCTACTCCCTTATCCACTTCCCAGCCTAGGCCATTGCCTACCCTGTTGTCATCTCCATCTCCATCACCTTCACCGCCTTTTACCCCACCTTTGTCTCCTCTACCAACCCAAGCCTCCGCTCAAGCCAGTGCCTCCCCTTCTACTCTTGTTACCTCTACCACCACTTCCACTCCTAATGCCGCGCGATATGTTGTGTCAATATGCCGACGTTGGGCCCCATGGCCTTCAACTTCGCCTTCACCCTCTTCACCTTCTCCACCACCAACATTATCCCCATTGCCTACATCACCATCCTCACCGTCTCCACCATCATCACTGCCTGCATGTTCACCACCAGTGCCATCCTCACTGCCTCCATCTCCACCACCTTTGTAATCTCCATCATCGCCTACATCTACACCGCCTTTAACTTCTTCACCCTCTCCTTCACCTCCTTCATCACCTGAGCCTAAGCAAGCTCCGCCCGAGCCTACACCTCCACCTTTACCTTTGCCTCCACCGGAGCCTGTCGTCGCCGCTATCCCTCCACTGACGGAGGCCTCTACACCTTCTAAGCCTTCACCTCCACTACCTATTACACCTTCTACCTCTTCTTTTTCATTCACTTCCACCCCATGGAGCGGGTGTGCATTACCTTTGGTTCCCTTTGGGTCTAGTCCCCAGGGTGAAGATAAGCAGAGTCAGGATTATTCAATGCCAATTCTGCATTTCAAGATGCAAGATTTTATCTGCTGGATCCCAATCCGTGTCCTGGTCCGTGGCTATTTTGGGGATGAGCCTATATTTCCCATGATGATAGCCAAGAAAGGCTCTCTTGCATCGGTGCCAGTTTCCTCAAAAGAGAGGCTGGTGGCAATCTCTTTGCTCATTGGAGGTTCCACAATTGATGCTATTATTTCCTCTCACTCCATTGCTATCCAGATTACTGGTCCGAAAGGGTTCTCCACCCCGATTGTAATAACTCATATGGATGCCAAGAGTTTGCTAGATTCTATGTTCAAGGGGCAATTCACCATATTCTCAAGCTTTTCAAAGGACATTCTACACATTCTATACAGTCTCCCTCAGTTTATCAGCAAGCCGGCCACGTCAACGCCGTGTATCACTCCCCCTCAGTCTTGTCCTTCTCTTCTATCAAAGGAGTTATGCTTCAAATCTAATTGCCGAGTGGAGTTGCCAAATCTCATACTGCAAGTGTCTCAAGTCCCATTAATTGTAGAAGAATCTTTATTTTATGTGAGATCGAGATTATCATGTAAAAAATACATAATTTACTTCATTAAGGCCCAAAAATGATGTGTGCGATATGAAAAATAGTAGACAATTAAGTGTTTATCTGGCTTCATCAGCAACTCCATTCTTTAAGCATGGCGTCGACGCAGGTGATGCCATACATCGACATCATCCATTGTCTAGGGCCTTTCTTCATCTTGTACAGTGCGGTGGGGTCAACGCAACTCATGCTGTGCATCGACGCCACCCATTGTTCATGGCTTCTTTTGGCTTGTGCAGTGCAGTGGGGTCGACGCGGCCAGTGAGCTGCGTCGACACTCCTTTCTTCTCATTGTGGCAGACCTTACTTGGCCTTTTGGTGCCAAATTTTAAGCATCCATAGGCGTATACAGAGCGTAGCCACTTCAGTATAGGATTCTGCAAAGAGGGAAGAAAGCAATCAGGGGGCCTGAGATCGTAAACCTGGGGAAAACCTTCCGGTGCCTAAATCAGGGAGTGGTAAGAGTAAGGTGCTAAAGGAGGCAGAAGAGGAGGGGGACACGAGATAGCTCTCCACCAATTGAAGTGGCTGAGATTTGACTTACCTTTTTGGAGGGGTTCCCTAGGTTTATATAGTTGTTGTCTCCCTTCCCTGGGTGAAGGAGGCATGAAGGATTGGGAGACACTACGTCCACAGGAGGGACTCTTACCACTCAAGGACTCTCGCACTCTCATTATCCCCTTGAGCTTCCTACTCCCAAGTAATAGCGTAACATCCGCCTGGATAAACGTCTAGTAGTAAGGACTTAGTCCTAGCTCATCAAGGAGTCTTGATGACGAGCTAATCCATAAAGGATGAGAGGCATCCCTTTCTTACGTCGGAGGGGCGAGAGTGTGGGCCCCCTACGAGGAGCATTCCTCGGCCTTGTGATGGCTCGGTACGATCGCTTGTAGGCTTTTCCCGAGTATGGGAAGGCCTATCGATCGGGCGACCGAGTTAAGGCTCGATGGGATATGCAGGCCTCAGGCGAACACAATCTTATAGTAAGTGAGCCCTGTAAGGGCTGTTATTTGTTGGGTCTGGCGAGCCCTAATGGGTCATTTGCGCCAGGTACATAATGGGTCATGAATCTCCCCCTCTCTAGGTACAATTGAGAGTATTGACCTTCTCACTCTCACTCTACATATCCACGTGCGACAAGTGCTTAATTATACATAGACATGCGCATGCGTAGATACAAGCATACCTCATCCATATTGGTAGTCATGCACACGCTTACGCATGAGCATACATATATGCTGGTACAGTCATGCACATGCACGATGAACTTGGACATAGGAGGTAACGTCACTCTTAAATCTTACATTCTTGAAGTACTCCCCCCAGATGATCATTAATTCTCAACGATATAATACCATCGGTATAATGAAAAAGACAATTATTAATTAAGACCAACTATTGTTTCACTGATTTAAAACTTACGTCGATCAATCGATACATGTGGGAGTACATTGATCCCTAGGCTCACACGCAAATGCACATGCACAATACATGCATGCATCACCTGCATGGACACCCCTAAATTAACATGAACTCCTCATGCATGCGTATCAGCTTGCGCTCCCACCGGCCGGTACACACACACGCACGCAGACATCCGTGCACGTATATACATCCATTGTGCACTCATGCGAACGCCCGTGCGTACAGTACATGCGTACACACGCACACGCACGCAAATGCATATGCCCGCCTAGACAGCCATTCACCGAGATTCACATACGAGAAGCTTAATTATTTTTGCGCTTTCCTCGATCTCACGCGATTGCACTGGCAGAGCTCCCATACCCTACGCACAGGAACCTCGATCTTTTGCTATATATATATATATATATATATCCAAGTTGACATGAGATGGGGAGCGTACGTAGAGAATGGTTGTCGGTTGGAGTTACTCGGCACACCGAAACCTTGAAACCGTCTAACATGAATGGCATGCAAGAGCAGGAGAAACAAATGGTAAAGTGAAATGCATAATAATGTGTGTGTGTGTGTGTGAGAGAGAGAGAGAGAGAGAGAGAGACCGACTCCAGTGGGCCACGAAAAAGGGGCAAGTGGATTCCACGGATTCCACGACGCCTCAGCGTAGAAGCCACCCACCTCCACTCCCAGCTTGCGTACGTCGGGCTGTCCCGTGGAGGGTGGCGTTTTCCTACCCCCAATTAACTTGTGGGCTTCCAAGAATAGTGGGGAGCGGGGGCCGTAGGAATAGGGGTTTGTTCGGGTCACTGAAGCCGTCCAAATATGTCGACATGGGATCGACGACGACGACGACGATGACGACGGTAGAAAAGGGTTTGTTTTGTCGGGTTAGAAAAAGGCTAGGCCGCTCCACTCGCTGCCACGGACCCAAAATAAATCACATACATACCATCTAGGGCTCCGAAGATTTGATATTAAAGTACGAAATCCATATAGACACGATCTGCAACCGACGGAAATACAATACCAAAACCTGGGGACATTACATTGTGCACCTACCTATTCAGGAAGAGGGGCCTCGTGGCGAGAATCTCGGCGTTGTGGGCGTGAGCTCGTCCCTACTAGGGAAGGGTCTATGATGGTCAAGGCAACATTTGGTTATTGGAGAGTTTTCTAGCACCCGAGATGTTTGCATCGATCTTTGCATGGGCTGGCGAATCATTTGTGGGCCTAAGGTAGGCCGCCTAGCTTGGGGTCCATATCATCAGGCGACCTGCCTTGGGTCTGACTGGGCTGAGCTGTCGTGGGCCTGGCGCTATTGGGCCACACTGGGTTTGGTGAACTATACCCTCTTCACTAGCCCCCCACTCTCGAACGTCGAGCATGCTCAGGGTCTGAGAGGACCTCCCAATGGGCCAGTCGAGGGAGGTTTCTAAGACTATATTCTAGCGTCATCTGGCTCCTTGGAGCATGGGCCTTACTTCTTATCGTAGTTCTTGGCGTGCAAGGTAGCCCTTGTGTCACGCCCAGAGCGCAGAAGGAACCCAGAGGTGTGACGAGTTTATATCATTCATGTCAATCAGAGCAATAAGAATTTCGACAACAACAGAGTGCGCTAAATAAATAATTCATCAATAACTAATACCATCAATCCATTATCCATGATATTAATTTGATACCACTTTAAACAAATAACCCATAATGACGACTAACAGTGGAAGACTAAAGGAATAATATCCATCAATATCCAGAGGACATGAGCCTCTTCCATCACAACTCTTTTAAATAAAGATAACATGACAGTGACTCAAAGGAAAGACACAACACAATGAGACTTGGCACGTCAAAGGTTAATGACAATATGTTGATTTCTAGACATGTTGTGTCTTGGGAGAAAGATCCAACACGATGCTTGGAGGTTCTACACTCATCACTCTTGGTCAACCCCATCTGGTTGCGATTTAGTGTCCGAGTTACCTAAAAAATATTGGAAAACACTTGATGAGCGAACACTCAGTAGGAATTATATCTCTAGACCCAGACTTGCTTTAAGTGATTAATACATTATGCAATATGGCATGTTCATGCATGAGAAAATTGCAAGTAAATGACAAGAGTGGAACTATAAATATCAAGAACGAGCTAGCAAGATTTCAAGTCTATCAAGTAAAGTTATCAAGGGGGCCATACAAGTCGTATCAAGTCATGTCACAAGATAGTGGCTACTTATTTATTCAAGTACTTGCCCATTCCGGGCCATACAAGTCAAGCAAGTCAAGTCAAGCACGAGAGAGAGAGAGAGAGATTGTGGAATGTCGTCCTTAAAGCTAGTCATACACTCTGGTGCAATGCCACACCGTAATCATTCAACTCCCATGGGCACAAGTACTTTCGGGTGCTCCTCTCAGGACTAGATTGGGCCCTATATGCGCAGGCATTGGTCGTATGATTTGACATCCACTATAGTTTAAAATAGCCAATAGAATTCCAAAGGAGTAGACTATTGTAGGACAATAAGGTGGATTCACGGAATTTAGAGACAAGGCAGATATCACGTGTAGAGATGACTTAGTTAAAAATTTGAGACATTTCATAAAACTGGATAATTAGCGTCCAACATGGAGGGCGCAGATTAGAATTAGTGTCTATAGTAATGGGTGCTCATTTTGGAAAAGATAATAAGGTACGAAGTAAATAGCGTCCACCAACAGGGGCACTATTAACAAATGGCGTCTGCTACCATGGGCGCAGATTACCAGAAAGTAACAATTTCTCAAAAATGCTAGAAACAACATTATTTGAGGGTCAGATCGTCATGTTTTCTTCAGAGGGACATGACAGTGACACAGTGTAATGAATTTTTAAGGTACAACCTGCTCAGCTGCCTTGAGGGAGTCCAAGGCTAGCGTAGACTTACAGAGATCTCTAAGATGAAATCGTCAGTCTGAAGGAACGGAATGTCCAACGGAGGGCTCAATCACCTCGGAGAGTTAGGGGGTATACGATCGAATCGAAACAGGGACCTCATCCATGGAATGGGGTGAGAGTGCCAAGCGATGCCCCACGGTGGAGTTGGAAAACTAGGAAAAACTAGTCGATCAAAAGC
Organism: Amorphophallus titanum; assembly: GCA_024336825.1. Classification (NCBI taxonomy): domain Eukaryota; kingdom Viridiplantae; phylum Streptophyta; class Magnoliopsida; order Alismatales; family Araceae; genus Amorphophallus; species Amorphophallus titanum. Next base: position 706,414 of record JANBPO010000244.1, read on the forward strand.
AAATAACATCCGATCTGGCAGGCGCTATCTCAAATAGCATCTGTCAGGACAGTCGCTCATTCATTAATGTTTATGTAATCAATGTCCTTCCAGGAAGGTGCTGATTCCCAAATTCTAAAATTTCAGTTTACAGTTTACAAAAATAATTCCAAGTCATGGATATATTAATCAAAACGTGACTCTCTAAGTGCAAGAGTCATAAGTGCTTGAACCCCTCGGAGCTGAACATAAATTGAACTTCTGAATTCCATGACATTCGCACGATGAACCACTGAAGAAAACATCCAAACCTCCTCGTCAGTTCATCTTGCCAAGCAAATAAATGCCAAAATCCCCCAGTTAACTCATCTTAATACATGAATGGAAGGTTTAAACTTTATTGCTAACTCATCCTGCAAGTGAATAGAAGAAGAACGAAACATAAAACTCATAAGCCTAATCCGGTGCAGCCTAATACGGCCCGGGGGGGTACCACACTGGTTTAACCTAACACTCAAAACCATCTTCCATTTCTTGTTCCGAAACCGGCGTGCCCCCCCTTTGCTTATACCCTTAAACCGGTGCACCCCCCCCATTCTCCATTCAAACCGGTGCGCCCTCTACCTTGAACCAAAACCGGTGCGCGCGCCCCCTTTGCTTATACCCTCAAACCGGCGTGCCCTCCACCATAAACCAAAACCGGTGCGCCCCTCTTGGCTTCCCCTAAACTAGCGTGCTTCCTAAAGGAAAACAATCAACCCAACAAAAGAAAAGATCAAATTAATAAACAAAATGGACCACCCGTGTGTGTGCAAAAAAAAAACTAGCAACTAGAATAAAAAGGACATAATCACACATACCTCGGGACCTCCGCTCCCCCAGACTGGATGTGAGAGGAAAAGTGATGATGCCCTACTGAATTGGACATGGATCTCAGGAGCTGTTCTCGACATGGCCATAGTCTGAGACTAGCTCGGGCCAATAGTTCGTTACCTCGACCCGCTTCTACTGGGATCTGAGCCCGCATCCTCATTAAACTTGCCGTGTACGCGGCTGACAGTTGCACAGTTTTATCGTCGTCTTCTATTTTGCTACAAATCTGGACTCTGTCCGAATAAGAAATGGTCCGCAGGCGACCGACATCTATGTACCTATGAACGTTTACACCCCAATGCGGGGTCTGTATAAGTACAATTTACGATTTCACATCCACTTCGTCAGTATGAATTTTAGGCCGTAGGGCCCCTTTTTTCTGGTGATTAATCAAGCGTTTTTCCCTCTCCGAGGGGATGTAATTAACGTCATAACCTTTATGGTACGGTGAGTTTTCTGTCCCAACATGACACACACAATCATCTGACTAGTCAGATCGAGTGCACCATGGGCTTCCTTGAAGTCTGAATAAATCGTCACTTCGTGACTGGCACGCCCTCGCACTGCTAAACCAAATAAATGAATGAATGGACAAACAAATGAATAAACAAAAGAAGTGTTCTGAAAGTGCATCCACAAGTCTGGCACGCCCGGTGGGACCGAACCTCTCTTCATCTCTTCACCGGGATTAGGGGCCCTATGGCATCTTCTTGAAATTCTAAACTATTTCACTTGCAATTGTAGGTCATACTTTGGCGACCACAATGGCTGTTTCATTCGGACCACTAGTCATTGCAAGCCACGTCAGGGAAGGCTACCTGGCGATTCCGGTGCAGTTTGGGAGCTTTCCTCTGGTGGTGGGCTTCCCCAACTTCCTGGGGGTGGCCTTTGTCAACCTACTGAAGATCGAGGGGCCCAAGTCTGTCGAAGCCCATGACCCCACTATGGGGACTTCTACCACCATGTTTGCTGCTACCGGGCCATCGACGACTACCCCTGATCGTGTGGTGATCAAGACCGTGGGCTATTTTGTACACCACGTCCATTTCGACACGGGCTCGGCCAGCAGGAAGATGGCATTCCGCCAAAGGAGGAGCTGAAGAAATGCTGATGCTGCTACTCCTAGGTGCTGGATCCCCAACACTGGTAAGTCGGTTCTGATCGGAGGCATACGGGTCCACCTTAATGGCTAGAGAGCAGACGTGATTCCCGGTTGGATTGTATCAAATGTCCTAGTGTGCAACTCTTTTAAAGTGCTAGGGAGAATGGAAAAGAAGAGTGCTGGGACGGCCCGTCAGTCGAAGAATGAGACAGTCCTCAGGCCGTTCAAGACTAAGCAAATTTGGGTACCCAAGTCCACTCGGGCCCCGATGTCAACTCGGTCGGGACCTGTTGAGGCCAACAAGCCGAGGAAGGAAAGAATGAAGAAAAATGAGATGCCAGCAGGCTGTCTCGCAAGCCACCTGTCCAAGTCCACATACGACAGGAGAATGCTTCTTTACATGTTGAGAAGCACGACGGGATTGCCAAGAGGGATCGGCTCGCCTATGGGCCCCTAGCACAAGTGAGGGTGCCACCACCCATGGACCACTATAACTATGAAGAAGAAGACATCACCCAGGCTATGCACGGATATCTTCATGGCCTCGGGAACACCTCCCTAGGGAGGTAGCGGTTGCTGCAAGCCATCACCACCATTGAAGAGGGTCGAGAATAAGCTCTTATGATTTTCTAAAGGAATAAAAAGAAGAAAAGAAAATAAAGATAATAATATAATCATATACCTAATATTATAACCCTAAACCCCATTCTCCCCCGCCATTCCCTCATTCCCTTCCTCCCGTGCCTCTTCTTCCTCACACTCTCCCGTCTCCCTCTCACTCTCCCTTCTCACTCAAGTGGCCGAGGTGGCGAGGGGCGAGCATGGTGCGGAGGCGGCGGCGTGCAGCAAGGATGAACCTGGAGGCGAGGACGAGGATGTGCATAACGGGAGGTGGAGGCGGTGGCGGCGTTCAAGAAGAGCCGGACGCGGGGTGTTTGTCGTTTCGCATGGATTTCAATGGTAAAGCGTCGTTTAAGGTAGGGGGACGGATCCCTACTAGTGTCCCACGTATTTCCTGCGATTCCATGCCTGGTGAGGCCGAGAGAGGGAGCATTTCCATTCCTCGGGGGTTTATGCATGTTTGGGGGTTGAGCGACGGATTTGGCCTTTTGGGGCCTTGATTGTGGCTGATTTTGGTTTTCTGGTGGTGGGAGTGTCTGGTGATGGATTCCCTTTGTTTTCTCCTTCGCGGTGGGCGAATGAGACATGGAATGGACTCCATGGGGGAGTTCTTTGTTTTTCCAAAAATTCGAAAGAAGAAGGCCACCTTTGTGGCCGTTTGATCCCGGTCTGGGCGGCCATGACTCTAGCCACCCAGGTCACTAGGCGGCCAGGAGTCTGGCCACCCAGGTTGCTGGGCTGCTAGGGCTCTGGCCACCCTGCTCTATGAAGGCCCTGGACTGGATGGCCAAGGAGGTGGCCGCCCAGCCCTCTAGGCGGCCAACTCGATGGCCGCCCAGGGTCCAAGGTGCCCAGCCCTGGGTAGCCAGTGGTGTGGCTGCCCAGCCTCCTAAGCGGACCAGTGGTTGGCCACCCAGCCCTGTGGGCAGCCCATGCAATGGCCGCCCAATCCCCCTTCAGCCTGGGGGTGTTCCGTTCCGTGGTTTGGTCTTCGGGGTTGTCCGCATGAGAGATGGCCTTGTTAATTGCATGTTTGCGTGGTTCTGTGTGATCTGTGGGCGTCGGGGTGTTGGTTGGGCCATCCCCATCTGTTGGTAGAGTGTGGACAGTCTTCCTTGTGTTGGGTTGTTCGTATCGACTGTCCCCCACGAGAGCTCTGTGACTGTAGAGGTGTCCCCGCATGAGGGTTGTGATCACGGCTAGGTGTCCTTGTGGGAGTTGTGGACCGTGGTCCTGATGTTCTATCTTGTGCTTCTGTTAGTACTTCGTGGATCTGTAGTTATGATTTGGCTGTCAGGTTGGTGGTCCTTGGTTCTCGTGCTAGTAAGCCACCTCGTGGTGGCTTGGTGGGGACCGGTGGTATTCCGGTAGTTGCCATAGTGGCGGTGAGTCTCGGTGACCCTACCCACTAGATGTAGCTAACCTAGGCACGTGCCCGTGCGACCCACCTGGGAGTGGTGGAGGCTTGTCCTGTGTAGTGATTTTTAGGCCAGTTACCTGAGGGCCTCTTGCCTTTGCAGCCAGAATCCAGCTAGGGGGGAAATCGGCTAGAGGAAGGACCTAGAGCAGATGGTCTATGTGTGGACACGTGGTTGGGGGTAGTGGACACGTGCTGATGAGCATGACCCCGGCTAGTCCTTGTCTTGTTGTTCTGTGTTGGTGTCTCAGTTTCTGTCGGAAGGCCTGTGGGGAGACACGTGGGGCTGCAGTATAAGTCGTCGGAGGATGCTTTCGGTCTTGTGGTCAGTGGGTTAGTACTCCCGTCACCTGAGTGGGTTCAACGTGGGTTTCTCCTCGGTGTGGTTTACCGCGCTGGCGTTTTGGTCCGTTCCATTTGGCTTCGGCATGGTTCTTCCGCTAGTGTTAGCTCGGGATCGAGAGATTATCCCGAGGGTGTTGGTTTAGTGTGTGGCCGTGGGGCCTTGTCCGTGGTTCCGTTGATTAGAACGGACTGTCCGACTGTGGTTGTCAGGGTCATTTTGGGGTCATGTGTGCGTGTGTTTCCCTGGTTGACCGTCTTCTAGTTTCGATCACCGTGCTTGTAATGTGCCGGTGTTAGTATACTGTGGCTGCTACTGTAGTTCCTTACTGTTGCTCCTACGCCCTTACTCTGTTACTTCCATAGTTGTTGTTCTTTCTACTTTCCTTACTATTGTTACTCATGTTACCACTTTCGTGTAGTGGGGTTCCGCGGGACCCCTACTGTGCCTATGAGATGAGGCTCACCCCCTGCTTTTCAGGTGCTGCGTTCTGCTCGGAGTGGAGCATCCCTGTCAGATGTTCTTTAGTTGCCAGCTCGCTAGGCCGAGTGTTCACTCGGCGTTGGGTACGTTCTTTTCTCTGTTGACTGTACTTGTGGACTGGACTCTGTAGTTATTTAATTGTTATTTTTTGGACTGGTTATTGTATTTCCTATCCTATTTTCTTCATGGATGTTTAGGAGTGTGTCTCCGTGTCTGCGATTCCTCATCGTCGTATGAGAACCCATGTGTGTTGGGTTGTCGAGCCCGTGTGTGTGGTGGTTTACTACCGTCGTGCAGCGTTTATAGTGGAATCCTCTCGAGTTGAGAGGGGTGGACGTAGGACGGCACTTGGGTGTGCCCGAACCACCTTAAAATTGATGTGTCGTGGGCTGCTATCTGTGTGATTGTTGCTATTCCATATCCGTTCATTTTACGAGTGTGAAATGGTGAGTTGAGAGCTCGATCAATTTGTTCGCTCCTTTATTGTCATTCGAGTGATCACTAATCAGCGCTGGAGAGTGGTGAGTGGTTGTTTGACTTTCATCTAATCATTTCACATTAAACTAAATTTAGAAAGCTTTATCTCTTCATATCTATATCTTGGCATTCTATTGAGGTTGTTACATTGCTGCTCTATCATCTCTGCGAATTAATTTTAAAATCTTGCAAATGGGCCGCAATCAATTCACCCCCCTCTCGATTGCTTTCCTAACCGGGCCAACAACCTACACCCAAAATCGGGTAAATCTGGCCCTCTATCCCCTGTGCCAGTACCTAGTAGATGAATCAAGCATGACTAACTGTAAGTGGTCACCAGTCCACACACCCAACACTGTTCCACAGTTAGAAAAGTGGGACAACTCCACAAATAACAAAAGTCCAGCGAGGTGTCATTAATACTCTATAAAGAAGCCCAAGACATGCCCCCGGGGTAACAAAATACGTACAATCCGGATGGCACCACAAAAAAAGGTGAAAGGGAGGAGTATAATTAAATCCCAGACTCGCTGCCCTCTAGTGCCGCTAGACGAGACTCAGCAGCTGCAAGCTCTGCCTCCAAGGTCGACAAGAGCTAAACACTAGCCTCGATTGTAGTCTCGGCAGCCTGCCACTCAGCTCTAGCGTGCTCCGTGGCTCGCAACTGCTCCTCCAAGGCCTTCCTCAAGGCCTCAACCCAGCACCCCACCTCACCCAGCTGCACGGCGTGATCTTGAGAAAGCAACATAGCTCCCTTGGTGTGGCCCCTATGCTACGCTACGGCTGACACAAGCTAGGCCCGCTGCTCCTACGCCTCTCGGATGGTTGCCAGCCACTGAGCCCTCTGCTTCTGAGCCTCCCGAAGCCGCAGGTACTCTGCCCAGATCCTGGCTAAACCAGACATCCAAAGCTCTGGGGGAAGCCGAGGGTGTGGTAGCCCTAGGTACACTCCCTCAGCCGCTGCCTAAGCTCCTTGAGAGAAGGTAGAGGGTTGCCTCATAGGTAGCCCCGGGCTCATTGGAGCAAGGCGACGCCCATGCTCGCATCCAGCAATGGCTCTGACGGGCAGGCAGACGTAGGCCACTCGATCCCCAAGCTCAGGGAAGAGTCACCCATCTTGGCCAGCACACTAGTGGATCCTGCACAATCCCAGCAAACACAAGGGGAAATAAGCAACATATCCAAAACTCCTCGTGATAAATAAGGTGGAAAACCTGAGAAAAAGTCCCAGCTCTCACCCAGTGTGGCTCTTGCCACGCTTGTGACGTCTCCCGCAGGGATCAGGGAAGGCAACCTCTCCTCCACACCTGCGGTGTCACCCACTGGGGTCGGAGAGGGCAAGGACTCCTACATGACCTGGTCATGTCCAGCAGCCACGAGTGGGGCAGGAGGCTCTTCCTGGCCACTCTCGCTAGGAGCTGACATGTGCTCCCCTTTCGACTTCAGTCCTGTTCATAACCCAGAAGCATCAGCACCCTACCATAAAGCTTGAGAAAAGGCTAAGTAGGGAAGGGGAGAACCCCCACCTACCTTCGAAAGTAGCCTCCATCTCAGCTTCCTTGGCAGAAGAGGAAGAGCTCGAGTTTAAACTCTCCTCCGTCTCCATCGCCACGCTGTCGCCACTTGAAGAGCCAAACGAGGCCCCAGATGCGGTCAAGCTAGAGGCCCCTGCAGATCAACAAACCAAAGGAGATCACTACGTAATCCAACCTCATGCGAAGACAACCTGTCAAGGGTTGCGGGCAAGAAACTCACCAACTCGGGCACCCTCTTCGGAAACCCCCTCAATGTTGATGATCTCTTTGTCACGCAGAATCAAAGCCGTGGTCGCGGGCTCGTCCCCTGCTCCCCTGATTATGTCACGGGGAAGCTCACCCTCCTCTAGAGGAGAAGAAGTACTTGTGACCAATGCCAAACGGAGATTAGCATTAACAGGCAAACCAGAAAGCCCACTATGAAGGGCTAATTGCTTAGTCACATACCTGAGGGTCCCACACTAGAGGACCCGACCAGCCCCACGATGCAGGTCGACACCACGGTGGGCAAAGGCGCAAGACTCTAATCCATCTCGGATGACGTATTCTATATTTTTACTTGGATTCAAAAAATCTAAGTTTATCCTTAATTGACTCTGGTTAAGAAAAAAAGTCAAAAAAAATAAGTTATCTCATCCTAAATAACTCACCCTAGCCGGACTTACCTTTTTATCAAAGTGACCCTTATTTTCTCCTAACTCACCTTGAGACAGGGTTCGTGAGTGATCATTGATGATATAAGCATGTATTTTTGGAAAAGTTTTCCAGAGTTTAGAGGTAGATATCATAAAGATAAGGGTACAAAAATAATTCATATATTTTTATGGGTGTGGAGATAAATTCACTGCTGCCATCGTGCTCTCGCTTTCTTCTCCGGCGCCATTGGAGGAGCTTCTTGGTGCTTCCCTCTCGGTCCCCCCTTCTCCCGCCCAGCCCGTCACTGACTCAGTTCTCTTCCGCGTTCTTTCTTCCAGATGGCGGCGGCGTCCTCATCCTCCACTCCCCCCACGAAGGAGGGGGGCCCGGATGCCCCCGGAACCGTGCGCAGGAACCGCATCCTCTCCAGCAAGCTCTACTTCGACGTGCCTCTGAGCAAGGTATGTGATGTCGTGGTTTCTCCGCGTCCTCCCGGAGGGCAAGTGGAAGGGGACATGTGGCCTTCATTGCTTTGCTATTCAACTGGTAATTCTTGTGATTAATGATGGATTCGAGGATTTCAGGTTCCGGTTGTTTACTCATCTTCTTACGACATAGCGTTCCTTGGGATTGAGAAACTGTGAGTTGCTTCTTCATCTCTCTTTTACGCCCTATGTTTTTTGGTTCCCTCTTTTCCTGTGGCATGTTCGTCTGAGGTTTGCTTCTTTTTCTTTTCCTGGGTACGAGCAATTGCTTTTTCTTTTTTTAAAATTCTCGTTATGTTGTCTGGACCTGAGTAATCTCTCAGATTGTTATCCTCTTGTGGGCATACTGCGTGGACGCCTTATGCGTCGGGAACATGCATTCCAGATGGTTCCATAATGTGAAGTTATGAACTGACACAGAGTTGGAAGGCTGATTGAATTGTGGTTGTGACCAAAACGCGGACGGTAGAAATGTAGTGATTGACTTGAACCGTGGGTATGGTTCCATTTAAAATTGAGAGGACACGTAACAAAGGTGCACGTAAGCTATGGCTGTTGTTTCACCTTCATAATGAGATAAAAGGTCATACGTTTTACCAGAAATATTTACATGTTTTGTAAGCCCATGTTTGCTATCAGTATAACTAAGATGATAATTTGCATAACTCATCGTAGAGAGAGTTATTCTCGTTCTTATTGTACATTCATGTGGGAATGAGGATAGGCACCGAGGATATATGGGATTACAAAGGACATGGTCCCATGGTAGCATGACTATGTTAAGATGAAACCGAGTGCTCTAACCGTGGGTAGAGAGAAGGGAGTGTGTGTTAGGACAAAAAGTTGTGTGGTGTCATCCTTTTGCTATTTTTTTTGAAAGTGTCCTTTTGCTATTAAAATCAAGGACAGGAGTACAAGGAATGACTCATCCAGGTCCTATCTGAAAGATAAAAATGAGGATAGACTGTGAAACTGGGAATAAATTTTGCTATCAATATTCCTAAATTTTCTAACATTTCATTTTGCTTTTGTAAGGTTAAGGAAAAAATCTTGGAATACAACATGAGGATGGACAGGAGCTCTAGATAGAGAATATACATTAACTATTAAAACCTGTCTTGAGATAGTTTTCTCACAAGAAAGGTGCAGGCACAGAAAGCGTGGGCCGTGGAGCACAAATGATTCTCTTTTATTTCTTTTTAATGGGAGGATCTGTACATTTATTTCACATGGAGAAGGGATGTAGGCAAAATATTGTACGTGTGATCATTTCTGTTTGTATCTTTGACATGACATCTCTTCTCTTATATAGAAATGGATGATGGTTTTGAGATTCTTTGCCGACATACCTAATATGAAATCTCTGCAGTCCCAAGTTTACCTTCTCTGTCCATCAGATCACTGCAATTTTTCGAATGAGTAAAAGTAGAGTAGTTCAAGGAACATAAATTGGATCAGTTGCAAGGATAATTGCGCAAACTAAAAAACTGTTTCAAAGGATTAGCTGACCTGGGGGGTGGGGTTGTGTGTGAAAAGAGACAGAATCATTTGGATTCTGGAATAAGCAAGAATCGTCCAATCTCTGCATTGGCCTCTGTGTTGGCCCAGCCTGTCACTAATTTGATTCCCAGTTTGAAAACTCGCAGAAATATCCATCTGATATTATTGAGGTAGCTTTCTCAATAATGAAATATATTTGGTCAGTTCATAATGCCATCTCATTGTTATGCCCTGAAACGTGAGTTCCATTTATATCACACTTCCTTGATTTATAAATATATGCACTAACTTTTGGTAGCTGTTACAGAAAACTATAACATATGGGATTTTTGATTTGATGGGTTTTTCTTATACTTTTGAAATGGTCTGAACAATCATTTTTTGATAATTTTACTGCACTCTCAAGAATGAGATTACTATCACTCATCAGAGGCTTGATGACTTTTTCTTGTTCTATCTGTAGGTTGTATGTACTATCACTCATCAGAGGCTTGCCATGTGAGTCCCCAGCAATCGGCGTAGGCCTGAGGGAGGATGCAGAGCCTATGAGGACATAATTAACTTAAAATCTCTGCACTGTGCAGCAACTAATCACGTACTTCACGTACAAAGCAGTGAGGACAGTTCTTCACCAGCTCTATGAGATGAACCCCCCAAGTACATGTGGTTTTACAAGTAAGCGATCTACCTTAATTAGTTCAGTGGCATTTCTCCCGTAAATTCCTGTCCTTGAAGTCAACTTTTTGCTGCTTCAAAGTGGTACCCCAATCACCCAACAATTTAATTAGTGTCCTTGCATGGAAACAAGTGAAACTTCATGGCCGCTACATGACTGCTAGCTGCCAGTCTCAATATCTAACACATCAAGCATCGGTGTGTTTTCCCTTACTCTGATTTGCTAAGATTTCACTATTTATCTAGCTTTTTATACTTTCTCTAATCATACAGTGTTGGTTTGGTTCATATAAAATATATGTATTTGCTTACATCTGTTTCTCAAAGTAATTTTGATGCGGGACTAACAGGATAACTGAGGTGATGAACTGGCAGATCAATGAACAGATTGAGCTTGAACAAAAAACAGTGATTTAGAAACTTGGTTTGCATTAAGCATTTGAGGTATTTTATTGAACATCATTGCCAACATCTTCAGCCAATTTACTTGTTTTCAATGTTGATGGTACATTTTCTTTGTTTTTGTTGCATGCCATGCCCATCTTGTTAATTGCCCCAAAATGGATTTTTGAGTGCAAAATTGAAGAAAATGATATCTAGTAACAGTTAGAAACTTCCTTATCTGAGTGCATATGTTCTGTGGTAAAATTAGGGAATCAAAACCAATATCATGTAGCTTCGTTCATTACAATTGATCTGCTAGTAACCTACTTGTCTTGATTCTGATTAATGTAGGAATGCATAATTTTTTTACTTTTCTCCAACTGTACAATGTCTGTTTAATGATGCAAATAAAGTCAGCACTATTTTTCTTTCCCACATTTGAGGAAGGTATTTGCTAAGTTCATACAACATGTAATGTTGTGTTCACACTTTTACAGTAGTTATCCAGCTTGAGCAAGTTTTATAATGATTATGCAATATTATGATTAATCTGACCTCTTTGCAGGAGTCTCTTAAAGCACTTATTGGATTTATAGATGTAGCTGGGCTCTATTTTGCATTGACACAATTGACCCACAGGAATATTTCTGAGAATCACAAATTCCAGGCTGTTGGACTAGGTGAGTGTAGATAACTTAAGATGCCTTGTCCCCTATTTTTGTCTTCTATCAATTTTGTGCTTCACAAAATTTTGATGAAGTTTTCCCTTCAGCATTTAAGCTTTCCCTAAGTAATAGATATCATCTATTTTTCTTGTATGCCACATACGTAATTGGACTCCAGCGAAGCAATATGTTTCTTCAGTTGCTTCTAATATCAAATCAGGTTTATGAATTCATGGCCTTTTCTTTTATTCTTCTTCTCCTGACCATTCCTAGTCTAGAATGAACAACCTTTCTTTAGAATAATTAGAATGAACAGCCTCACACTGCAGGCTTTTGTTCCCTTTTTTTTTGCTGTTTAATTTCTTTCCTCTGTGTTTGACTTAATGCTTATTCCTTGTCAGACAAGGGTGACGTACATTTCATCCATGTCTCTCATCTTTTGTTACTCAATAATATGCATAAATCTCAACATCGATCCCAATTGATCAGGTAAACTACAAGCACATTTCATCCATGAATTGTTAGTCTGTTACTAAAACTACCAAAAAGAAAAACACATTCTGCGTCTCCCACCATTTCATAACTGTTAATTGGTTCATGTCTGTAGACACGGATGGTAGAAACAAACTGAAGGGATGATATCTCCAAGTCAGTAGCAGAGCATAAGCTTGAGCCCGCCAAAACCCAAATGACAGAAGTCAGAGGAACATGAATTTATGTACAGAGGAAATGGGTCTCTTATATATACCTTCTTAATTTGTTGTGATATCATATCCCCCCCTCCCTTCCCATGTTATTATTAATCTTGGAGCTGTGACCTGTGAGTGAACCCATCAGCCAAATTCGGATCTGATCCAGATCCGTGGGTAGTACATGTCATTATATATGCAAATTTAAATCTCTCTGTTATTACATGTAAAAAATGTATACATAATGTGTACCTAATGTGTGGATCCGAAAATGGATCCAAAATGGGGAGATGATTTTGGATTAATGTTTGAATTACAATTGGTATCAGATCTCGACTTTGTTGATGCATACGATGAGTCATTCAAGCTTATCACTGGTGATGCCTCGACTCTTCTGTTATTGCATCGACACACTATCTTATACGACTACATATGTTGTTCATCTGTATACATGTATGCTTAGCAAATTAGCATATAATTGAGGTGCACATAGGACTACGTTTGTATAACATTGTTATGCGTGACCCAGTGGCTATGAAATGCTACGCTGGGAGAAGGACAGATTATGTCTGTCTAGAAACCCATATCATGCGTAGAGGCTGATCCTCCGCCAAGTACCATGGGTCAATTGTGTGTCTAGGTTCTTGCATTCCTTTCTTCAGTCTAAACTCCTGCATATAGAGAGAACCTATGTCATGAAATCCTTCAGTTATCTCTGTTCAAAAAGTGAAACAGAATGGTAAATTCTACTGAGTAACTAGGGATGCTGGCGTCTAATCAACGTGTACCATTACGTCAAACGGTATGAATTATACCAGACTATTCTAGAAAATTATGAGCAAAAAGTAAATGAAAATCAGGTTGTAACCCTAAGGTGAAAAATTAGAACTGTCAAAATACTTTAATCTCAATACATGTCATAAGTCATCCCTAAGAACTTCAATGAGTTTGAATGAGTAAGATGAAGTGTGATTGAACCTAACATCATTATGTAGTTCTAGTTTATTGTTATTAACTGTTAATGCAAAATTAATCAAAGAGTTTGATTACTGAACACTCCATTCATCCTTCTTAAACCAAATATCTATCAGGGTTGCATTATGTGAATTCTTACAGAAAGAAGAATATGAATTGTGTATGCTACACTAATGAAGGTTGAATCAGAGTGTGCGCATATTCCTTCCTATGTTCTTCTTACTTTGAAACTTTTTGTCACTTTGTCATGCCCCGAGCGTGGAACGAACCCGATACGTGTGATGAGCTTATATCAATCATGTCAATCAGAGCATAAATGTATTTGACACATAGACAGAGTGCGCAATTTGCAAGATAAACCAAATCCTTTTATTCATAATAACTGTCAAGAAAATCCATTACATAACCTCATGAAATTACTAAGGACACATCTTGACTCAATAAGGAAAATTACAATGATCGACTCATTAAAGTGGAAAAAAGGACATGACTAGATTGACACTTCAAAGGTCGGGTGGCACTAATCTCTTCACTCAAGTCCATTCCCTTCCGAGTGAACCTCGTCATCGGAATTACCTGAAAAATAAGAGAAAGACACTTGATGGGCGAACACTCAGTAGGAATTATATCTCAAGTACAAACTTGCTTAAAGTAATTACATGTTTTATGAATGCAAGTATAGCTATGTATGTACGCATGAAAACGACAAGAGAGAGAGTATTGCAAGATATAATAGACTGTACTAGCAAGATTTGAAGATTTCATGTAAATATGTCAAGATGGTCAAGCATGTAAACGTTTCAAGTCATGGTATGTGAATTGGCTATCATGCTATCAAGCAAGTAAATACCCGTTTCGAGCCATGCAAGTCATGTCATGTCAAGTCAAGTACGAGTTATGGAATGTCAATCTAGCAAGTCATGCACTTTGGTGCAATGTCACATCGTGATCAATATAGCTCCCATGGGCACAAGTACTTTCGGGTGCTCCTCCCAGGACCAGATCGGGCCCTATATGCACAAGTATTGAGTCATATTTATTCTTGACATCCACTAAAGTTATAGCCAATATAGAGTTCCAAGGAATGAACCATTGTAGGATGATAACATAGATCTCACGAATGTAAGAGTTCAAGGGCTGAACTTTGAACAAGAAGCACATATCATAAAATCCTCATAAACTGAGACATGTCGAGAAACTAGGTAAATGGCGCCCATCATGCTGTCGTGCTTTCAGAAATAGCGCCCACATGCATGGTCTCCTATTCCTATTATCAGTGCAGGTTGGAAGAAAATAGCGCCCACACTCAAGTCGCTATTCAAGGAATAATGGCACTTGGCCGGTCGCCAATTCCTTCTGGCACCCAGGTCAGTGTCGCCAGTTTACTGACAGACAAAAAACTTCTTAGAGAGGCCAGAACAGTGCTCTAAGAGGGCTAACGTATCACGTTTCTCCAAAGTGACGTGATAGGACATGGTGTCATCGATTTTTAGGGTGCAACTTGCCCTGCGACCTTGAGGGAATCCAAGGCTTCGCGTAGACTTACGGAGGTCTCTATGATGAAATCATTAGTCCGAAGGAAGGAATATCCTGCAGAGGGTTCAAATATCATCGAGAATTAGTGTGTAATCGATGGAACCAAAACAGGGACTCCATCTACGGATGTAAGATGAGAGTGCCAAGGAACCCGCGGTATGGGTTGAAATAGACGAGAAATTCAAGTCATAGGAAAACAACGCCTGCTCAGAAGTCGCTAATCAATGAAGTAGCAACCTTCTGAGAGGTCGTTCATTCTAATTTTATATCAGAAATTCTATTACATTTAATGGAAATAATGACATTGTATATGAATGTTCATTATAAAAATTTTCAGCAATTAATGTCCATAATTTTCAAATAGCGACTATGTTAAGTGGCGTTCATCCTTTGAAGGACGTCGTGAGATCAGTCGTGAATTTTCATAAATTTCTAAGGTTTTCTATATTTATTGGTTGTTTTCAAAATAGCGCCCGCATGTGTGGGCGTTCTTTCCAATTAGCGACTAAGGGACAGTCGTTGTTCCTTACAGGTCAATATTAACATGAACAGTAGCACTTCTCTATGGGAGAGAAGGGGTCATGGGGTGGAAAGTGGTGGAGCTCGTCAGGTATAGGTAAGAGCAAAATGAGCTCACTAGTGTATGGACCCACTATGCAGATGGAAGTAATAGAACCCAAGGATGGGTATATGAAGCTAATGCACCTGGGTGGGTCGACCTAAGAGCCAACATGCTGGTCAGCTCCATTTGACAACCTAATCCATTAAGTAGATCATCCATGTTGTCCACGAAGTAAGAGGATTGGCAAGTGGTGCTAAAAGATGTGGTGGACACTATCTGTAAGGCTAGCTCTATGGGAGGGTAGCAAGGGATCATGACATCCAGAAATAAACCCCTCCTTAGCCAACTAACTAGGCTCTTCAATGATTATCTCACCCTTTAGAAGCACGAGGGGCTCCGTATAAAGCTCGAAGGGTGAAGGCTGTGGTGAAACGTCTCCCTCAGATGGGGAGAGGATGTCCTCCATGATGGGGAGAGGATCATGAGACTCCGTAGGTGGCACCGAGTTAAGACTACCGGCTACAACCTCCTTAGGCTTGGGTAGGAGTCCGTCAATATGAGCCCACATCCTATCCACCCGATCGGAAAAGATTTTCAAGAGTTCGGCAAAGGTGGGGCTTGGAGCTCGGGTATCGTGGTCATTTTGTTCATATTCAATCGGCCTAGTATTGGGTCAAGGCTCATCTACGTGCCGGACCCTTGGCCTTCGACTATGACCTTCCTGATGGGAGGTGACTAGGTGGGGCAAGTAGACCCTTCTAAGCTCCTTCTTCATTTTCCACCTTGACTCGATGGGCCATTACCTCCGAATTTTCCTCAAGCACTCAATGCTTCTCCGCTTCTCGGCAGCTTCGTGAAGAAGCCTCTCATTGGCAAAAGAGAATTGCATGGCTTCGAACATGGGGTAACAATCAAAATATTTATCTATGGTGACTTCCCAATGTAGGTAGTCGCTCGGGACCTTAGAGCCATAAAAGTCCAAGACTTTGGGCCTACGAAAGTGGAGGCGTTGGTTTCCATGCCCATGGGTGCTATGCCACCATTCATATGACTTGAGCAAGTCGTAATCCATGGGAAATTGGGGAAGGGGAGACTACATGACAGGCATGTGTTGAAGTTGAATGCAAACTGGTAGACAAGTGGTCATGCAATGACACAAAGGTTGAAATGCACCGACTAATGTGAAAAATAGAACCTATACTCAAACCAGTATCTAGTACTTGGCAGAGATATCAATCTAATGACCAATCTCACGTAAGGAGGTTACCTTCCAAAGGCTTAACCTATCTTTCCAGTAATGCTTTTGATATACTGGGTACTGGGATGAAATGCAAACTTAGGACAAGATGACCTTAAACTCATGACTTCTTTTTTAATAACGACTACCCTAGACTCAACCTGCTCTGATACCAATTTGATGCAGGACGGGATGCAACTCGAGACCAATTTGGAAGTGAACCT
The DNA here is from genome assembly GCA_024336825.1 of Amorphophallus titanum. Taxonomy (NCBI): domain Eukaryota; kingdom Viridiplantae; phylum Streptophyta; class Magnoliopsida; order Alismatales; family Araceae; genus Amorphophallus; species Amorphophallus titanum. Next base: position 722,812 of record JANBPO010000244.1, read on the forward strand.
GAGACTCTAGATGTTGACATGACTATTTGGATGACATGGCTAGCAAATATGTGACTAACTCAACACAAGCTCGCTACTCGTCCCTAGCAAGAGAAGCGTGCAGATCTGTGTGGTTGAGAAACTAGCTATGAGTCAAGGGTATTCGACTCTTTCACATGCTCAGATCGAGTCACGAGATGGTTACGCTCACTCACTCTCACATCGGTGATAAAATTCAACTAGCTAATTATCCCATCACTTAAGCAGTGACAAATAAACACATATACGAAATGAGCAATGTGACTAATAAAGGGGCGAAAATGTACCTCCATGTTCCCGGCGTGGGGATGACGATCACGACCAAGAATCGTAACTCCCAGTACATTAAATGTTAAGAATTACAGAAATAATTTTACCGCCCACTCCATGCAGGGAGGTAAAGGGCTACAACAGTATTTCAGGAGCCTCGATCTTGGGTTGACAGGCAGCACGGCAGTGGCGCTCGAGTAGATGCGGACAGTCAGCTCGGTTCAGCTCGGGCCCAGAAGATAGCAAGCGGGTTCGGCTGTTGGGACGGTGGCATCCAGGCGTCTCCTTACTGTGGCGACCGATTCGAACATTGCTGGAGTGTCCCTGGTTGATCCTCGAGAGCGGTGGCCACTGGAATTGTAGTCGTCGATTTATGGGAGAACTAACCTCCAACTCTGTCTTGTAGTTTCAGAACTACACGACCCAACGACAATAAATGCTGTGATCAAACCCGATGCCAGATTAAAGTAAAACTGGCGCCGTTGCGAAGATCTTTCGATGATATACGATCACCTAGTGCTACAGGAATTGTACTATTATTGTATTCGCCATGGTTGAATTTAGATCAAGCGGACTTCCTAACTCAGAATAGGCTAGGTAGGATGGGATCTGTAGTGACCCAGAATTATTAAATTTATTTAGCTAAATTTTAAAATTGATAAAAATTAACCGTTTATGTTTGACATCATTGATATAATTTTTAAAATTTACGCAGTTATGTTTGATATTATCTCCCCTCCCTTCGCCAACAGTGGTGCACCGGCGAGAAAGGCCACCGTGGAGTAGAATCGTCATCTCACTCCGCCTCCTTCTCCCTCCACTGCCTCACCAGCACTGCAGACGGCGAGGACAACGCTGATCACGGCGACGCCGGCTCCTCCTCTCTGCTGCTCGCTTCCCCTCCCGACACCGTCATCGTGCGCTCCACGATGCTGCCCACCGGGAAGGCCAACACCGCCAACCTCCTCGGCCTGTTCTCCGGCCCCGCTGCCCCCCACATCTTCACCGACGCCCGCATTCCCATCTACTTCGTCGGCCACGGCGCCCTCCTACGCCTCTCCTCCCGCTACTCCGCCTCGTCGTCGGCGGTGTCGCTGACCCTCGACACCGCCTTCCTCCTCTCCAAGGCCGCCTGCGTGTGCTCCCCCCCGGAGCTATCCTCCTTCCTCCTCGGCTTCGCCGCCGCCGGCAACCCCCACTTTGTCTCCGCCCTCCTGGACGCCGGCGCCGACCCTAACCACCGGGACGGCGCCGGCAAGTCCTCCCTCTCCCTCGCCGTCGATGCAGGGAGTCCCGAGACCGTCCAGGTCCTGCTTGACGCCGGCGCCCTGGTCGATCCCGCCCTCGACCGGCTGATCATGCACGAGGCCGCCGCCAAGAACGGCGCGGACGTTATGAGGGCGGTGGTGGAGGCGGCGGCGGCGACGTGGTGGGCGGATTCCACGGATTCCGCCGGGCGAACGCCCCTCCACGTCGCGGCGGCCCACGGGCACCTCGAGGCCACGCGCTTCTGTCTGTCGTCGTCCTCGTCCTCCTCTGGCGGTTGCGACCCCGACCGCGCGGACGCCAAGGGGTGGACGCCGCTGCATCACGCCGCCACCGGCGGGTCACTGGAGGTGACCCGGCTGCTGCTGGGGCGCTGCTCCTACGCCACCAAGTACGCCCTCACCTCCGACTCCAGGAAGACGCCCTTCGACCTGGCGGTGGACGCGGCGGGCGCCCACGAAATCGACGCCCGCCCCCTCCTCGCCCTCCTCCGCCTGGACGACCAGCTCCACCGGGCGGCGGCGGTGGGCGACGCTGGCGGGGTGAGGAGCTGTCTGGCCCGCGGCGCCACCGTCGACTGCAGGGACCAAAACGGGTGGACGCCGCTGCACCGGGCGGCCTTCAAGGGGCGGACGGAGGTGGCCGAGATCCTGATCGAGCGCGGGGCGGAGGTAGACGCCGCCGACGGCGCCGGGTGGACTCCGCTGCGGTGCGCGGTGGAGTCGGGGCGGGACCTCGTGGCGCTGCTGCTGATCGCGCGCGGGGCGAAGCGCGCCGGGCTCAAGGGCTTGGCGGCCGCCGAGGACTTCCTGGCAAAATCGGATGCGGTTCCGGATCCGGGTCCTGGGAAGATTCCGGATCCGCTGGCGGGACGTTGCCTGCCGGCTGATATTTCGGTTCCCGTTTCGGACTCCAAGTTAAATTAGTTTGGTGGACTTCTGGTGTGACGTAAAATGACGTAGGAAAATCGGTAAATAATAATCCTGTCATATGCATAACTACATGCCGGATGGAGCGCTCTGCTAGGGTTTGTCGCCGTCGCCGGCCATGGCCAGCCTGGGATGCCCCCAATCTGGCTCTTCTCAAGCCGTCCACTCCGCTGGCAACCCCGCACAATGCCGTTCTCTCTAGTTCTACTGCGAGAACACCGACAGACACGCCCTCGACCTCCGCTACGGGAACGCCCCCGACCTCGGCCGGTGGCGCCGTGAAGCTTGCTGCTGCGAGAACACCTACGACCTTGCCTGGCGGGGGCGTGCAGCCTGCGAACACGTATGCTCTTCCTAGATTGTCTATTGCGGGAACGCCAGAGGTCACTGTTCTTCCAGCAGTGGGAACGGTACGGTCATTTGGTGAAGCCTTGTCGCCCCTGCTCATTGTAGAACAGGCGGTGAACCCTACAAATTCATGCACTGGCCTCTACCGTGTGGGGGCGAGCCAACGGTGTTCTTCTCCATGGAGGAGACCTGTCGCTCCCTAAAGCCCTTAGAGTTTGCACTTGTAACACCCCGGGCCCAAAGAAATTCTACCAGCCCCGAAGCAGAATTACTGCACGCGTCCTGGGCAGAATTACTGCACGCGTCCTGGACATCATTACGGGGATTCTCTCGACGTGAACTGAGTCACACCCACGTCGTCGGAATCCCCGCCATGAAGTCTCCATTCTAATAACGGATAAAGGAATAACGAGCAACTCCTCACGATCAAGGAGACATTCCTCCACGATCTTCGTCAAAGAACGGACAGCGTCACTGCAGACTATATGAATTCGGCCACTCCTAGCAAGACTTCAAATTTTTGATTGAAGTCGGCAATATGCATATCTCCAACTTTAGTGAGGTGGACATCGAAGTAATACTTCTGATAGATTCAGTACGGGAGTATGTTGACTGTTGCACCAAGGTCCACCAAAATTCTATTTATTGATTGGCCATTCAATTGTCCCCTCATGTACAATGGCCTATTGTGGTTGACAAAAGGAAGCAACATATCTTCTTCTATAAATGTTACATTTGCCTTTGGCAATGTTTTGACAAAGTGGCTCTCATATTGGGCCAGCGTCTGCAGGGCTATAATGATGGCCTGTCGGGTTTCTTCACTTAAGGAGAGGATCTCCCAGATAGTGAATCTTGCTGAAAGTTTCTTTAGTAGCTTCATTATTTGGGACCCAGCCCGAACATTGGACAGCTTCATTTCCTCTGCCCATCTCGACTTGGGAGGGTCTTGTGTCGCGGCTTCTGAAGTTCCTGACTCGTCAAGCTTTGGCTCTACATCATTCTACTACCTTGACCTATCATCTAATTGGCCCCTGGCACATGGGGCGGGATTGGCCCCGTCTCTATTCTGGGAGCTAGCTGGGTGAAGGGGCTGCGGGGGAATGCCCCCAATTGTAGGGCCGAATTCTTGGTGAGGGCATTTCCCCTTGTCTGCCTTGAGGAACTCGGCGAACGAGGGGACAACATTACCTTCATTACTTTGTGGATATAACCCCGATGGAGGACAGATTTGGACTCCCCTGACCTCCGAAGGAGGTATTTAGTAGAGCTGCTCCCCTCTAAAGATGATGTTGTGGTTTGCTGGTGGCAGGCGTCCCCATTTTTGACCTAATTGGGTTACATGAGCAGAGGTTGTAGCCTCGGCCTAGCTCACCTCAATAACTGGTGCAAACCAAATATCTTCCTCCTCGTCCTCCCCGGGCAAACTGAATAGCGCAGACAAGGTATTGCAAGAAAGAGCTATCACCCTTTGGGCGTTTTGAGCTTTTCTTTTCTTTTTTTGCTCCTTCTTGGGAGGTGCTTGCCCCTAGAACAAGTCATCATCTTCTTCAGGCTTTTCTTGTTTTTCTTCTTGATGCTCGAGGGTGAGCTATTCGAGCTATTCCCATGGTACATGATCCTTTATCAATAAAGGCTGCAACTTGGGATGTTCATAGTCATCTAGCCTGTTGATGTAAGCATGTAGTCTTCGGACCTCTGCGCTTATTTCTTTATTTATCGGCAACGGAGTTTGTCTCCCCCGGTTGTGGGTAGGTATTCTGATGGTAGCAGGTTGGTTAATCCAAACTAGCACTGGAACTGGTGGAGCCAGCCGTGCCGTCGCACCATGGACATGTGCCCCCATTGCAGGACGAGGTGTGAGCTTCCTTTTACTCTTTGCAAGGACCTCTTGCCATCCTTGCTACTCCTTCAAGGACATGAGAAAACATGCCCCATAGGTGTGCTGGGTGCTGGTCTCCGTAACTTCTTCTAGCAAAGCCTGGTATAGAGACACCATATTGGCAGCTGCCTTATTCATTGGTGCTTCATGAGGCTGTGGAGGATCAACTTTGTAATCCCCCATCCCAAGCTCACCCTTCTTTATTAGGCCTTCAATGACATCCTTGAATACATAGCAGTTTTCGATTGGATGCCCTAGCATCTGATGATAGGGGCAAAACCTCGGGCTATCCTTCCTCTTCAAATCTTCTGGCCTCTTCGGCTTAGGCAAAGTAATTTTATGGTACTGAGTGGCCCAGTCGAAGAGGACCCTGGTTTTATCCTTTGGAAAGGAGTTTGCCTTTTTCATTTTATCTCTGAGGGAGGGGGCATCCTTCTTTTCATTTGTCGTGACAGGAGGAGAGTCGGCAGCCTTCTTCCCCTTGTCCCTTTGTTGCTCAAATGCCTTCAAGTCAACGGTATTTGCCTCCTTTGGCGCTAGCTGTCGATCCACCGCCTTTGCCTTTTGGGTGATGGCGTTAGTTGCGGGAGAAGCATGTTTTGCCAAAAGACTTCTATCTCAGCTACTACATTATTCAAGCGATCAAAAGACCTTATCTCCATGTCAATCATTTTCTCTAGGACCTCCCTTTTGAGGTTCTATTTGTAAATTTATACAACGCCCTCCTGATATGGGGGCCACTTGCATCTCATTCTGAGGTTCCTCCACATCTTGATATAATCAAGAGCAGTTTCATCAGGCCTTTGTCTGGTGGAATACAACTCGGCCATAGTGACCTCCCTCTCGGTGACATGGAACCTCTCTCTGAATTTCTTCTACATATCCGGCCAGTCGCTAATTGACCCAGCTGGTAAGTTGGAGTACCATTCAAATGCAAGCCCCATCAACGAGGACCCAAAAAAATTCAGTAGGTATGACTCGTCGGCAGCCAATTCGCCTATAATCGGCTATTCCACGCACTTGTTTAAATCGGCTAAGATTTCATTAAAATTTTATAATCACCCAATTCACCCCCCCCTTGGTGTCATTGATCGCGTGACTTCACTTTGCATCATAGTTGAATATCTGTGAGGAAGGAAAGAGAAGGAAGAGTGCAGCCCAGTGCTAGGCCCTAACCACTCTAGTGCTGTGAGTAGATGAGAAACATGAGTAGCCTTAGAGAGTTCCTGAAAAGAGGAAGCAGAGAGGAGTGTAGCCCTTTACGCAGCCAGCTTGAGCCTGAAAAAAAGCCAGATCAGACTTGTGTCCAGATTGGTTGAAAGAGCTTCAATACTTTGATCTAAAGTCACAGTTTGGCTGTTCTCCTTTGTCTATATTTGTTTCTTTTAATCTCACATCTACTAAGTCGTATGCGTGTCTGGTGCTCTTGTGAGAGACTGGAAGTGGTTTTAGGCTGTATTCAGCTGTGTGTGATTGGGAGTCTGTCCCTGTATGTTTTTGCTACACTTGCAGCTTGTTTTTCATTGTTTGTATGGGGGGATTTCATCCCCGTATGTGTTGGGGGGGCATCATCCCCATGTGTGTTGAGGACTTCATCCTCGTGTGATAATGCCTCACTGGTTTGGTGAGGGGTGGACGTAGGTTGCGGGTTTACAACCAAACCACCTTAAAAATCTCTGTGCAGTGAGTTGTGATTGGTGTGATTGTTCCATGTCTTCTTTCCCCATTCACAGGTTCGTGTGCTAGCTTCATCACATGCATTTCTAGTTGTCTTCCCACGATCACATTTACATTTTACTCACACACACCAGGAGCCTGATGTGCAATAGTTATGTCTAACTGCTGAGCTCCCGCTGCTACTGTGTTAGACTACACCTTGCATGCTCCCTTGACTCAACAGCCCACGTAAGGTGACTTGTGTCATTGTTTTGAACTATTGTTATTAGATCCATTGTGCATCACATCTTCCACTTGCAGTTCAACGTAATGTGTGTGTTTATCTATTAAGTTTTTAAAAGGGCAAAAGATTGTATTGGATCTATTCAACCCCCCCTTCTAGATCCGGTTGCACACAAGGGACCTAACACTTCGGATTGACGCTACACTATCCGAGTAGGAGAAGGAAGCCTGCACAAGTTTCTTAGAAGCAAACCAAGACGTATATGTTTGGTCCGAGGATGAGCTCCTCAAAATCCCGCCAGAAGTCATAACCCACCAGCTGAAGCTAGACCCAAGCTGCCGCCTGTTTTAGTAGTGGAGGAGGTGCTGCAACCCCGAGCGACAAGCCATTATCAAAGAACAAGTAAGTGATTACGACTCACCCAGTACCCTGATTGGGTAGCTAATGTGGTCCTCATTCACAAGAGCAACGGGAAGTGGCGGATGTGCATAGACTACACCGATCTCATCAAAGCTACACCCAAAGACAGCTTTCCCATGCCACGAATCGACCAACTAGTCGAAGCCACGGCCGGGCACGAGATGTTGAGCTTTCTAGATGCTTACTCTGGGTACCACCAGATTAGCATGCATGAGCTCGACTAAAACAAGACAGCTTTTATCACCGATCACGGCCTATACTGCTACACCTGCATGCCCTTCGGGCTAAAAAATGTAGGGGCCACGTATCAACGTCTGGTCAATCACATGTTCGACGCGTAGATTGGTCGCAACATGGGAGTTTATATTGACAACATGCTCATCAAAAGTCCCAGAGCGACCGAGCACCTTGAAGACCTAGCGGAGACGTTTGCAACACTCCAAAAATATAACATGAAGCTCAACCCGAACAAGTGCGCATTTGGGGTTAAGTCAGGAAAGTTCCTCGGATTCCTCGTAACCCACCGAGGAATCGAGGCAAACCCTGACCAAATTAGAGCAGTGTTGGAAATGAAACGACCAACACGGGTGACGGACGTAAAGTTCCTTACTGGTCGCATCGCTACCCTAACTCGATTCCTGTCCCGAGTAGTCGAAAGATGCCTACCATTCTTCTGACTCATCAAGCAAGTGAACAAAGCGCCAGAAAAGAAAGGACAGATCGACTGAGACCAAGAATGTGAGCATGCGTTTGAAGAACTAAAACAATACTTGGCGTCCCCCCTGTGCTCTCCAAGCCACAGAAAGGGGAGCAATTGCTCCTATATCTGTCGGTGACCCTGAGCACCTTGAGCGCCGTGCTCACGTGAGAATAGGGCAACATCATAAAGCCGATCTATTATGTGAGCCGAGCATTACAAGGACCAGAATTTCACTATTTGTGGACTGAGAAGTTTGCTCTAGCCCTGGCCATGGTCGCACATAAGTTGCGACCATATTTCCTAGCACCTCTGATCGTCATTCTCACAGATCAACCCTTGCGCCAAATTCTCTAAAATCCACATGCCTCGAGAAGACAAGGGCGGAAGGGGCCTTCCACATGTCGGATCTGCAACAGATGCGGAGTCCGGCAAGCATTGAGACCTCAACATCCTCGGGGTCCACAACTCAGCCCCCACGTGGGTAGAAGCGTCGAGGAGCTGGCAAGAAGGTGCGGCCGACCTCTCCGTGGGCCAGTTCAACGCACACGGACGAGGATTCCTCGACCCAGGCCTCCACGTCCCGAGTATCTGTTTTTGACAGACTAGGGATGGCACCAAGCCTGGCAGACAATGGCCTAGGAAGAAGCGGGTGGTTCAAGTGACCAATGACGCTGTCAAAGTGTTCACCTGCTATACTACCTCTGTCGATAAGCAGTCGTAGGACACCTTGGGAGAGTTAAATCGGCCTCTTCAGTATTTGAGGAGGTCGAGGCTGGTTTCCCGGATCCTGGCACAGACGCAGCAGGTGCCGGTTGTCGGAACATCTCAGCCCGAGCCATCACGACAAGAAGAACACCAAGAAGATGTCCATAGTGTCGACGGGGATAGCAATCCCGGACACGGGGAAGATCTTGGGAGAGAGGTACAGACCTTCGCGTTGGAAGAACTCTGACGCGAAAACCAAGAACCGAAAAACCTCTTACAAGTATTATTGCGCGAAAAGGAGGCTCATGTTCAACCATCAGTACTGCCCATTGGGATGGAACAACAACCTCCTCCCGTTCCAGTTCCAGCCACGGCTAACGCCTCTGTTACTGTTGCAAAGCTACCAATGGCAGTGGAATTTGAAGTCCCGCAGCATGAAGCCAATGTGCGGTCATCTGTCACTCCTGTTGTAGAAGGCCTCATGGCACAAAGACAGATGATTGAGCAGATCGTGGAGGCGAAGTTCGCTCAACATGGTGAGGGTGTGGCTACCGTTGATTTGTATAGTGTGCCCTATCCCCGCCACCTTCAATTCAAGAAACTTCCACCTGATTGCCCGACGGCCCCGAAGCTCCATAAGTTCAATGGGTAAGGCTCGCTACACGATCACCTGGCCTACTACATGACGGCCATGGGTGAGTTGGCGCTAGAAGAGGCATATTTGTTACGGTACTTTGCCACGTCCCTGACAGGCATCGCCTTCCAGTGGTATTCCAGGCTAAAGCCCAATTCAGTGCCTGGTTGGGCTGATATGCAAAAGAAGTTCGTCGTCCGTTTTCAGACGGCCGAACGCAAAGTTTCCCTGGCGGAACTCTGTGCCCTCCGATAGAGGAAAGGTGAGACCACGTTGGACTTCATCAAGCGATGAAGAACGTCAGCATGCGCTGCGACAATCCTCCAACGCCTGAAGACGCGATCACCATCTGTCGCAGGGGCCTGTCGACGGAAGTCAGTGAAAAGCTTCTGGGCTCAAACATCAGAAGCTTCGACTAGCTGAATATGGTTGTATTGGAGATTGAAATGTTCTTCGCTGATCACCCTGCACATGTCTCTACCAAAGGCAAATCCTCCAAAGATCGCTTGGCTAGCGGCAAGGAGGTAAATGCTGTGGACCGAATGGAGACAAGGGGGAAGGAAAATCAAAGGGCAATGGCAAAAAGCCCGATGCCAAGGTGAGTGTGTCTCTCTTAAGAGAGCATATGACGACGCCTCATTCAGAAAGGAGCATACCAAGATGCTCTTTGGTTTGTGTACGAAAGAAAAGCTCATCACTCTACTGGTTCCGTGGAAGCCCTCAGAGGTGGATAAAATAGATGATCTTACCTATTGTGTGTATCACCGAAGGTTGGGTCACACCGTTAGGGACTGTTATGTTTTCAAGAATATAGCAGAAGAGCTCATCCAAAAAGGTTTGATAAATATGTTTGGTCATACAGTCGACCCGCCACAGCCTTACGCTTGGAGTCGACCAAATCGGTCGGCTAATGTGCTCTACATGGTGGCGACGGTTTTGAGCTCCAATGCCTCCGAAGTCGAGCCATCAAATCGACAGCCCAATGCCGGTCGCAGAGCCGCTCCTTCCTCACTCCCAGAATGCTTGGCATTACGGAGGATTATCCGGAAGATCTGAGGGGAGATCCGACAATTGCAATTGGAACAAAGGCGCCTGCTGCAATTCCTAGAGAGCATTGATGAGCAGTTGGCCATTTTTCCCTTTGGCCCATTTGCCAGGGGGTTAGCTCCAACCTATATACGGGAGGCATGTGTATCACCCACTGTTCGGGCTCCGCTCAGGGGTTGGCTCTCTGAGGAATCCTCGAATTCATCTGAAGGTGAGGAGGATTCATCTGAAGGCGAGGAACTAGAGAGGTTATACTCTTTCCCTCGCGAGAAGACCTTGAACATCTTCTTCGCATTCCGGCGAGCGGGCTTGCTAAACCCATCACCCAATGAGCAGGCACCGGGTGCTGCATTACATCAGGGTTATTGTCCATATCATGAGGTTTTCACTGCTCTGGCCCCCTTTCTTTAATTCGCAAGAAACAACCTATTCATAGGCTAGATAGGAGCGAAATCGTCCTGCTCTTTAACTCTGTTAATAATTCCACCCTCCTAGAATATTCTCTATCCTTGGATGGTTCTGGAAACGAGGTATAATGATCCTTGGATCACGTGTAATGATTGGAGAGAGAGATTACGTGATTGGAAGTGACTTGCTTAAAAACTCACATGCTTGTACGGTTGGCCTCTGGTCTGTCGACTAAGTACTCAGTTCAATCGGATTGATAAGCTGGCATAGAATAGCTTAGAAGTGTTGATTGCTTGACACAGTGAGCTGAACAGAGTAGGTCTGTCAACTTCACTTGTGGGTCTGTCGACTTGACTTTCCATTGTTTGCCATTCTGATGCCTTACACATGCTGACTTGATTCACAAGTCTGTCGACTTGACTTGTGGGTCTGTCGACTTGAATCTCATATATGTTAACCTGAAATTCAGATACTTAGTTAAAATTTTATAGCATTTGACTTCATGGCATTTGCCTGAGTTTTATGTGCCTAGTGAGAAGACTCATCAATGAGTCATAGTTGGACATCATCAAAATATAATTCTCAACATTCTCCCCCTTTTTGATGATGACAACTATGAGTCATTGTGCTCATTCCTTTTGTTATTTAAGTCCAGGGCAGAATTTTGGCATTCAACGTATTTTCAACTTGAATAGCAGAAACAATTCATTATCCATGAATAATTTTTAGATGAACCATGAAGCAAAATTCATTCATATTAAAATGTCATTTATTCATGAAAAAGTCATCTATACATCAAGATTTACATGCAGATTGGCAGATTGAGAGACTAGATTGATTGACTCAATATGACAAATTATGACTCATCACACTTCTCCCCCTTTGACATCATCAAACACTATGATGTTTGGGATGAACCTGTAGTGTGTCATGGGGGTCTCCCAGGATGTACGTGAGGAACAAAAGTGGATTGAGGATGCATTGCTCTTCCTTCTCGTTGTCTGAACAAATGATCTACCTCTCTTGCCAAAGCATAGACAACAGATTCCTGAGAAATCAGGGTGCCACTCATTTGATGAATTTCTGACCATATCTCGTTGAGTTGATAATTAAGCTCCAATACTCGGTCAACAGTTATTGCGTTCCGATGATCAGTGACTGGGATGAGGGAAGGAATAAAGCGATAAAGGGAAACACAGGAGTTTGATATATCTCGGGTATCCACCTTCGTAGCCGTATTTTTCTCAATACAGTACCGGGCACTCTCCTTTTATGGAAAGTCGAGAGGGAATCAAAGGGCGCATGATGTTTTCACGGTTAAGGTAACTGGACCGGGGTGCGGGTGTGCTAATCGATTTCTCAATAATCACCTATAGAACCGGGGGTTAACTGGGGAGCGTCGCCAGGACGTGACACGTGGGCTCGGGAGATCGTGCGACACGTGGAGAGAGAGGGGGTTCCATGGGTGCGAGTGTGCATGTGATTGTGGGGAATTGTGTATTAGACGTCTTTCCCCACCGACTGTAAGTAGTTGGTGTTTATTTACATTGGATTGAATCTGAACACCAATTTTCTGTGCTAGAGAGAAGTCTGTATATGTATAAAGCCATGGATAGAGGGTCAGGGGCATCTCGCAGCTATAATGGCATGCTTGATCGGGAGGTTTGATTTATTGGAGTGGGATGTACTAGACACACATGGGGTAGTGCAAAGGCAAGCTAAGACCCAGATATAGGTATATGGGTTTAACTGGTTTCATACTTCATGAGAGCCACGTGGGCTTTACAAATGAGCCAAGGAGGCCAAATAACAACTGGTGCAAGCCGCAGGACAATTTCGACATGTGGGTCAATCCCCAGGTCAATGCATAACAAGGTGGACATCTGCATGTTTTTACAGAGGCTCTCTACAAGAAGCTAGGGACGTGATCATTTCTCCGAGGGAGGGCTAGACTGGTTGACAGAGGGAGACACTAGTCGATGCCTGGAGGAGGGCCGGACGCCACTTAGGATGAGCAGTCTGGCACGGATCTTGAGAGGCGAGTATCTCCATGCTGGGCAGTCGAAGCCAATCCTGGGAATGTCACTTCCAAGCAAAGGTCCGGTTAGGTTGAATCATTGGTTAGAGCGGTCGGCAGCCAGCTCGAGGCGAGTGATGGGCACGTGGTCCCGTGACGGAGGTAAGTGTGGCATCATGGCGTATGTGTGGCCATCATAGGCTATCATACGAGGGCAGACCTGAGATGTAGGTGTTTTTGCCGATGTCATAATGCCTTAAGTGTGATAGGGAAGGACTTGTGTGAGATGGCTAGACGCCGTATGAGGGAAGTGCGAGCGACATACCCTCGATGTGTGTAAGCCAATCAATACTATCAAAATGACCGGCGGGATGTCAGGATCTCGTACCTACTAGTTTCGTGTCGATCGGTCATCATTTGGGGCCGGTAGGAGTCCGGGAACCCCGATGACTCAATTTGGGTCGATTCGTCAGAATCGCCCCAATCTCACATTTTGATGCGTGCATATGACGTTTTTAACTCCTAGACATCCTCTATGGTCGTGTGGCTTTGTTTCCCCTACATTTCGACATGAATGGGGCGTAGAACGGGCCGATTTGGCAATTCCACTGTTTTTCCCGCCGTGACGGAGTAGCGGTCTTTTCAGTGACTGTCAGAGGTCTCTGGTGGTCCTACGATAGACCGCCACACCCTGTGGTGTGTTGGCAGTCTCGAGGTCTGTTGAGGGTGACGGTCCAACCTTCAACCGTCACTTGCCTCTGACGCCCCTCTGCTGGTGCGTCACAGCCTGGTCATCCATCAAAGTTCGTGTCTGTCAGTTCATTCTGGCGGTTCTAGCTCTGACCGCCAGAGCCTTGTAATGCGCCTACATTAGGCCGTTACACATTGTTTGACTGAGTCAATGATTTAAGGCGGTTGGCTCTAGCGGTCCAACCCCCAAGCGTCACATGTCTGTAGCGCACCTACCTTAGGCTACCATAGTGTTTTTGATCGGGTCAATGGTTTAAGTCGGTTGGCTCTAGCGGCCCAACCTTCGTGCATCAGAGTCGTGCAGCGTGCCTCTCTTAGGCCGTTACATGTTTGTCTGTCTTAGGTTCCGTAGTAGGGCGATGTCTGTGACGGTTCATTCCCCGACCGTCACTTCCGTGTGGCGCATCTTTATTCGACCGCCATAGTCTTGTCTCCTCTAGATTGTAACGGCTCATCCTTAGACCGTCACCTCCATGTAGCGGTCCAAAGGTGGAGCGTTACAGCCCTAGAATCCTACTTTTCATCGTTTTGATTTCTGATTGGCTTGTCCTTGTGGTCTACTCGCTTTCCCGTGGATGTCTCTTGACATCCTATGAGGGCTAAGACTACGTTATAAGGCAGCCAGGAGTCTTCTTGATTGTGGTAGGATTCTCTTTCCTACTATTGGGACGTCATTGTCTGGTTTCGGTCAACCCGGGGTCACCCAGTGGTTGACAGGTAGCCTTGTGTGTCTCGATGGTTCTATCCAGTTCGAGACATGGTTCTAGCTGTAGTGAGGTATTGTCTTACCTCATTTTGCATGTCCAGGTGTGCTGAGGGTCCTCGGTGTTCCCTCAGGTCTTTGAGTGTCGTTTCCTCCGACAGCGTCGTTCCCTTTGGCTTAGGATTAGACCGATTGGTAGCTTGGTCCGCTATTAGTGATGATCTTGCCTCTGAGTCATCTGACTCAAGGATCGTTACGTGAGTAGGTCTAGTTACCTTGTCCTGAGTCTGTCGATAGTGACTGTGCTGTCATTGGTGCTTTTGAAGTACGTGCGATAGTGCTCTCTTGCCTGTCTATACTTTCGCACTCGTGTTTTGAGTCTCTATGTCTTGTGAGCCTTCACTTGTCGTAGCCTTACGTCACGTTACGGTGTGACGGCTCTTGTAGCGGGGCACCTTCCCAAGATACAATTTTTAAACTAGTTCCGTGGGCCACCGGTCTAACCATAGCGTCTTGTGGAGGGGGAATACTAGCTAGAGGCCTAGCTTAGGCAAAAGCCAGTGTGTGCGCATGTGGTCAGGGGCTTTGGATTGACACCGACAGGCGTTCCCCTATCTAGTCACTCGCGATAGTACTTTGGTTCTGGTTCTGATAGTGTCTTGGTCTCAGCCTAGTCCTTGCAGTAGGGTACAAGGACAAGACACTAGTAGGCGCAACATAAGACGTCAGTGGATGCAACTGGCTATTCTTCTAGTGAGAGGTACACCAGTCACGTGGCACGTGACTCTTTGTGGTTCTTGTGCGTCGTGACCTTTCGGGATAGCCCTCTCATGGTTGCACTCGAGGTCAGCATCCTATCGTATGCATGGCATTCTAGTCATGTATGGGATAGTGTGCACGATGTTCTAGTCATGTCGTCTGGGTCTGCGTTTGTCTAGATTTTTTCTAGGTTTCTTTGTCTATTTTACAGGTCCCTTGCAGTGTCAACAGATCAGCAACTCCTGAATTTGTCAGCTTAGAGTCGCCTTCCTACTACTACTTGGAGTAGTTTGGGGTGCCGAGGTTAGTTCGGCAACCGCTTGTCTGGTATGACTTCCTCCCCCTCTTCCTATACTGTTCCCTACTCCTGCTCCCTATCTCTTTTTTTTAATGCTTTGTAGCATAGTGTTACAGCTTTGTAGTTTAGTTTTCCTGCTTTACTACCTGCTATTTTACTTGTTCCATGTTACTGCGTGTTTTCCAGTGGCCTACATCTTTGGAGATGATTCTATCAGAAATCCAGTTGGAGTGTTTAGTTTCAGAATATCCTTGTTCTCAGGAATATTTCAGTTGTCAATTGTCGTTGACTTCAAGCAACAAGTATTATGGAAGTACCAGTAGCAATTTCCTTTTCCGTCGTTAACAACGGAGAAATTAATGCTGTGCATGGAAATCCTGCAGGTACCTCTCGACGTGGTTCATCATGGATTTGGCATCGACGATACCATTTGAGCTCGTGGTCTACTTGTTCACGGGGAAGGTCACTGCTGGCGTCTCCTACAGCCTGTTGGGAATGCTGAGGCTCTGGCGTCTGAGGAAGGTCAAGCAGTTCTTCACGAGGTGAACACACTGCATGCGCTAGCTTCACAGGAGAATGATCACCTGCATGCTCAGTTCTTTCCTTAGAGATCCCCAGAAGCCTTTCTGTCTTCCTGTGTGAGGGTTCTGACCTCGTCCCTTCCACTGTGTTGGCAGTGCAGGCTTGAGAAGGATATCAGGTTCAGCTATTTCATCATCAGGTGCGCGAGGCTCCTTGCGGTATGTAGCACGCTGGACTAGATTACATACATATCAGTTGACAAAGAACTGTGGTAGCTGTATCCACGTTTCCTGTGCGCTTTCCGTCGGTTACGAGAATTAAGTTTCTTCAGAGCATTCATTTTGGAAGGCTGTACGTGAAGCAGAGAGAGCTGAAAGGTTTTTGACCTGCAGGTGACCCTCTTCCTGGTGCACTGTGCTGGGTGCCTCTACTACCTGTTAGCCGACCGCTACCCGCACCAGGGGAAGACATGGATCGGTGCAGTGATTCCCAACTTCAGAGAAGCCGGCCTGTGGATCCGCTACATCTCCTCCATCTACTGGTCCATCACCACGATGACCACCGTGGGGTATGGCGACCTCCACGCCGTGAACACCAGGGAGATGATCTTTAACATATTCTACATGCTCTTCAACCTGGGCCTTACTGCATATTTGATCGGCAACATGACTAATCTCGTGGTCGAAGGGACGCGTCGCACTATGGAATTTGTAAGTGCCACCATCCTCTCTCCCTCTCTCTCTTTCTCTCTCTTGCTGTTCAGTTCCCTCTCTTACTAATTACCGTAGAGGACGAATAGGGCAATGATGCAGGATCCCCATAACATACCTTTGTCTCTCTGAGCATTTTTAGACGGCATTCTTGGATTGAGCTCTTTGGGTTTTGCTGCAGAGGAACAGCATACAAGCTGCATCGAATTTTGTATGCCGGAACCGACTGCCTCCACGGTTGAAGGAGCAGATACTGGCATACATGTGCCTTAGGTTCAGAGCAGAGAGCTTGAACCAGCAGCAGCTGATGGACCAATTGCCAAAGTCCATATACAAGGGCATCTGCCAACATCTTTTCCTTCCCACTGTGAAGCAAGTCTACCTCTTCAAGGGCGTCTCCATGGAAACTCTCTTGCTGCTGGTGAGCATCTCCATTTCAATTACACCGTAGAAGGATCCAGAAAGAGAGAGAAATAGAGAGAGAGTTTTCATTTGAAGTGTGTTGATGGTTGCTGTGGAACAGGTGACCAAGATGAAGCCAGAGTACATTCCTCCTAGGGAAGATGTCATCATGCAGAACGAGGCACCGGATGATGTCTACGTTGTGGTCTCAGGTGAGGTTGAGATTATAGACTCCGACAGCGACACGGACCAGCTGCTGGGGGCTCTGGGAACAGGGAACATCTTCGGGGAGATCAGTGGTCTCTGTAACAGGCCTCAAACTCACACGTTCCGGACTAGAACGCTCTCCCAGCTTCTGAGGTTGAAGCAGAGCACTCTGATAGAGGCCATGCAGACCAGGCATGATGACAGCATAATAATCATCAGGAACTTCCTCCAGGTATTCTATTGTTGAACACTTTCGGTCATCCTCAAACGTTGTCCCTCCATGTTGTCCAGTTTTGATGGGTTCGTTCCGTTTCAGCAACAAATAGAGCTCAAAGATCTTAGCATCGAGGGTTTGCTAGGAGAGAGTGGTGATAGTGACGAAGCAGGCATACCATGCAATCTGTTGACCGTTGCTGCCACTGGCAATAGTTGCTTCCTTGAGGAGCTTCTCAAAGCAGGAATGGATCCAGATGTTGGCGATTCCAGGGGAAGAACACCACTGGTATGCTTCCAATTACTTGAACATGACCATGTTTACCAAGCTTTGATGCTGGAATGTTCCATCATTTCGCATGCCGTAACTTCTCCTGTATTGTAACGCAGCATATAGCAGCATCAAAAGGATTTGAAGACTGTGTTCTGGTTCTACTTAAGCACGCCTGCAACATAAATATTCAAGGTCAACGTCTTCAGCCTTGCAAACTTCCTCCTCTTTTTCAGCTAGAATGTTTTCATTCAGTCTCTGACTTCCGCTAATTGCCAATTGCAGATGTCGAAGGCAGATTGTGTAATTATTTTAGATTCTCGTGCACTCCCACACCATCCCTTTAACCCTTCCGAGTCTTCGGACTCGTGTATGGCAGTTCAAGATTTAGATTATCAGACATTTCTCGGTATTCGTATCTCAGGTCGTTACAGGACGGGGACAGTGGGACCACCACATCTGTTCCTCACTGGGCAAATGGCCAGCTGGGTGCTGTTAGATGTAGCTGCGTAGGAGGTCGCCTAGGGACCGTCGCATGCTCCTGGCATTTTTAACATGATTTGGCATATCTGCAACAATCGTCAAACATTGTTGGCCAATAATAGCCAAGCTTCTTGACTTCAATCTTCATTTTCGGCCCCGCCTGGTGTGCGCCTGTGGTTCCGGCTTGAAACTCATTCATGACCTTCCAAGCCTCCTTGGTGGATAAGCACCGGAGAAGGACTTTTCTTTTGGCATCAACCATAATTCGGAATAAAATTCCAGTTCAGACATCGTAGGAGTCCTTTATTTTGATTAGCCTAATCTTCTCTTCTCTCTTCTTGGGCAATCGCTGGTATTTGAGCCACTACATGAGGGGCTCCCTCTAGTCAGGCAAGCTGAATGCTTCTGCTGTGGTGACTTCATGTTCTTCTTCTTCAAGTTCTTCTATCATGCTGGGGACATGCCATCGGTTGATCACCCGTATGAGGAGCGATTCTCCCGGCGAAATTGCCAAAGAGCTTGCCAATTTTGCTAGTGCATTGGCTTGTGCATTCCCTCCCCTGGCGACATTGCCTATCTCAATGAGGTAGAATTGTCCCATGAGCTATTTTGCCCTAGTGTGATAGGAGAGTAATTCAGGTTTCTAGACATCAAATTGTCCCTGGACTTGTTTGACAATCAACAGTGAATCGCTAAATACTTGTAGCATTCGGATCTCCATATGCAGGGCGACCTGGAGACCGATAATTGGGGCTTCATACTCTGCCTCGTTGTTTGTACAGGGCTAACTGATGGAGCCAAAGGTATGTAGCACTTCTCCCTTTGGGGATTTGAGGATGATGCCGACCCCGACCCCGACCCTTATTCTGGTGCGCCCAGTCGGGCTAGTTTTTGTTCTCGACGTCCCGTCGAAATATAGCTGCCAAGTGTCCTGTTGGATTTGATTTACTTCCAGTGTCTCATCTTCAGGAAGTTCTGTAATCAATGAAGAATCTTCAGGGATGGGGTGTGCTGAGAGGAAGTCCACAATGGCTTGACCTTTAATGGCCTTCTGTGGTATGTAGGTGATGTCAAACTCCATCAGCAGCACCGTCCACTTGCCGAGGCACCCCTTCAAAGCTGGCTAAGAGAGAATGTATTTGACAGGGTCGACTCTTGATATAAGCCGTACTTCATGTGACGACATGTAATGCCTCAACTTCTTGGCCGCAAAGACCAGAGCTAGGTAGACCTTTTCGATAGGGGTGTACCTCGCTTCTGCCCCGACCAGGGTTTGACTAAGGTAGTAGAGAGCATGCTCTTTTCCCTCATCATTGTCCTGGGCGAGCATTGTCCCTAATGAGCATTCGGTGGTAGCTATGTACAAGATAAGCGGCCTCCCCTTAACTGGTGCCCCCAACACGGGCGACATCTTCAAATATTCCTTCAACTGGTCGAGGGCCCTCAGGCATTCCTGATTCCGGTAGAAAGGTGCATTCTTCGTTATCAGTTTTTGAAATGGCTGGCAGCGTCCCGATAGGTTGGAGATGAACCTACATATGTAGATCAGCCGGCCCTGCAGGGACCTCAACTCTCCCAAATTCTTCGGCGGAGATAACTCCTGGATGGTCTTTATTTTGGCGGGATCGATCTCAATCCCCCTGTACTAGACTATAAAGCCGAGGAACTTCCCACTAAAGACGCCGAAGGTGCACTTCATTGGGTTCATCTTCAGTTCGTATTGCTACAGCCTCTCGAAAATAACCCTAAGGTCATCGACGTGATCTTCTCTCTTCTTAGTCTTGACGACTAGATCATCAATGTAACACTTGAATTTACTGTACAACAATTGTCGAATATCTTGGTCATCGCTCGCTGATACGTGGAGCCGATGTTCTTGTGTCCAAAGGGCATCTTTTTGTAATGGAATATCCCCTTGGGCGATCGAAAAGCCGTGTGAATTCAGTCATGCTCGGCTATCCAGATCTGATTATAACTGGATGACCCATCCATGAAAGACAAGGCCTCATGACCAGTAATTGCATCGATCATCACTTCGGTGATAGGCACTGGGAAATCATCCTTCGGGCATGCCTTGTTCAGGTCATGAAAATCCACGCAAATCCTGATCTACCTATTCTTCTTCTTCACCGGTACAATGTTGGCCAGCCAAGTGGTGTACTGATTTTCAGATATGAAGTCGACGTCAATGAGCTTATCGAATTCCTTGCAAATTTGGCTGATCAATTCCGGCTTGATCCACCGGGGAGATCGCTTCACTGGCTAGATCTTGGGGTCGATGGCCAAGATGTGCTAAGCCACGACAAGGCTAAGGCTGGGCATCTCTTTGTAATTCCAGGCGAAGCAGTCCCAGAATTCCTACAACAGCTACATGTATTGTTCTCTCTCCTGGGGAGATAGGAGGGCACTCAGAAAGATCGGCCTGGGATCACCCTCCGTGCTGAGGTTGACTTCGATGAGCTCATCAACGGTGGCTTGGCTTCCATATTCAATTTTCGGTGGGGCTGGGAGCTGGTCGATGAAATCTTGATTTTCTTCTTTTTCTGCCTTGAGGAAGTCATATGCTTCATCTTACTTCCCCTCGCTGGGAGGTGAGGCATTGTCCGCTTCTTCCTCGGGCTCTCGGGTTAGTGTTGGCGCCGGTGACGCATTCCCTGGGTCTCCAAGGCACTGACCCGTCAGCGGATTGCCCCTAGAGGCAGAGGACTCTTCAACTTCTTGTCATTGCGGGGCGTCATCATAAGTCACAGTGACCTCCGCTTCGGTGTGTTCCCAGCGTTTGCAAGGGGTGTCTTCACTCGGCCCTTCACCTGTTAGTGCCGATGACTACGAGGTGCCTTCTGGTGTGGAAAGATGGAGCACTTCATCAGGCACCT
This sequence comes from Amorphophallus titanum, assembly GCA_024336825.1. Taxonomy (NCBI): domain Eukaryota; kingdom Viridiplantae; phylum Streptophyta; class Magnoliopsida; order Alismatales; family Araceae; genus Amorphophallus; species Amorphophallus titanum. Next base: position 743,547 of record JANBPO010000244.1, read on the forward strand.
CTTGGTAGTCATCGTAGACAACTTCTATGGGGGTCGAGGTGATTGTTTGCCATGCTTGGGACTACTCGACCACTGGCGGCCAGGGTCGTTCATTCTCCGTTGCATCTTTGAAAGTCTGGTGTCGGACTGACATCGCGTAGATACCCCTTTCGTGGATGCCTATAATGTGGGGACACAATGGAGCCACCTCGTAGTCTCCCATTCTGAGCTCAATCATCTTTCTCAATCAGGTCTTGAGCAATGTCCTTGAAGACATAACAACCTTCAATAGGGTGACCCAGTACCTAGTGATAGGGGCATAATAAGGGGTCATCACTTCTTCGGGCGTCTTGCGGCCTCTTAGACTCTGGGAGAGAGACCTTACTGTAGTGGCAGTCCCAGTCAAAGATCCCTCGAGTTTTATTCTTTGGGAAAGAGTAAGGGCTTTGCATCCTCTCCAGCAGTGTAGGGATTCGTTTAGTCGGCCGTCTGGCTGAAGAATCGGCTACTCCCCTCACCTCCCTCTTCAAGTGCATGGAGGCGCTAAGGCTGGTGCTCAGGAACTAGTGCGTGCATCTGTCTCGTTGGTGGAGGATGCCCTCGATCAAATCAGACACAAGTGTGGTCATTTCAGCCAGCTGCGCCTTTAGCATCTCGATCTCCCGTTACTGCTGATAATACAGGGCGAGCATGGCGGGGTCGTATCGAGAGGGATCCGGAGTGCGGCTCATATCGCTGCTCTTTGCTTCAATGCTAGGTGGGGGCGAGGGCACCCCATTGTTGTGGCCATTTGGGGTCGGCCCCTCAGGGGAGGGCGGGACCTTCCCTATATCCTCGCAGGGAGTTGGATTCCAAAGGAACTCCTCTTCATCCTGAGCTTCATCAGCAGGAGGCATATGATGCTTGTGGCCATCGACTTCCCGTGGGTCTACACCTTTCGCGGGGTCATCGCTAAATGGAGTCGAAACTGATATCACATCAACTTTGTAGAAGTCTTCTATTGAGAAGCCCAAACCCGGATGCCGGGGGATTTGTAACAATCTCCAATCCATGTTTGGTGGGTTCCTCATTCTCTTAAACATTTCTCTCCGACTGGAGGGCTAATAAAAGGGAATCCCTTGTTTCCTAGCCATTTTGACCACGCGGCCAATTATGTCAGGAAGTCTCATGATCGGGACATAGGGGTCGTGCAGCTCGTCAGGGAGTTTAGAATCAAGGGAATCCCCTCTGACTGGTTGTTCCTCGGCCACATAGAAGATAGTGGATGGACCTTCAGAATTGGGCACCCCGAAGGTCTTCAGTGATTCAATTATTTGATAGTCGGCTTTTGCTACAGGCTTTATGATCCCAGGTGGGACTCTAACGTCCTCCAGCAAATCCTCGAGATATGGCATCCCCGGTGTAGGGTATGATGGGTATGGTGCGATAGATTCAGAAGGGGGGTTGAATGAATCCCCTTTAAAAATTTTAACCCAATTAAGTACTTGTGACTAGTGGACTATTGCGGAATTAACAGTTTCACTAAGTTAACTAAAATGCTCACAGATTAGCTGATTAGAGACTCAGGATCAATATTGATAGAGCTCTCAATACTGAAGTCGAACAGATAGTGTGCAATCAAATACTTCAAAAGGCAGAATGCTCAGTAGGAAATGATCATCCCTAAGCATTCATCTAACGGAATCGATGTGAACAATCAAACCACATAATGAAGAGAATTTTTAGGTGGTTCGGTCCTTCACACCTACGTCCACCCCACACTCAAACCCGAGTGTGGCTTCACTGCTGCGCCTCACAGCTTCCGTCTGTTGAGCATCACAGCTTGCTAACAAACCGCTGAGCACCACAGCTTGCTGTCCGAGATATCCACCTCGCCTACTGAGCCTCACAGTTTGTTGACCAGAGAAACAAATTCTCTGCAACCGCTGACACACAGCTTGAAGGAAAGGTTTTAAAAGAAAGACAAGAAAATAAGAATGATAAAAATCAGCAACTGAAAGCTGGAGAATGAAAGCACGAAATGTAGCTCGCTCAGGAGCAGACTGGCTTGGATCTGATCCAAGGTCCAGTGGAAACGGTCTTCAAGCAGCTTCAACCTCTTCTCCTTGAGCTCTCTCACTCTCTTTCTCTTTCTTCCTCTTCCTCGTTCTCTCGGCTACAAGTCCGGGCAGTCTACCTCGCGCTGCCGGAGTACCAAAGGGAGAGACTCGCTGCCATGGGCTTTGGGGAAGTCCTTAGTATTGAGGTAGTGAGAGTGGACACAGCCGTCCTACTCGCTTTACATGGAAGATCGGACCCAGTCAGCTAAGCATTTATATTCTCATGGGGGCATATGATACCGACGCTAGAGGATATGGCCCGAATCAGTGGCTTGCGAGTACACGGCAAGGCGGTGACCGGGTGGGTATATGTCGATTACTGGGAGCTTGCCGAGGAGCTGCTTGGTTTAGACTTGATGAGGTCGGGGCATCCATCATCCCAATTATCACGATCAGTGTTGCAAGAGAGTTTGGGACTCCGGAGAGCAGTCATAGTAGTGGGAGAGCTACCGAAGCAGCACATCGACCGGGTGGTCGAGCAGGCCCGCCCGAGTGTGGCGGTAGAGCCGGGATCAGAGGGAGATAGGGTCCTGAGATGCTTCTTGATGCTTTTGTTTGGGAAGCTCCTATTCACGACCTGAGCTGACGTGATCAGCTATAGGCTCCTACCCCTGCTAGTAGATTTGAGCAGAGTGAGGAGATATGCATGGGGAGCAGCGGTGCTGGCTTTCTTATTCTACTCGCTCAGTCCGACTGACCGAGTGACAATGCTAGGCGGCTTCTCGCCTTTCCTATAGGTAAATGCCTAAATGCTTTCTAAATGCTTTCTATTTATGATTAACTATATGCTGACATCTCTAAAAAATGCAGTTCTGGGCCTTCATATACCTACCCGGGATTGGCCGAGGAGTCAAGCTATATCCGAGGTGGATTCCCATCGCGAGGCGGTGGAACATAGCCCGAGGCACGGGGTCAATTCAGAGGTTGATTCGGGCGATTCAAGAGGATCTGGACTCGTACCCACATGCATCGGTAAAAAGTCTAAATTTCCTATATGCTCCTACATGTTTCTATAGGCTGACAAATGCTGACCAGTGACATGAATGGCCATTTTAGGTGCGTTGGACACCGTATGGGGATGAGGGACACGCGAGGCAGCTATGGGTAGAGGCTTCCCTGGCCTATAGAGGACGGGATATCTGGCTCCACTGCATCAACGTGATCGAGCTGCTTCACTATCGCTTGATCATGAGGACACGGGGAGTGCATCAGCCCGCGGTGAGATTCCCTCACCAACACGATGAGCGCCCGGGAAAATCTGCCAAAGGGATCACCAGCGATATTGATTGGAGCGGCCGGGCCAGAAAGTATGGACAGGCCTTGGTTGGGGTGGAACTGGGGCCCGAACCTTCTCGGACACCCACACTTGCTTGAACTTGGTTGGTTTCAGGGCAAACCCATCCTTTAGCTTGGACCCAGCACGGCCCACTCTATCCTGGGCCAGTGCCTGAAATGAGTTGCATACTGGCACCGTGAAAATTACCCTATCGGGTAGGCTCTCAGTCTGTCAACCATTCAGAAATACCCAGACACCTCTGATTAGTACAGATTTGCCCGATACAGATAACCAGCCTTGCAGCATGCCCATATTCTTCTTGGCCACTCTCTTAGCGGCCGCAATGCGCCTCTTGCCAACGAAGGCATGGACATCAATGTGGTGGACGTGGCAGCCCACCCTCTTGATCTTCTTTCGTGCACCCTCTAGAAAGTAGGAAGCTGTGAATTCCACCTCCAGGGTCTCTAGGAGGTCTACGAATGTTACCCCAAGAAGTTGGGGAAGCCCACCACAGGAGGAAAATTGCCAAACTTGGTTGGCACTGCCAAGTAGCCATATTTGGCATGGCTCGCAACCACGAGTGGTCCAAAAGTCACCGCCATTGCAGTTATCAGGAAAATGACCTACAAGTTTAAACTTCAAAAGTTAGAATTTTAGGAGGAGGCTACAGGGCTCTAGATCTTGGCGAGGAGATGAATGAAAGTTTAGGTCCCACTAGGCGTGCCAGACTTGTGAACGTACTTTTTTATACATATCATTTTTTATTTATTTATTTCTTTTATATCATTTATCAGTGCGTAGACGTGCCAATCATAGAGTGACAATTTATTCAAACCTCAGAGAATGAGGTGGCCTCGTTGATGCGTGTCATCTGACTTGATCAGACGATGGTGGGTAATGTGTCGAGACCAGAACCCACCGTGTCGTAAAGGTCGCGACGTTAATTACATCTCTCCGGAGGGAAGAAAACTCTTGATTAGTCGCCAAGAAGAGAAGGCCTATAGCCTAAAACTTATCTTTAATGAAAGAGAATGAGTAATTCAGAAGTGAATTGATATCTCTTGTATTTAGGACGAGGGCGTTTAAGCTGGTTTATTTACTTATTGTGGGCTCCGTACTCGAAAAGTATTCTAAGTTGAAAACATAGTGGATGTATGAATGGTATTAAAAAAAATATTTGATTTTGTTTCAATTTTGAAAATATCTGATTTTTTGTGATTTTGACAATATTTGATTTTTTTAGATTATGAAAATATCTGATTTTTTGGATTTTGGCAACTAATTCAAGCCGAGCCATGAGGGCCTTAACCCAAACCACAGGAAATCTTCCAAGATACAGTGTGTGCTTTAAAGGGACAACCCCCTAGTCAGGGATTCAATTCGCACAATGATGTCTCTCCTAGGGCCATTCCTAGGGTAGAATTTAGTCTTTTGAGGAGGAGAATTGAAGAAAAATGGGGACAAGTCTAACGTAGAGACGCGGGATATCTAGACTTGACTTCCTCTCAGGACACCATTCCTCAAAGAGTCAGTGTATTGTACTTGGGGGTTTGGTTTAGCACACATATGCCTGAGTGGGATAACCCGCGGGGACTTTGCCGCTCTTGTCGTGTTTTCAATTTGTAATTTTCTCCCATGAGGCTGCACTACCCGTCACCATTTTACGCGAATCTCAACTCTTGGGTTAGGAGAAGCAAGCCCGGTTACTAGGATCAGGGATATTTTTCATGGTGTTTTTCTTTTTCTTTTGACTTTTTTTTCTTTTGAGGACCGCCCCTATTTGAGACCGCTCCCGTATTGGGGAATGCCTAGATGGGTTGTCTAGTCCATCAATCTCTTGCCCCAACGCTTGACCGAGAGGAGAAGAACAAAAGACCATCACCTTCCCTGAGCATGGCCGAAGGAGAAACAGTGCTATACAAAAAGGAGACCCTAACCAAGGGGTGTCGTGCAGTGTGTGGGGACGCTGTGTCAAGGAATCATCTAGATGGCAAAGGCAAAGGTTACCGCACTGCTCATCTATCATTTTTTGTCAGACTCTTTTTTAGGGGTAAAAATGCTTTAGGTAGAGCCCATTCCACGCATGCGACAACTCTTCTCCCTCAGCGTTAACTAATCGATTAGCGTTCCCAGGATACACCTCCTTAATTACAAATGGCCCTTCCCAATTGGGTTGCAGCTTGGAGCTAGGACCACATGTTCGAATAAATTTACGTTTCAAAACCATGTCACCCACTTGGAATATTCTTTCGATTACCCTCTTTTGAAAATGTCGCGAGACACGTTTTTGGTAAACGAAAACGTGATTGGCTGCATTAAGCCACTTCTCATCTAAGAGTTCCAGCTGGACTAGTAACGTCTCTTGATGCTCGTCGAGATTTAGCTCTTTGTCTAGCTGCACTCTTAGGGAAGGGATCAAGATCTCGTATGGGAGTACCACCTCCATCCCATAGGTGAGAGAAAATGGGGTTAGTCACGTGGGAGTACGGACAGAGGTGCGGTAAGCCCATAAGGCTTCTATCAATTTGTCAGCCCAATCAGCAAATCTATGTGACTCGCATGTTTTCTTAATGATTTTAAGAAGGGTTTTGTTCGTGGCCTTGGCTTGGTCGTTGCCTTGGGGGTAATATGGCAATGAATGATGCAATGAAATATGAAATTTCTTACAGAGGTCCTAGAGTTCTTGAGATACAAATTGAGGTCCGTTGTCGGTGACGATATCACTTGGCACTCCGAACCGCGCAATGATGTTCTTCATGATGAAGCGACATACAATGGTTGCTATGATTTCTGCATAAGCTTTGCCTTCTGCCCACTTGGTGAAATACTCTATGGCAACGAGGATGAATGATTTTTGTTTAACCTGAGTATTAGGGTCACCGAGTGGGCCAACAATATCAAAAGCCCACATGGAGAATGGCCATAGAGTAGAGAGGGGATGGAGAGAGGAAGTAGGACTGTGAATGTTGTCGGCATGAAGTTGGCATTAAAGACACCTACAGACATAGGTGGAACAGTCCTCTTCTAGGGTTGGCCAATAATAGCCATACCTAAAAATCATCTTTGCTAAACCCTGGCCATTAACGTGCCCTCCTTACTCACTTGCGTGAGCTGCTTCTACTACTTTCCAAGCCTCATCGTTGTCTAAGCATCTCATAAGAACTTTGTTGAGAGCAAGCCTATACAATTCTCCTGCGATAATTGTTTATCTCGAGGTGAATCTTCTGATGGCCTTTCGCTGCTCGACGTTGGTCATCTTTGGGAACAAACCATCCCTACAATACTGCTCTATCATGGTACCACGACAGTTCCTCTTCTTCCAGAATTTTCTCAAGCTCAGTTAGTGATACTTCTTTCAGATCTTCCTTCTCAGCCTTCTTCTCTACAGATTTCTTAAGGTTATCAAAGTAGGGATCCTGAAGGGAAGGAGCGTCTAACCGTTGGACCACAATGGTCTCAGTGGCACGACTGAGAGGGAAAGAAAGGGAACAGGCTAGCGACGTAAGTGCATCAGCAGGAATGTTTTTAGAATGAGGGGGATTGATATAGATAAGCTTGCGTACTGTGCCACAAGTACCTCCCTACGGATGCCTCAGGACAGCGGAGACTGAGGTACACGCTGAACTAGAACGGAACTACAGTAACGAGTGACTAGTCAGGGTCACGCCCGTCCACGTGAGTCCAAAGCCCCTGACCATGTGTGCACACACTGGCCCACTGCTTAAGCCAGTCCTCTAGCTAGCATTCCCACTCTCAAGGAAGCTACAGTTGGACCGGGGGCCCACGGAACTAGCTTAAGAACCATAAATCAGGAAAGTGTCCCGCTACAAGAGCCGTCACATCATAATGTGACGTAAGGTTATGACTAGTGAAGGCTCACAAGACACGGAGACTCAAAACACGAGTGCGGAAGTACAGATAGGCAAGAGAGTACTGTCACACGTACTTAGAAGCACCAATGGCAGCACAGCCACTGCCGATAAACTCAGGACAAGGCAACTAGGCCTACTCATGTAACGTTCCTTGAGTCAGACGACTCGAAGGTAAGATCATCACTAATAGCGGAACAAGCCGCCAATCGGTCTAATCCTAAGCTAGAGAAAACAACGCTGTCGAAAGAAATGACACGTGGAGACCTGAGGAAACACCGAGGACTCTCAGTACACTTGGACACATAGATCGAGGTAGGATGATATCTCAAGGCATCCAGAACCATGTCTCGAACTGGACAGAACCGTCGAGACATACACAAGGCTACCTATCAACCACTGGGTGACCCCGGGTTGACCGGAACCAGACAATAACGACTCAATAGTAGGAAATAGAATCATACTACAAGCAAGAAGACTCCTGGCTATCTTATAATGTAGTCTTAGCCCTCATAGGATGTCAGAAGACATCCACGAAAAAATGGGCAGACCACAAGGTCACGCCAAGATGAACGAAAAATCAGAACAGTGGAAGACGACACTGGCGGTCCTAGATCAAGTCGTTAGGAAACCGTGGCAGTTAGGGAGTAGACCGCACACAGTCAGCCTGAAACTGACCAATCTAGAGAACCACCGATAAACATATGGACACTAGCAGTCCAGGATAGAACCGCTAGAGACACTGCCCTAAACAACCTAACAGATAGACATGGAACAGCCATTACGGCCAACAGACAACACAAAGGGGATGGGCGATTACAAGAGGGCCACCCAAGGGCATGAACGGTCCGAGATGGGCCGCTCAAGGGTCAGATGCCTAAAATCCTAAGGGGGATAGGCGGTCAGGGTAGAAACGCCCAAGGGGATGAGCGGTCAAGTCTTGGCCGCTCAAGCCCACGACCCAGAACAGTTCCTGGTCAAAACGGTCTAGACCGGACCGTTGAACGGAACCAACCTACTACAGGGCCAGTCAAAACGATCTTGACCAGACCACCGAACGTGACCGACACGCAATAGTTGACCAAGGGTCAATAGGGATGAACAGTATGATCCTGGCCGCTCAACCCAGACGGTAAGATAGGCGGCTAGAACCTGGCCTCCCAAGGGGGAATGGGCGGACCCTACCGGGCCGCACAAACCATGTGCAGTCTATCGTCCGACCGCATGAGCCCCAAAACCCAGCGAGGATGAACGGTCCAGAGCCAGCCGCCCATACCTTGGGCAGTCTCTGGTGCGACCGCTCAACTGTCACGGCGAGCAAACCCAGGGATTCATTCGATCGTGGCCTTTCCACGCCCTGTTCATCCCAAAATGAAGGGGATACAGCCACAATCACCCTGACAATCACATAGACTCCGACCGGAGTCAAAACGACGCAGGAATCGCAAGAAACGGGCGATTCTAACAAAATCACCCAAAAGGGATTTCCGGACTTCCCAGAGCCCTACCGGACAAACGGGACCACCAATCGCCGCGAAACAGATATCAATGGAATGCTGACGTTCCTAGGAGTCCATTGACAGTAACTGATCTAAAAATCGTCGTCATTTTTTAGCAAACCCTACGAACTCCACAAAACCCCAATGAGTCCAAACTGGCCCGTTCTCACACCGAAAAGCGCAAAACTGAAGGGAATGGCGTAGGGGAGTGGGTGATCCGTATCCCTACCTCCACCGAAGAAACCGCACGCCGAAGTGACTAATCCGTGCCAAAAACGTCAAAACACAAACCGCGCCGATCTCGGAATCCACCAAGGGATCGCGCCCGCCATGCACCAACCGCTGCTCCAACCCGCGAAGCGATAACCCCAGCACGTCCACGCCTCGGCCAGCTCCACACGGTCATGCGCCCCGCGCCGAACGGCCCAAAGATGAGAGAGAACGGAGTGAGAGAACGTGAGGTTGAAAATGAGCAAGAGAGATAGCGGTTAGGTTTAAATAGAAGAAAATTAGGAATTTTCCTAATTTTTTGAAAAATCTAATTTTCTTGCCAAAATGCACTAATTCAGAAAAATAGGTAAAATTAAACTGGATCGACAAGATGACCAGGATATTCGATGTAATGCAATGCACTGATTAGGAGAAAGTCCGTCTTGCCACGTTCTAGTTAAACCAAGACACTCGTACTTGGTGGAAATCTATTCCTGTACCGCCTCCAAATGCACCACACACTTGGCAAGGATTTCTCACCCTCTTTCGGGTAAAGTACTTCTCTGAGCACGTAAAGGAGCAGAAGGCTGCTGAATTCACTTCCTTACGACAAGGCATGATGTCAGTAGCAGAGTAAGAGCTCCAGTTTTCGAGGCTGGCAACCTATGCTACTCATTTGGTTAGTACTGATCTCTTGAAGGCTAACCGATTCATGGACGGGTTGCGTCCTACCTTTATCAAGCAATTGGGCTCGCAAAACATTTGAACCTATGATGAGATGGTCCAACATCCTCACTTGTATGAAAGGACCATGGAAAAGGTCGAGAAGTTTACAAGCCGCGGAGGAAGTTCAAGCCGCGAACAAGATAAGAAAGGAAAGAAGGCTGGGAGATTTAGCATTACGGGGCCATACAAGTCCCATAACAATAACAAGAGATCCCGTAATGGCAACGGGAGTGGCAACGGCAAGAGCAAGAAGGTAAAGGAGGAAGAGGCCATTACAACGGCCTACACATTCTGTGAAAAGTTTGGTCATTCGGTCAAAAAGTGTTGGAAGCGTATTGGAGCTTGTTTGCGATGTGGAAGTCGGGAGCACTGTATGCCCGATTGTCCTCTCATGAAAGACCAACAAAAATCCAACTAGAATAATGGTGGGCGGAAGCGACAAGCTCGGTTGAATGCTATTTTAGAAGATGAAGAAACAAATAAAGAAGGAGGACTTATTGAAGGTACCATCCATATCCATTCACATCCTGATTTCGTACTATTTGATACTGGTGCTACTCACTCCTTTATTGCTAGTTCCTTTGTAAAAATATTACCTATTTCACCTGTTCCCTTACCATCAGATTTAACCATAGTTACCCCTTTAGGGTCGGGAACAGAATTGAGAACCTATTTCCCCAATAGTGAAGTCACTATAGAAGGTCATAATCTTCCCGCTAATCTCGTATGTCTTGATATGGAAGGCTATGATGCCATATTAGGAGTTGATTCACTAGTAGACTATGACGCCTATATAAATTGTCACAGTAGGATAATCTCTTTTCAGAAATCAGCTCTTCTACGATTTTCCTTTCTTGGTATCAAATACCGGAAGAATCCTATCCTTATTTCATCCCTTCATGCTTGCAAACTCATTTTGTAAGGATGTGAAGCTTTCCTTACCTCCGTAGTAGTTACCGAGTCTAAGGAAATTCAGATAGACGGAATCCCCGTGGTTAAGGAGTTTCCTGATGTTTTTTCTTCTGAGTTGCCTAGTTTATCACCTGAAAGGGAGGCTAACTTCACCATTGAACTCGCACCTAGAGTTGCACCTGTGTCAATAGATCCTTACAGGGTGTCCCCCATGGAATTGAAGGAATTAAAGAAAAAACTTCAATAGCTGCTACAAAAAGGATTCATTCGACCTAGCACATTCCCTTGGCGTGCGCCGGTCTTATTTGTCAAGAAGAAGGACAGTTCCCTCAGGTTATGTATTGACTACCGACTGTTGAATCAACTTACTATCAAGAATAAATACCTACTATCGCGTATTGAAGAGCTGTTTGACCAACTTTCTGGCATGGAGTACTTCTCCAAGATCGACCTCAGGTCAGGCTATCATAAACTGAAGATCAAGGAAGAAGATGTTCACAAGGTAGCTTTCCGTAGTAGATATAGACACTATGAATTTATGGTTATGTCGTTCGATTTAACTAATGCACCTGCTACATTCATGCAACTAATGAACAATTTACTCCGGCCTAATCTTGATCAATTTGTGGTCATGTTTATTTATGATATTCTCATCCATTTGAAGACAAAGGAGGAACACAAGGAACATCTAAGAGTTGCTTTGCAAACCTTATAGGAACACCAACTCTATGCTAAGTTAAACAAATGTGAATTTTGGCTTAAGGAAGTCTCTTTCCTTGGCCACATCATTTCTAAAGAAGGCATTGCAGTAGATCCTTCTAAGGTTGAAGCTGTTAAGAACTGGAGCCGACCGAACACTGTAGCTAAAGTTCAGAGTTTCATTGGCCTAGCTGGTTATTATAGGTGATTTATCAAAGATTTCTCTAAATTTATCACTCCTTTAACAAGACTCACTAGGAAAGAAAATCCTTTCGAGTGGATGAAAGAATGTGAAGAAAATTTCTTAGATCTTAAGTAGTATCTCACCACGGCACCTATACTAGCATTGCCCGTAGAAGGTGGCGGATTTAAAGTTTATACCGATGCATCTGGCGTTGGTCTGGGTTGTGTGCTTATGCAAAATGACAAGGCTCCCGGTCAGGCCCATCCCGACCTCATGGGAGCTATATTCGCACGTATTTAATCGGTGCGCAAGCTATTTCGCTATTTGACGATAAATCAAGGCGCTGATCGACTCACGGGTGAGCAATCGTACTTCGACGGCCTCCCCAGCGCCCGCAGCCGCTCCAGCTTCTTCGCGAACGGCTCGCAATAAGAGCAGTACGGCAGCCCCTTGAGTTTCTTCCGCGGGCAGCGCCATCGTGCATTGACGTACACGCGGCCCTTCGTTCGACGCTCGAAACTCGTCGGGCAACGATCTTCCCGCGGCACGCTGTTCTCCTTGAGTCTCATTCGCGAGGCGCTCCCCGGTTCTCAGCGAGCCTGCCCATTACGCTCTGTCGCTGCTGGTCGGCAAAATCAGCGAGCTGGAAGAAGCCGGTCCGCAGTACCTCGTTCTCGGCCCGCAGCCGCTGAAGTTCACCGTTCGGTTCGTGAGCGTTCACCTCGGCATTGAGGGCCTCCATTAGTCGCGTCACATCGTGGCGCAGCCCCTCGATCTCGTCAGCGGCTTGAGACCACAGAGATGGTCCTTTCCCACGTTGCAGAAAATCAGCGTGCGCTGCCCGAAGCCTGATCACGATGTCTTCGAGTTCATCCTTTGTCATCCGACAAGCCTCCGTTCCGGTAGGGCATAGACGTTGAGGCAGATCGAGCACTGGAACCATTCCATCTCGCCTCCGATGTACTTCGACTGCAGCGACTTCTTGTGGCACTTCGGGCAGATGCCGTGCTCGACCACTCTCTCCTGCAGCTCGTGCATGAGGGCAAATCGCAGGAGGTCAGAGGGGATGTAGTCGCTCATGAGTTACCAGTAGCTCGCATGTGAGGGCATGGCGTAACACCTAGCTTACAGCCACATCGGAAGCGCCCGAGAAGCGCGTCCGCGTACCCATGCATGTACGCTGAGCGCATGAGCTTCACGATGTCCACCTGCTCGCCGGGCTCGAACTGCGCCGCGGCCTGCTCAGCGACAGCGTACTCCAGCGTCACGTTGCGAACTTCGTCGCTCATACATCACCCGATGGTTGAACCCGTGAGCATAGCTCTACGCGCATGACAACATGGCCGGGAAGCACGCCCGGCAGGTCACTCCAGACGCCAAGTACCTTCACCGAGCATTCGTCGCCGGTGTAGTCGTAGTCTGGAACGTACTCCAGAAGCCGCAGGGTATCACCCACCTGGAAGTTACGATCATTGCGGCGAACCTCGAAGGTCTTCGAGCCGTCTGCCACGTCAGCAAAGAAGCTCGGCCAGCATTTCAGTGTGTGCTCAGCCATGCTCTGGTTCCTGTGGTGGAGGGAGTCGCGGCATGAAGGACAGGTCGAGCGCGACATCGCCGAAGCCCGCCGTCATCGTGTAGGCGATGCGGCCGTGCTTCTTCTGTTCCGGCTCTCCGAGCTGGCGATACACGTATCGCTTCTGAATCGCGTCGACCACCGTCTGTGGCTCGCTCGCTTCGTCGGTCCACGGGATACAGCACAGGTCGAAGTCGCGGGCCGCGCTTCCGTGGATAGCCAAGGCATACCCATGCTCACGGGCGACTTCTGCAAGTCCGGTGTACGAGCACACGTAGATCGGTGCGTTGTTCGCGGGCTTCACGTGCCACCTGTCGTGGGGAAAGTAGCTCTCATACGGCTAACTCCTTCTGGGCGAGCCGATCGACGATGACCCGGCAATACTCCTCCCGTGCCTCAATGCCGATGGACTGGCGTCCTGTCTTGCGCGCGACAGCCAGCACGGTGCCGCTGCCCGCGAAGCAATCCAGCACAACGCCGCTCTGGCGCACGCTGTACTCCATCAAGGGCGCGATAATCGCCTCGGGCTTCTGCGTGGGGTGCACAGCATCGCCGTGGCAGCTACGCGCGTATATGACGCTCCCGAGCAGGCGGGGGCCGCCGTCCTCGCTCCGATAGGCTGAGGCGCCGATATCCCCCCATTGCGGCGGGCGTCGCTTCCTGCGCACCGTGCGCGCGGTGGCGTCGTTCGTCGTGACGGGTTTCTTGTAGACCTCCGTCCATTCGCCTCGGTAGAGGTGCGCCGCGAGCTCGTGCACCCGGCGAAAACGATCGTTCTGCGGGTTCGTGCCGTTGTGCTTCTCCCAGACGATCTCCTGCGCGAGACTCCACTGCGAGAACTGGTCCCAATAGCGCGTGAACATGCGGAACGAGCCGAAGCACCACATCTGCGAGGCAGCTCGAGCCGCGTAATCCGGCCAGTCGGTCTGCCACCGATCCCACTCCAGACTCGTTTCTCCATAGGGCGGATCGGTGATGATGCAGTCCGCCTGCAGGAGCGGCAGGAGCTTCCGCGCGTCGCCGTGATACAGCGTCACGTAATCGTCCTGCCAGTAGGGAGCGGGTACCAATCGCAAGAAGGGATCTGGAAGAAGGAGACTCTCCATGTTTCCTCTCTATATATACGAACCCATCACTGTGAAGAAGGTGTGTGGGAAGCGGGAGAAGGAACCCGACAGCATTGAGCTCACTTGAGAAACATCCAAGGAGAGTTAGCTAGTATGATTCAAAAAGAGCAAGAGGGAAGCCCTGAGAGGCACTAAATCTTCCTCCCACCACTGCCTGGTTTGGTCTCTGAAGAAGAAAAGATTTACTAGCAGACCTGAAGTTTGGACATTTATTCCTATGCTTCTTGATTGCTATCATAAACTACATTCCATTTCCCTATTTTAAGTTCCTTTATTTTTGATTTTCCTCCTGATTTTCTTTGTGTGTATATGGAAGCTATGAATCAGCGGGAATCAACAGTGAAGCTGTGAATCAGTGGGAAGTTGTGAATCAATAGGTATCAGTAGTTGTAGGAGACTTATCCCCGTTGCTACATTTGTAGCGCAGTGAAGCCTCACCGGGTTTGGTAAGAGGTGGACATAGGTCTGTAGGTTTGCAGACTGAACCACCTTAAAAATTCCTGTATTGTGATTGCTGTGACGTACTTCATTTCCTCTACCTCCTTCATAGGTGATGTGACTCAATTAGTGCATCTCACATCATTACACTTCAAACAACTCGTGTGTTAGCCTGCAATCCCGCTTGAGACCGATCATTCTATTCTGCAGTTTCTTTTGTTATTTTTTGGTTAAGAATCGCTTGTGCGGATCTATTCACCCCCCCTCTAGATCCATGCATATCACTCATCAGAAACCTCAACATGAGATGTAAACACCCTCCACATTAGTAAGATCTAGTACAAATCTATAAATAGAATCTGAGAAAAGAAGTTTTAGAAAGAATGATTGGCATTGAGGTCAAGTCTTTCGATTGGCTGAACAATGTTGTGGCCGAGATTGAAACTTTCCTTTCAAAGTATTCTTCAGTCCCTGCTATATCGAGCCAGAAGAACAAGCCATCTGACAAGCGACCAGTACCCAAAGAAGTTCTCACTATCGACTTTAAGGCTTTTGAATAACAAAGAGAAAAAGGAAAAGTGGCAACTGACCCTCCTCCTGTCAGACCTGCTGAATGACGAGATCCTTGCGAGGCAAGATGAAGAAACCCTATTCCTTCCCCAGGGATAAGACCTGAGTCCTGATTGAATAGGCCACCAAGTATAACAAAGTTACCCTCCTAGAGCCGAAGAGGCCGAATGACATCAAAAGAAAGAAAGATCCTCATTTCTACCCATATCACCAAATGCTCAGGCATTCTTTTGAAGATTGCTATGTATTTAAAGACATAGTCAAAGGCCTGATTAAAAAGGGGGAGC
The DNA here is from genome assembly GCA_024336825.1 of Amorphophallus titanum. Taxonomy (NCBI): domain Eukaryota; kingdom Viridiplantae; phylum Streptophyta; class Magnoliopsida; order Alismatales; family Araceae; genus Amorphophallus; species Amorphophallus titanum. Next base: position 758,995 of record JANBPO010000244.1, read on the forward strand.
TACAAATGGGGGAGTACATGGTTGATCTACCACGCCCTCATGAAATGCCCACTCTGGGGGATGCATCCAACATGATATCTTTGTACCAATAGTTGACCGAAGAAGTGTCAGAGGCATGCACTCAACGCACTTATGAAGCTTATGTCCTAATGCCCACAAAAGAGCAGGAGAACTAGCAAGTAGTGCCAAGGAAAGCAAGAAGAAGGCCGGCACATCCCCTACTTCTGGTGTCCATGTCTGTGGCGTCACACCTCGACTAGCTTCACCTAGCGTGGCCCCTATCTTGCATGAGACAGCACCTCAAGAAGTCATCTGGAGACCCACTAGCAATAAATAGAAGTAGACTCCATTGCCAGTGCATAAGGAATCCAACCCGATAGTGGAACCACTATAAGCCATCATAAATGGGATAGATGAATATGAATAGCCTAAGATTCAACCTGTGCAATTGAAGGAGTATGCCTCTTGGGAGCACCTTGAGTCTCTCAAACTAAAATGAGAAGCCGAAACTGAATTAGAGATGCCCAATGCACAAAATGACACGTCACAGGGGCAGGTGCCATCCACAATGGGGAAGAAAAAGTTGATGTCAGAGAACAGAAGAAGGGGCACCGCCCTTTCTTGCAACACATTGTCTGCAGTGTTCAATATGGCTCAGATTTCTGAGGAAGAGAATGAAGAAATATGCTTTACGTCAACAGAGGCGAACCCCGCTGAAGCTTTCACTTCCCACAATGCCACTAGGTCTAGGAGCAAATGGGGATGCCGTTTGCCAGCCAACCACAATATTATATTTAGGGGCGAACAACCATATCAAATTCCTTAGCCCGAGGTCAAGGGTAGAGAAATCTCACCTCCGCCTGGCCTCTATCTAGAAAGCACAAGTAACTAGCGCATCCCTTCCTTTGCCAAATTTTTATTATCACAAAAAGGCAAGCAGCCATATCAACAAGCTGAACCTAAGGTGAAGCAAGGCCAAAGAAATAAATTTGGCTAATGTCAGGGTTGGCAATAGAATAATGAAGTAGTTGAAAAGCCTCTTTCCTTCTGTATTGGGTTTGTTCTGACCTTTGTTCGTTGTAACTTTGCAGACAAATGGCTGCTCCCAGTGGTTCCTCTGCTCCCGCTGCTGGTGCCCGTCGTATTCAGCTGCCTCCAGTGCCGGTTGTCACGTGGTTCAACGTAGAAGACTTGGACCGGGACCATGCGGAGATTGCAGCATTGGCCGATTTTTCAGGCTCGGATACCGAGACCCTGGTTGTTTAAAGACTGGCGAAGGCCGAGAAGGGCTTCAGTTTTGACCGTGTCACGGGAGACTATCCCGCAGATTTTCCGAAGGACAAGCATCTTATTCGTCATCTGAAGCACCTCTGGACTCGTGACCGACGGGAGCCATGGACTGTGAAGCAAGTGGAATGCGCCATCCTGTAGGGCCGAGACAGTCTGTCACACGTTGTCCCAAGGAGCGTGCCTGCATATTTGATAGGTGAGGCTCACGAGTGGGAGCCCGTGTTAGGGCTAGAGACAGTGCTGTCGGCGGAAGACAAGCTGGTGAGGACCTCGGGCTTCACCCCCGCCAAGTGGGACAATGCTGCGGGGTGCGTCCATGGCGAGTAGCACCGCTACGGCTTGTTTTTGGCCCCGTTGAAGTGGGGCTACAGGGAGGAGCCCTTCATCCTCGACTGCCTGACGATCAGGTTCAAACATGAGCTGTCGCTGGGCTAGTTTGGAGAGCTGAAGCTTCAGGACGCACACAGCTTCAGAGAGGGGGCAGTGGAGTTCACGGACTACGCGCTATTCAATTATGCTCCTATATTGGTCCGGGCCGGCATCTATCACAGCGTGTACGCCTCCCGGTACGGATATTTGATCTCCAAAGGCCTCTGCTGTGGGATGATCAAGGTCTTCTGCGTGGAGATGAACACTTTCTACACAGCGGAGGGGGAGACTTTGCTAGATCTATGGAGCTTGAGCCAATTGAGCGGCCTACCCATTGACGGGGAGCCCTACGAAGAGCTCTACCTCCCGGACTTAATCATGGACGAGACCAATGGAGACAGCTATTACTCCTTGGGGTACTCATACCGGTATTTGATGAAGGCCTATCGGGAGTTATACAAGCTGGCGCACAGTAAGAAGCAGCCCGCCGTGGAGACCGGAAGAGAGTCCAGATGAACCTGTGGCTGCAGTACTTTTATGACGGCCCGAAGGAGTACACGAACTTCCCTTATGTCGGGACCACTGTCGCCCGAAAGAAGCACGCCAAGCCGAAGTTGGACGTGAAGATCCTGTCCAAAGGGCGTCTGGGTGGGCCGAATCTGATGGCGTTGGACCCGATGACACATTGCGCGGCCTACCTGACGTACTGGCTGTGCTCCTTTGCCATGCCGTACGGGGACGAGACCATAGTTCGTCTGGACACCATTTACCCCGCGTGCTAGATGGCGTGGGGGATCAAGCTATCGTTGTGCCCGGCTGCCCTTTGCTTGATCTACAAGGCCCTGGGAGACGTCAGCACGCATTAGTTCCCAAGGCAGGCCAGCTACGTGTGCCCCTTGCACTTTTTCAATGCCTGGGTCTGCTCTCTGTTCCCCGAGTTTGCGCCCCGGGCCATCCAGGACTGGGGCTTGATGCCGAGGATGTTGGAGTTTGCTAGCGCGGAGGCGGGCGTCACCTCGAAGCAGCTCTATGACATTCGGGGTCGACTGACCACAGTACCGCAAGAAGCTGCCGAGACGATCTATTTCTAGAATCTGGCAGCGCACTCAAGCCCCCTAGTGAACAACAAGCGGGAGTGTCGGGATGACCAGGTCGAGAAGTACGTGCATCCCATCAGCCAAGCGAATGTCACTCGACCGCTGTTAGAGCCCAAACTTAGAGACTAGGCTCTGTCTATCCGCCCGAGTGTATTGCCATTCCGAAAGGGGGAGACTTTGTTGCTAGAACCGTACTATCCCTTCCGGTTTGGTCAAAACTTTGGGTACGACCAGCACATCCTAGTGCATAGTGCCCAATTTGGTCTCGCCTCCTGGAGCTTGCGAGGGGGCTTGGTTACAGAGCAGGCGAAGGTTTGGTGGGACTTCTTCCACCAGGCCGACACTGCTAGCTTCAGAGTGCCGGCTCCTGGTCGCATTCCACGGGTTATATCAGAATACGTGAAGTGGTGGAATGCGCAGATGGCATTTTATCGGGCTCACCAGACCGACTGCTGGGACGGGGCAGAGAGGAAATTCTTGAGCCGACAGCCCGTGCCTGTCATTGACATCGAGCCAGAGCATCTCCTGCGTCTGTGGCATGGCAAGAGTAGGGATGTGGCCAACTACACGCTCGCTCGGAAGGCAGCCCGAGAGAGCAAATCGGCACCGCAGGCCAAGCTACCTCCAGCAGCACAGGGCGAGTTCAAAAGGACCCTGTGGGAGCTTTGCCGCATCGGCGCCGACCGCCTGGATTTAATTAACTACCCGATGCCAGCGGAAGAGGAGGGTACCCCTGCAACAAGCTGGCGGGCTGAGAAGGACATACTCTGCCCCTACCACACTTTTGTAAGAAGGGACGAACGGAAGCCTCAGAATTATGCAGACACTAATTGGCTGTACGTCCTCTTGCGGGTGCATGGGCTGACGATCGAAGCTCGCTCAGCAGCTATCTTGGGACAACAGTTGCACGTGGCCTACCACTATGCCGAAGGGTGGGGGATGGACCATTTTAACTTGTACTGTCATCTTGCGGCCAAGAAGCATGCTGTCGCTTTCGCCGATCGGTGCTGGAAGATTGGGGATGTATGCTGGCTGGTCAGGGAGGTGGCCCGCTGGGACCAGGCACCTTCTCTGACCTATTGGCTAGTGTCGCTTCGCCTCTACACTGGCCCGCATGGTACGTTCTACCACACAGACATGTTGTATATTTTTTTTTTGCTTCCGCTGATTGTTATCGAGTGCCCAGTATTAACTAACTCCTGGCCTCTCTTGTTTTCTCTTCATTGCAGACCACCCGGATAGCACTCGGCTGGCTACATATCGGAACCTCCTCCGGCAAGCTGAGAAGCCGCCATATTTCGAGGAGGTGCTAGTGGCTCCGACTACCACTCCTCTGCCTCCCCCCGCAAAGAGGCCCCATGCGCGGTTGCCAGTGAAGAAGGCCATAAGTGAAGCGAAGGTGGCCAGATGGCGGGAGGCCAAATGTCAGAAAATGGAGGCCGATCAACCTCCAAGGATCGCTCCCGCGCCGCCTCCAATCCCGTCGTTCAAAGAGTTCGAGGCGGGTTAGGCCGAGTCGAGCTGACCGATCGGTAAAATTTCTTTTCGTCACGGTTGTCCTTGGATGGCTTTGTCTTTGCTTTGGCTTGGGTTGATCACATCCGGGTGCCTTTTGTGCTCACCAGCTAGGGAGGGGCCTTCGCCTTCGTCGACGCACGTTACGAATGAACCTTGGGTCGGGTCCGAGCTACTGTCAACCCCTACCCGCTCGCCCGAAGGGACAGGGGAACTTCAAGGGAAATCACCGGTGGAGAGGGTGCTCACCGCTGCCAGGGTGACGACTCAGCAGGAGGTGGAGCGGAAGAAGGTGGAGGTGCTTCGGGCGGCCTCAACTTCTCCACCCCCGTCGATCCCCTCTTTCGCAAAGTTTGCCGCGCCCCGGGCCGAGCCGCCCCGCAGGTAAGACTTTAGGCGTTGACGCCTTTCGGGGTTCGGTCGCCCTCCCCGGGAAATCTTTTGCTCTTGTATGACAGGCACGTGTCCTTCCCGCAGAAGCGAAGGATGCGGGCCCTATGGAGTTCCTCGGCAAGAAAGTCAGCGTACAGGAGGTGGAGTGGAAGAAGGCTGAAGCCAGGGAGCTCGTGGCCACGATTGCAGCTATTCAAGCCAAGTCCAGCCAGCCCACTGGTTAGAGATTCTCACTAATGACCCCACCTGACACCTTCTCGCCTTACGGGACCAGGCCTCTGTTTATATATGTCTATTTTTATTAATATCGGCCTCATCCCTTTTAGTTCCTGCGGAAGAGCCGGCGCCCGCTTCTGCTTCGGACGCAGAAGGACCCGTTGCTCCCAGGGTCACCCCTTCCGTAGAGGGGACGGTTCCCAGCCTGTTCTCGTCCGCGGAGACCGAACAAGGTAATTCCTTCCACCGGCAGGGCTGACGTATTCCTTATTTGCTTTATGTTGGGAGCTCATGGGCCTTCGCCTGACCCGGGTGTTTCTTCATTTGGCAGCTCCCCTCGCACCCCTTCCCGCGCATATAGAGGCCCGGGTGATCCCTGAGCCGAAGCTGATATATAGGAGGAGGAGGCTGAGGTCTGGGGCCTCACCATCTGCCAGCCAACGTGAGGAGGAGGCTGAAGGCACTCGAGCGGGCGTTCCTTCTCCGAATAGGGAGGAACCTGCCTCTGCTGAGTCTTCTTCCAGCGAGAAGGTAGACTACAACTACTCTTTTGACGAGGCATCTCCCGAGGCAGATGTTGTAAGTGTGGGCCCATTCACATAGGGCCTTCCTTTTTGCAGCTAGTTTTTGATCCTCCGTCCCTTACCCTCTGGCTTCTTTGCAGGAGGAGGCCCGACCAGAGACCACAGAGGCGCCTATCCCCGATGTGCTGGCCGAACAACCCGGGGGTGGTAGCACCAGTTTAGGGAAGCTGACGGCTCTATTCGAGGTCTTGCAATAGGAGGCAGCTGCGGAGACTACATCCGCCGCCGACGAGGCCCTGGAGGAAGGGGAGATAGCACTGGAAAGTCAGGTCATCCCCGTGATCGAGGTAAAGCGATACCCCTGGGACTCTTTCTATGCTTTTTGGAATTCGGGCAGCTTGCTTCGCTCGATGCAAGGCTAATCCCCTTGTTTTTTTGTGTTCCAGGAGGAGGAGAGTCTCCCTGAGGCACGCTCTGTGAAAGCCCGCAGATCTATCGCCAAGCGGAGAGGGATAGTGGCCCCGGTGGAGATGGACGAGCCGAAGCTACTCTCGACAGCGGAAGTGGAGCAGATCGTGTCGTTCCTGCTGTCGGGGAGTGGGTTGAAGCTCATAGTTCCCCTTCCCCCCCTGGCCACTTGCGACGTCGGAGGAGAGTTGGCTTCTGGGGAGGACACTGGCCGAGCTCACGGTTCGTGGTGAAGAGGGGACATCAGTGGACGAAGCGGCCCAGCCTTCAGTGACGGCAGCAGAGTCTGCTCCACTCCCCGCACTTCCCCCGACCGAGAGTAAGGAGGAGCAACCCCTTGCGGTCGTGGAGTCAAGTAAAATAATAGAAGGTTTGAAGATGATTTTTCAAGTAAAATTCTAACAAAATTTCGGTTGAGTCTCCCCTAGCCGGGGAGCATGCCAGAAGAAAGTGGGAACACATCCACGCAAAATGCTAAGACGGTCCCTAAATCAGGCCGTGGGTATCACACCAAGACCGATAGGACACTTGGGGGTTTAGCTCCGAGGACTATCCTACTAGGAGCCTCCCGGGGCCTGCAAGGAAGGGGTTTGAACCCCCTAAATCGATCGAAACAAGGCTTTCACCCTCACCGAGCTCACCGTTGCCGCCCTTGCCACGCCGGAAGAGAAGGAAACGAGAGGGGAAAGTCATTATCGCTCACCCACCCTCGCGGTCCTCGGAGGAGAAGAGGAAGCGAGGGGAAGCCGCCATCACCGCCCCGAAAAGAGAAGATAGCAAGGAAGAAGAAAAGCCCATGTCATCGTCACCTTGGCTAGAGAAGGCAAAGGAAACCCCTCGCCACCTGATGATCCCGGAAGCTCGCCACTGCTGCCATTGTGAGCAGAGGGCTCCGATCATCGCCTGTGGGAGGTAGGGTTCGAATGAGAATGGAATGAGGAAGAAGAGAATGAAAGGGGGTTTTAAGAGAGGGTTAAAATGGCCTAAACCGGAGTGGGAAAAGGCGCATCGTTTTAGCCCCTTCCCACGCCTGTTCAAGATTATTTATGCGTCGTTTATAATTGCACGGAATTAAAGTTGTCAAGCTGCTCAGGCCACGCCATTTTATAGTCATATTATCAAGCCCCGCGTCATTTTTACAACTGTATTAACACTCCCATGCCGCTTTATGGCCTTGTACATTCCAAGTCATTTTAACATGGCTTATCATTTCCTCACGTCATTTTAATAGGGCTTATCAATCACCATACCGCTTTACAGCTTATTATTCTCCACACCATTTCAAAGGCACCATGGTTGCACTGGATCGATGGTTCGGGCTGATCAAAATGAAGAATATACTCAGTGAGGGTACAACTGTCGGTCCCGCATTGCTCGTTCCTCGCTTGCGACACCTATGACTGGGGGGCATTTGTTGGCACCCAAAATATAATCAGATGGCAATTATGCCTGAACGATGGAAGGATGCGGCCTGTTGATGCACAAAAGTCGAAGAAAAATCAACAAAGAAGGTTCACTCGAACTGTTGAAGCCTTAAGATACCCGATGGAGGGACTCCACAACTAACCTCTTAGAGTCCGGTGATGTCAGACGGCAATCCAGAGTTAATAAGCTGGTGTTGACTCGATCGCACCGAACAAACCCCATCCACGAGGACAAAAATACTCCTGGTGGCCCACCACCTGAAGAAAATGCCTTTCGAGGTGAAGAGACGTCTCCGGTCCCACCATACGGGTTCCCAAAGGCCATATCAGCAGGAAAACTTGAGTGGCCGAATTAAGAGCTTGACTTGCACTGGAAGTCATTATTTAGAAATTTGATGGCCTGTAGGGCACTTTTCATGATAGTCTCGAAAGGTTGAAGTAATATGGAGTTTGAAATAGCCCCTAGAACCAGTCCGGGACCCACGAACGAATTTGACCCGAACAAACAACAACAAGAGGAGTAAAAACGGCGTGGCCAGTGTTAAACCGGCGCCGCCTAAATCGGCGCAACATATCTCCACCGGCGCCACCAGAAATGGTGCGCAGAAAAATGTTCTTCGAGTCAATAAAAACACGCCAAATGCCATGCCGAATTAGCCAAGAGTTATAAATCCGATGAAGAAAAAGAAGAAGATTGGAGAACAAGAAAGCCATTCGAGCGAAGGAACCCTTCAGAGCGACGACCACCCCAGTCTTTTCTAGAAGAGAGCTTGAGAGTGAGGAGAGAAGGGAGATTTTCTGAAACTCTATTTTCACCCTGAGAAGCAGAGGTGGGTTTTCATAAAATTCTTCGATCGTTCTCCATTCTTTGTTCTCTAAATCTATTGAAGATTTGAAACGTGTAGATGGGCGATGATATGAGCCCAAGCTCCCCCATCCCCATTTGATTTCTTTCCCCTATAGTGTTTACCTTATATTCCCTCCTATAATCTTGATGTTATAGTGGATGTTGACCGATCTATGGGTGACAACACCGGATCGTGTTTGTGCATGTAATGTATTGGCCGTCCTTTGGCAAATTAATAATATTTGGGTGTGAATCTCTCTATTGCATCTCAGTGCTTCACTTCTTATCTGCCATGCTTTCCCCTACACCATCTGTGCGTAGTTGCAAAGAGCACTATTTTATCATAGAACACACCCTGGGTCTCCCCAAGGGCCATATCAAAATCCCCCCCTCCCGGGGGTACCTTTGATGTATTAACCACATCTGGGTTACTTCATGTATTTGATGTGCGTTTCCCCTCCTCGTCAAAGATGTATACTTTCGGTCCCGCCTGGTGTGCACCGGCTGCTCCGGCATGCACCTCCTTCATGACTCTCCGGGCCTCTTCAATGGACAAGCATCGGAGGAGTACCTTCTATCTGATGTCAGCCATGATTCGGAATAAGATCCCATTTTGGAGCTCATAAGGTAAAACTTTCTGCAACAACTAAGGATGGGTTCAAACTACTGGCTAAGGGTCGGTGTTCCTCCCCCTCTCATTAAAGATTTCCCCTTGAGCAGGGTGTGCATTTGAGAGTGGGTTATCATAACCAACCGCCTCTAAAGAATGGTGCCCTTACTAAGGCCATACTCGGGATACAACCCAGCTTGAGAGGGAGAAACAAAAGAAAATGGAGATAAGTTTTGTGCAGAATGGGAGACATCAGGATTAGAATTCCTTCCAAGGCAGCACCTCTCAAAGAGTTAGTCTGTTGCACTGGGACTTTGTGTCTTTGATTTTTACGACCCTTAGGCATGCACACGACTGGACTCATGATATTCCATGGGGCTTCGCCACTCTTGCCATACCTTTGATTCATTTTATTTTTTATTTATAGCCCTTATTGGCTAGATGTTAGCATGAAAGCTCACTTCTCAGGGTCGAGACTACCCCTATTTGAGACTTCTCCCGTATTAGGGTATGCTTAGGTTGGTCATCTCATCCATCCATCTCTTGCCCCTGCACTTGGTCGAGCAGAGAAGAGAAAAGGCTTTTGTGCATAACCAGGTATGGCCAAAGTAGAAACAGTGTACTCGAGAGGAGATCAGCTATGGCTTGCCGTGTAGTGTGTAAAAAACCCATATTCAAAAGGTCACCCTTAATGATTAGGGGAAAGAACTGGACTCCCAGTGCGGAGTTATCACCAGCCTAAGATGCTATAGAAGCGACTCATTTGACTAAGCAAACTAACTAAAGCCTAAAGCCGCTTATTCATATCGAGGAACCAGCACTTATAAGCACATGTAGAAATAATAGAGTAACATGTTATTTGTGCAAAATAAAAGATACCTTTGCAAATCTATGGTGTGAAAATCGCATCCAGAAGTAAGAACTTGATCATCGAACTTCGAGCAGTGCAAGCTTTGTCTTGCTTGCTTGCCAAGACAAAAAGGGGAAGAATAGCAAAGGATTGGGAGATTCCTCAACACGGAGGAATGACAGACATCACACTAGACGAAGAAAGGATAAAAGGAAGAGAGACGAGGGGTAGAACTCTCTCGTTAAGGCACATGAGCCCTGGTAAGAAGGAACCAAATACAAAATAAACAAAGATCCGTTGACATTAAGGCAGACTAATACCTCGAAAACAACAAGAAAAAGGGTGAGAACCTTAAAAGGGTGAAGAGAATAGGATAAACAAACCATGAGAAAATTATTGCGGCAAAGATAAAGAAGAAGGAGAGTGATCATCCGACGTGATCGGAGAAAAGGAATAGTGATCACCTACTGGAAGCGGGGAAGAAGAAGCAGGAACACCCGACAAGGTCAGGGAAAGGAAATGATAGACACCCGACAAGGTCAGGGAAAAAGAATCATAAACACTCGATAGGGTCGAGGAATAAGAAAGAATACCCGAGCGGGTCGGGGAAAGAGAATGAGAAGTTGACTCCAGAGATACCAAGGGATAATAATCATAAGAAGTCCTCAGATCGGGAGGATGAGATAACATAGGCCACAGCCTAGAATATGGAAAATTGGGAGGCTCTAAACTAGGAAAAGGGATGCCAGGGTTCACAGACCCAGGAGGAGAGGAGAAGATGATCAAAGTTAGATTGGATGAAGGAAGATACACCACCCAAGGGTGGGAATTGAGCAATAGAGATGAGGAATGAAAGGAAGGGGAAGAGGAAGAAGTGGACCCCTGAGTGCACAATCGACATGCCTTGAACTTGCGCCGCCGCCTCTTCTTGGCAGAAACTATCTTGTAACGGACCCACCTGGCATGGACTTGGACCTTTGGCCTTCTTATCATGCAGCATCTTCTTAAATAATGGGCCCATCTGGCAGATGGCCTGGCCCAATTATGAACATGCAGCCTTTTCGGGGTAGTTACCCCTAGACACCTGGTGCTAACCGTAGGTAAGCATTCTTGAATAAGTAACTCCTTAGGATGAACATCGTAAAACCATGGAGTTTTGTCACTTTGCACTAATAGCATGAGATGTGGCATCTCTACTCGGCAATCAGGCACGAAGCACAACTCCCTTGATAATAGGGATGGATGAAGCTGCGAGAGGTTGACGCATGGCGTTGACATGGCCGATTTACCAATAGACCGAGGGAGATCGCATAAGATGTGCAGAATATCCTTAGAAAATTTTAAAAATATGGCCAATTACCCCTTTAACATAGAATTTATCAGGTTCTTGGCAGCCGTATGGGTTAGCACACAGTTTTGTGAATGCTATTGTAACTGGAGTCGACTCCAAACCATTTTTGAGTCGACTCTACATCTTCACTTTTCTTCTTCTTATTTCAAAGGGCTTCTGGCAACTCTTGCATCGACTCATCAACAGTACTGCATCGACTCATCAATAGTACTACATCAACATGGCTAGCTCATTTCTTCATACCTTCAACTGGCGGGTGCAGTTGCTTTGACTCCATTTGCCTTCCTGCATCAACTCCATCAATGCAAAGGCTTCTTCTTTGGCATTCTTTACACTTGTTCTTCACACTCGTTCCTCACACTTGTTCTTCACACTTGATCAATAGTTTATCCTTGTTTGACATATGACTGAAACCTTGCATTGACTTGAGTTGACTCTTCAAGATGTTGCGTTGGTTGTATTGGTTTTGTTGACTTTTCTTCTATTCTTTAAAGTTTAACTAGCTGTCAACCTGTCTTCATATATATTGTGAATGTGTATGCATGTAATATCATCACCACAGATATGAAGACTCATGCATGCATGAAAACACATAGTTTGCCATCATCAAAACATAGGGACATATCATTCTCCCCCTTTTTGATGATGACAACTATAAGTCATCATGAACAATATAATCAGCACAACACAGCATGAAATAACATCTCCCCCTTTATGATGCAACTAACTCTCTCCCCTTTAATTGACTCATCAAACTCTCCCCCTTTGACATCATCAAAAAAAAAGAGTTTGATGCTCAAATGATAATGTGGAGATGAGCAATTTCAATCAAGACAAGTTCATAAATGAATAATGTCTCATCAAAACATAGAATTAGATACCAAGTGAGAAGATCAAAGTATTTCCAAGAATTTTAAGATCAATATCAGTAGACAAGGAATCAGAAAAGACCCTTAGAGTACTACATGATCAAATAGTCCAGACAAGGTATTAATCAAGGGATCAAATAAGGAATTTCAATATGACTTGTAGTAGTCAATGAATAGCATGAGAATTCTGCGCAAACAGAATTAGTAAGGTGACATGAATTTCAAGAAAGTTATTGGATTAGAAGAGTCACAACCTAAAACGGTATTCATTAGACAAGCTTTCCATTTTCAGATTCTTCTATTACATGAACTCTTATGATGCAGCCCTTATTTTCTGCTTGGTTTAAGTATAATAAATGTTGAGTTTATCAGTTAAACTCCTTGAAATATTTTGCACTCAGACTTAGTAAGCATAAACCAAGACTATATGTTTAATTCTTGTTTAATCTCCCTTAACTTTAGTCATCCAAAAATCAATGACCCCCTTAGGACTAGCTAAGGACTAGTATTGAGATTAAACAAATTGAGCATTTCTAGTTTTGGTCCTTAGGGTTACAACGCCTTTTCTGACCTTTTGGTCATACTTTTAGAATTTTCTTTTGACTCATAAAATTTTTAAGAACAGTCAAGTGTAGTCCACACCTTTTTACATAAGAGTGCACGTTGATTAGACGCCAGCACCCCTAGTTACTCAGTGAGACTAACTATCCTGCTTCATTTTGAGTAGAGATAGCAGAGGCACCTCATGACATAGTTCAATTCATTTCTGTGATGAAGGATCTAGTTTCTTAGTGAACCTTAGCCATTACTCTACCTTGAGCATTGATTCATAATTTTTTACCTGTTGTGTCCCTGTGTTTTGATGATGTCAAAACTATGATTCATATGATTTTGATGATGTCATCCTCTTGATGATATTATAAACTTGCATAGATGTCAAAGCTATGACTCAGGTTTGAAGAACATGTCTGAAGAGTTTGGAAAATTCAGTTGAATTCTTGAAGAACAGAGAACAGGTTTGAAGATTCTGTAAAGCTTAGCAGAAGACAATTGCCTATGAAATAAGGGTGACAAATAGATATGTTCAGTAGTCCAATAGCTCTCAAGACTGTAAAAAGACCAGCAACAGTGAAAAATAGAAGACAACGTTGTCAAAGGATCTGCAAGGCAAACAAAAGGAGAATGAAGGTGATAAATGATCTCTATGGGCGACAAATATGAGTTAAGGGTGACAAATAGCTTAGCATAATGAAATCTGGTTAGGAAGAAGTTTTAGGAAGAAGGAGAGTCGATGCAAAAGGCTTCTAGATTCGATTCAATTGTTGTTCCACTAGGCAAGGCAGCTATGTGTTAATAAAGGTGACAAATATCCAGCATCAGTGACAAATGACTTTTACAGGTGAAGAATAGACAGACAAGAGTGAAAAATTGGTCACTAGGAAGATAAATGTGATGGTTCTCAAGGCAAAGATAGAAGAACTGTGAATAAAAAGGTGATGGCTATTGAAGGATAAAGGGTGACAAATGGAAGGGTAAAGTAGACAAATGGCTACTAAGGGTGAAAAATAGGTTGCCAAGGCTGAAATGATGCTTAAAATAGAGGTGTCTCGCTGGCCTTACCCAGCCATGCTGAGTAAGGGCAAAAATGACTATAACCCAGCTATGGTGAATACCAGAAAGGGCATCGCATGTAAAATTGGGTATCCCGCCATGTGAAAAACTGAAAGGGCACATGTGTAAAAATAAGAGGGGGCCGACTTCAGCGAAAACTTGAAAGGGCGCTTAGGTCGATAATGCAAAAAATGAATGAATGAAATGATGATGGAAGTGATGTTATTATCTCATTCACCATTCAGGTCCCACAAGAATTCCTGCATGTGAACGGTAAGTCATGTCCCACCGGCATAAGCCTTACGCCTATGCTGACCTATGTCAGTGAACAAATCCTACCATCGATTTTCCTCATCATCGATGAAATCGACCAACAGAACCATTGGCTCGGACCTTCTGTCCCAGTTGATAACATAAAACTTTTTGCTTCAGCATTTAACTTATGCCGATGAACAAATCCTACCATCAATTTTTGTCATCATTGGCGAAATCGATCAATAAACCATCGGCTCGGACCTTTCATCCCCGTCAGTGAACAAATTTCTTGCTTTGGCATCTACTCGTGCTGATGAACAAAACCATCGACGAAATCGATAAACAAACCATCGGCTCAGACCTTCCATCCCCGTTGATAAACGAACCTCTTGCTTCAACATTTAACCCATGTCGGTAAACAAACCTACTCTCAACCTTCTTCGTTATTCGTAGAAGTCAATGGAACTACCCTTGACTCAGGCTTTTCGTCCCTGTCAAGGAATGAACATGCTCCTTATCTTTGGTGTTCAAGCTCTTCGACAAGAATGTTATTTACAAACTTCATCATCATCGGTGAGGTCTGCAAATAGACCTTTTGACTTTACCCTCTGGCCCTAGCGGACGCTACACCTTTACCCTCAGGCATTCAGCCAATCCTAGCTAAAGTTAGGCCCTGGAAACAGTTGCGCCACTGTGGAGCGAACTCCTCATACCTTCCCTGAAGGCGTGAGCGCTCTCCTGCCTTAGTAACTTATATATCCAGACTAAACAAATTAGCTAAAAGGAGAAGGAGAATGAAGCCGTGATTTAGCGTCAGATGTGCTGAGTAGGTAATGAAGATATTTCATTTGCATGAAAGGGAAAAATACATAGTACTCGTGGCATCCCTTGGGATACATGGAAGTCTACCAAAAAAAGAGAAGAGAACAAAAGCTGCTGTAGCGAGCGTCAGAAAATGTCCTCGAACTCCAAGATCCCCAAGGAGGGGTGACGAACAAGCTCCTGCAGGTGAGACTCCGCAGTTTGCAATTGCATTAACTTCTCTTCGAGAGAGGCGGCCTGCCCCTCTGCCAACTCCGCCTCCTCTATACTCTAGACTTCCTGCTGCTTGGCCAGTTCCAGCTCTGTTTCGGCTCGGGAGAGTTCAGCGCGAAGTTCAGCTATCCTAGCCGTCAAGGAAGTCCGGCGCTGGGTAGAGACATTAGTGGCATCCCGCACCTGCTGGGTAGTTCCTCTCAGAGATGCAAGAGTGGTTCGGCACTCCGCCTGCTTGAGCTTTATGGCCGTCAGCTGATCAGTTACACCTTGGCCAAGGAACTCCCTTTTATTCACATGCTTCAAGAGCAAGATCAATCGCTACATCCAGTCCTCCTTGGGGCATCCAAAAGCCAGCAATGTGTGGGAAAGGTGCTCTACCAGACCCCTCAATTGCACATAAGTCAGATCCGGGTGGATTGTTACAGTATGCCGCAATGTCTCCAGATACTGCCACACTAGATCATTTGACAACTGCAAGCCAAGCGGTGGCGTATCAGGAAGTTGGAACTCTACTTGACTGTCAATCGTAGCCCAGATGTGGTCGCTCGGTTTGAAAGACGACGATGGCATGTCTTGTAGGGCACCCACACTAGAACCGGTTTTGGTGACTAGCGTAGTAGAGGAAGTCTCGATAGCAGCAACCTCTCTCCTAACCTCCAGCAATGGAGATACACTTTAAGCTTTGATGATAGAGGATGTCTGACCTTCGTCCCGACTTGACCAGCCTCCATCAGCGCCGTCTCTGTGACAAGGGTTAAAGCTTTTAAGACCCCAGCCGCTTCTTCCACAATTTCTCTCACTTTCATCTCAGAAGTGCCTCTTCCCTCTGAGAGTAATTCTCCGACAGCAATGAGTGGCTGGGGTTCCAAAGCCGCAATCGGCTTAACAGATCCAGTAATTGCCCTTGACGCCTCCAAGCTTGTTGTTAAAATGAAATTCTTGGGGTATCACAGAGCTATTGGCCACAGGACAGGGGGAAATGTTGGTTGATCTGCACCCAAGGGTGGAAGAGGTATCTTCACAGTCACGGTCGGCAGGGTCACCTCGGTCTGCATAGCTGAAGCCTGCAAGCGGCTGTGGCAGATATACGACGCCTTGACCTGCTCAACCTGGCAGTGCTGGCAATCCTTGAGCGTGATCCCCGCGCCCATCACGTCCATCCCCGAGACCGTGATGTAGGAGAGCCCGCTCAAATCGACTGCGAGCTCGCGCCGCTTCGCCTCAATCTTGTCCGCAAAATCCGACTCGTTCCCGGCCGGCGGAATGAGCGAGAGCGTGCCCGCGGTAGCGTCGTGGAACCATTCGCCCGGCGCCTGGAGCAACTCGCGACTGCCGCTGATATAGAAAATCGAGACGTTGGTGTTGCTCATGCCTCCCGGCAGATGCTTGTCCAACACCCACCAAGCGTATTGCTTCCCGGGAATCGGAGCGTAAAAGAGCCTCTTCTCGGCGGGCGCATAACCGGCCAGCGGCGCGGTCCAACTGCTCCACTGCACCTTGGCCAGCATCCAAACGGTCGCTCCCTTCCAAACGTCCGGCGGGAAATCAGGCAGCGTATCGCAAACGAAACTCTTCTTGTCCGAGCCGGACCCCTTCCGGACTGCGGCTCCTTCGGGATTCATCGGATCCGTCGTTGTCTTGTGCGGCCAGCGCGCCTCGAACATCATGTGGCCGTCGCAGAAAATTTGGTTCTCGGCTTTAAGGTCCCACGCCATCGGCGCCTGCCAAACCGAGGAGCCGGAGACCTGCTTCCAGCCCTCGACCTTGTCGAGCCCCGAAAGCACGACATGCTCGCCCGCCCAGGCCTTGAACGTAATGGGCTTGCCACTCTCGCCCGAACGCTGCGGCTTGAGGATTTCGCGGTAAACGCCTTCCCGAAGCCAGCAGGTGTCGCCCGGCTGAACGACGCTGGAAACCTTCGCCAGCGTGCCGAACGGCAGCGCCTGGGTTCCCGGGTTGGAATCCTTTCCCCCAGGTGCTACGAAATATTCCGCAGCCGATGCGGTGGAGACAAAAACCAAGCCGGAAACGAGCAGCCACAAGCCGGTGCGAAATAAGGGATGGAAAAGGGAGGCGGGCATAAGGAAAAATCGATCACAACGACGAATTAGTTTCCAATTTCTATGGAAATTTATCTTGTAACTGATAACGTTTCGCTTGGCTAGGCAATTCTGGAAATTCTATTTCATTGTGCTTTCATTCATGGAAACAGATCAGCGGGCGCGCAACGTCGAGCATGGCCTCTGGTATCGCCAACCCGCCCAGCGCTTCGAGGAATCCCTCCCCATCGGCAATGGCCGCCTGGGCGCGGTGATTTACGGACGTCCCTGGTGCAAGGAGGATTATTTCTCGGAGCGCATTCCCCTCAACGAAGAAACCATCTGGCACGGAGAACCGACGCAGCGCGAAAATCCGGACGCGAAAAAGACCCTGGAGAAAGTGCGCGCCTTGCTGCTCGCCGGGAAAATATCCGAGGCCGAGTATCTCGCCGACACGGGACTGACCGCGATGCCGCGAAACGGCCACCCCTATCAGGCGCTGGGGGAGTTGGTCTTCACGTCGCGCACCGCGCACGAGCCGGTAAAAAATTATCGCCGGCGGCTGGACTTGGAGACGGCCACGGTCCACGTCAGCTACGAACACGGCAAAACGCGATTTGAGGCCGAGTATTTTGTCTCGGCTTCGGCCAACGTCCTGGTCGCGCGCTTCCGGTCCGAGGGCACGATGCCGCTTCACTTTCATGCGTACCTCCGGCGCCGTCCCTTCGACGGTCAAAGTTTCCGCGAAGGCGCGGACACCGTCGGCATCACCGGCCAGGCAGGCCCGAATGGCGTTCGCTTTGCCTCTGCGGTGAAGATCGTCGGCCAGAAGCGTTCGTCGAATGTCAGCGGGCAATCCGTGCTCGTGGAAGGCGCGCGCACGGCCACTTTGCTCCTCGCCGCGGCGAGCGATTTCCACGGCAAGGAACCGCAAGCGGCCTGTCTCGATACATTGGCGCGAGCGTCAGGGCTCACCTACACCAAGCTTCGCGAAGACCACATTGCCAGCCACCAGTCGCTCTATGGCCGCGTCGCCTTGCGGTTGGGCAAAAGCTCCAAGCGCCCCACTGACGTGCGGCTCGAAAACTTCCGCAAGGGTTCGGAGGATCCCGGCCTGCATGCGCTCCATTTTCAATTCGCCCGCTACCTGATGATCTCCGCCAGCCGTCCCGGTTGCCTGCCCATGAACCTGCAGGGCATTTGGTGCGAGGGCCTGACGCCCATCTGGAATTGCAACTACACGATCAACATCAATCTCCAGATGAATTACTGGATGGCCGATCCCGCCAATCTCGGCGAATGCCATCAGCCGCTGGTCGATTTCCTGCAGCGGCTCATGGAAAGCGGCAAACAAACCGCGCGCGAGATGTACGGCTGCCGGGGATTCGTTGCTCACCACGTCACCGATCTCTTCGCCCAGACGGTTAAAGTCTGTGGACGTCGTGCATCTAAAGTCCGTGCAGATTTTACCTCTGCAAGGGTCCGTGGAAGCAAAACCCCGTGCAGGTTTTTGTGTTTCATACAAGTCCATGCATGCCTTTACAGGGTCCATGGAAGTCAAACCCCGTGCACATCCTTGACTTAGTATATTGTTGGTTCGACTGCATCCCAAGTCTATGCACACCTTCACCATGTCCGTGGAAGTCATACCCCGTGCATATCTCTTGTTGTGTGCAACTTGTGTATAAGTCCATGTATGTTTTCTGGAAACTGCATCCGTGCACATTTCTATCTCTGCTTCTTAGAACATGCATCCGTGCATGTTTTGCTTGCTTCACGAATACCATCAACATGGCAAGCAAGTCCGCGCACATTATACCCCGTGCACAACCCTCTCATCAAACTCCTTGCATGCTTCATCTGCTATCAACCGTGGAGTTAGTCCGTTCATGTCTTGATGTCAAAACACACACTGTAGCTAAGCTAGCAAAGTCTGTGCAAGTCTGCACTGTGACTGCCTTAGCTGCAGTAAGTCCGTGTAGACTCCTCAGCAGTTAGTCTAATTGCTCTAAACATACCCCATGCATAACCCGTGCATCTTTCTTCTGTCTCATATATCTTCAATTGACCTAACAATTATTTCTGTGATTGACAGATAATGTTTAGTGAAAATTAGATAAGCACGTGATCCAAGATAGATCCCTATTCATAGACACTGCCACGTGGATAGTCAAGCTGGGAGATTCTAACACATGGCAAGGGTCTCCTGAACCTTCCAGGTAGCGTGTTTTATCCACACGCCGAGAGCGCCTTCAGACAGATGCAATATATATAGAATCCTTCTGCAACTGAAGAGGCAGAAGAACTCTGAGAGAGAGATCAAGTAGATAAGTAGAGCAGAGAAGAGTAGAAGAGTGTTCGAAAAGGAAAGAATGAGCAGCAGAGAAGAAAAGAAGAAGAAGAAGAGAGAAAGAGAGATATAGAGAGAGTTCTTGGAGAAGAATCTGAAGCTCAGTCTACACTGGACCGTGGATCAAATCCAGGCCAGTCAGCTCATAAGGAGCCATATTTGTGCTTTATCATTTGCAGCTTTCCGATTGTTGTGTCTTTCCAATTCTTGTTTTTCTTTTTATCCTTTCTTCAAGCGGTTTGTTAGCAGAGCAAGCTGTGAGGCTCAGCGGGCAGAGGAGGATTCCTCTAGATGGGTCAAGCTGTAATCCCCAGCGGGCAGAGGTGTGGTATCCTCTGGATAGCAAGCTGTGTTGCTCAGCAGTTTGTAGGCAAGCTGTGATGCCTAGCGGACGCAAGCTGTGCTGCGCAGCAGTGAAGCCACACTCGGGTTGAGTGTGGGGTGGACGTAGGTCTGGAGGACCGAACCACCTAAAAGTTTCTTGTGCACTGTGGTTTGATTGTCTTACTTGTTTTTCGCTAGATGAATGTTTAGGCCGTTCAACCTGCTCTTCCTATTCACCTAGTAGGTCTAGTGCACATCAGCCCTTTGATTTATGTTGAGTGGGTTAGAAGTCAGCTCTTTAGTTGTCTTGGTTGCGCTGTGTAATTTAGATCGCCAACTCTCCATCTGCTCAACATTGGGAGTTCCCATGTTGTTCTAGCCATTTACCCAGACTACTGCCTAGCCATCATTTCTCAACAAGTATTCATTGGATCTGAGTAGTTCATTTTAATTCCGCATCATTGATAGTTAGATAATTTTTAAGAGGTCAAGGCTTTTTCGAGAAGGATTCATTCACCCCCCCTTTGAATCCAGCACACCCAAACTAACAGGTGTGGGTCGATAAATATTCTTTCTTCTCTACCATCCCAGAGGTATTTGATACATTGGTGAAGCGTAAAAGGCACCACCCGGTTCTAATGCAGCCACGGTTAGCCCAACAATGTCTTATATGAGGTATCGGAGTTGATAGCATGGAACTGCATCTTACTGGTGAAGTCACCCAGTGTGAGTTCAAAGTCTGCCATGCCCATCGGGACTTCAAACTTTTGATTGAACCCGGCTATCTTCATATCTCTGACCTTAGTCAGGTGTACATTGAAGTAGTGCCTCTGATATACCCAGTAAGGGAGGATGTTTACCGCTGTGCCAGGGTCGACCAGGACTCTATGTATTGGTTGGCCGTTGAGTTTCCCTCTCATATACAAGGCCTATTGTGGCTGACTGAAGGAAGGAGCATATCTTCTTCAGTGAATGTGATGGTTGTGCCTGGATGCATCTCGACGAAGCAACTCTCATAATATGTTGGAGTTTGCAAGGCCGCAATGACAGCTTGCTGGGTTTCTTCATCCAGGGAGAGTATCTCCCAAACACTAAATCTTGTTGGAATTCTCTTCAATTGTTTCAATATTCAAGCGCCAGATCGGACATGAGCTTATCTTGCTTCCTCGGCTTGGACGTGCTTGCCGGAGCTTGGTGAAGAGGATGGTTTGTCTTGCCTTTTGGCTACTACCCGATCTTGACATGTTCAGTCAGCTGGCTCTTTGATCTGTATTGGCTCGGCCACAGGGGCGCTTGTTGGGTCAACTGGCTCTTTGATCTATATTGGCTCAGCCACAGGGGCGCTCGCTCGGTCAACTAGTTCTTTGATCTATACTGGCTCGACCATAGGGTCTCTTGCTCGGTCAGCTGGTTCTTTGATCTGCATTGGCTCAGCCACAAGGGTAGCACCCTCCTTGTCTTTGCTTCCCAAGAATATCATGCCCCCGACTCTCGAATTAGCCTGCCGACTCGGTCGTCCACCTTCTTGCGCGAGTAGAAATTCAGCGAACTAGGGGATTGCCCTGCCGTTAGTATCTTCTGGGTATAGGCCCAGTGGGGGCAGGATCCTTGCACCTTTCACCTTGGGGTCGGGGATTTGGTATGGTTGCTCACCCTTGAAGATGATATTGTGATTGGCCGGGGGCAAGGGTCCCCACCTCCTTCCAGATCTCTTAGTATGCTGAGAAGTGGAAGCTTCAGCCTAGTTCACTTCGGTTGGCGTGAAGCATACCTCCTCATCCTCTTCTTCGGAGATTTAGGCCATGTAGAATAAGGTTGAGAGAGTATTGCATGACACCATGCTGCATTTCCTTTTGTTCTTCAGCTTCTTCCTTTTCTTCTTCTTTTTGGTCGGCGTCTGCTAGGTTGAGGCATCTTCCAGGGAAGCTTCCCCCCGAATCTCCTTCGCATCTTCCTGATTGAGACTGAGAGACTCCAGGTCTTCCCAAGGGATATATTCCTTCAGCTGCACTGGCTGAAGCTCAGGCTGTTCATATTCCTCCAACCCGTCAATAATCACCTGTAGTTGTTTGACTGCCAGACTGACTTCTTTATCTATTCGCAGAAGAATATGCTTTTTCTTGTTATTGGTTGGGCTTCAGATGACCATATGACGGGCCATGTTGTGCCAAACTGGGGTCACAATAGGCGGTTCTGACTGAGGCGTGACACCATAGATTTGGCCTCCCTGAACAGGGCGAGATGCAGGTTTTCTGTTTGTCTTCTTTGGCAGCATGTGCCAACTTTCTTGATCCTTTGGAAGGTCCAAGATAAATGCCTCATAGGTGTGCTGGGTGCAGGCTTTTGACGCATCCTCAGGCAATTGTTGGTATAAGGATATCACATTTGCTGTCGCCCCCATCACAGGCATCTCGTGAGGGTGAGGTGGGTTCACCTTATATTCACCCATTTGAAGCTCTCCTTTCTCGATCATGCCTTCAATGTTGTCTTTGAAGATGTAACAGTCTTCGATAGAGTGCCCGAGCATTTGATGGTACGGGTAATATCGGGGATCATCCTTCCTCTTGGCATCACCGGGTCTCTTTGACTCCGGGAGAGTGATCTTGTTTTATTTAGTGGCCCAGTCAAAGAGTACTCGGGCCTTCTCCTTCAGGAAGGAATAGAGTTTTTTCATTCTAGACCGCAAGGAGGACCTCTCTTGCAATTCAGTCGGCTTGGTAGGAGGAGTGCTAGCGACCCCTTTATCTTTGTTCTTTTGTTGCTCGAAGGATTTGAAGTCGATAGTGTTGACTTCTATGGGTGCAGGCCACTTGTCGGTCAATTTCACCTTTTGGCTTGAGGCAGCTGATGTAGAGGAATATGTGGCGAGGAAAGTCTTAACTTCCGCCACAACATTATTCATTCGGTCTAAAGACCTGATCTCCATGCCAATCATCTTTTCAAGGACTTCCTGCCTCTTGTTCTGCTTACAAATCTGGACCGCGTCCTCTTTGTGTGGTGGGTGTCTACACCTCAAACTGAGGTTTCACCACCTCTTGATCTACTCTAGGGCAGTTTCATCATTCTTTTGCTTGGTAGAATAAAGTTCGACCACAGTGACCTCCCTTTTAGTGACGTGAAATCACTCCTAAAATTTTCTTTGCATGTCTAGCCAGTCGTTGATGGATCCAGCCGGCAGGTTCGAATGCCACTCGAAGGTGAGCCCTGTGAGTGAAGACTCGAAAAACTTCGAGAGGTACGATTCCTCCATCATCAGATCGCCCATCATGTTGATGTCATAAGCTATATGCTCCTTCAGCAAACCTTGGCCATTGAAGTTGTCGAACGTGGGTGGCTTGCTAACGTCGGGAGGCTGTCTCTTGGCCGCATGATGTACATGGTAGGAAACCTTGTACACATCTAAAGAAGAGTATTCATCACTGCCCTGATCGGCCAGCTTCATCTCGATCATTTGCTCGATCATCATCTTGTTTGCCAATGCCGGGTCGACCGACTTTGGGTAAAAATGAGCTGGCTGTATCTGTGACGGTGTCAACATTGTCGCCTGAGGTATAGTGGCAGTTCCTTGGTGTTGAGGAGCTAGAGGTGGTATTGGAGTCGTGCTCCCAGTGTAGTTAGGGATAGGCTGTGAAGCCACCATCTGGGATGAGCCCTCCAACTCGTCGGCGCCTCGCTTGGATGTCTTGGGAAGGGCCTTGACCTGCTTCAAAGTAGAAGCATGCATGGCCAGGTCGCACACTTGCCTCTTCAAGGATTCTATCTCCTATCTGATGGGGGCATCTCTCGCCCTTCATATTTTTCAAGACCCCGGTTGCTCGCCAGCATGGCTCCATTGTATTCGTCATATTTTTCCGAGTCGAGTCAAGTAATTTTCATATTTTATTTGAGTCTTATCATTGTAATTTTCTTTTTATTTGAGTCATGTATCTAGGTTAATGAGTCGGCACGCTGGTTTTAGGATGGAGGGTGCGCCAGTTTAGAAGGAGCATAAGGGCGCGTCGGTTCAGTGGGAAGCACGAGGGGGACATGTCGGTTCATGGGTATAGGCAAAGGGGCCCGTCGGTTTCGGGTGCAAGGAGAAGAAATGGGTTTTGTGAGAGAGGTTAAACTGGTGTGGCACCCACCCGCTCCAGGTTAAGACTTGTGAGCTGGGCTTCGTTTTGTTCTGCTCTTCCTTTTTATTGGCTTATAAGATAGGTTAGCAGCAGGGTTGATGAATTAACAAGAAGATTTAAAGGTCTTATTCACTTGTCAAGGGATTAACAAGAAGGTTTAGATACTTTATATAGAGTTTGCTGTGCAGATGTTCTGAAACTCAAAAGGCCTATTTTATATTGAATTCAGGGTAGCTCATTCATACACAGTCTTTTTAAGCATAGAGGGTTCTTTTCATTCATTTATTCATCATCCTATGCGATTGTTCACTGTTCTTATCATTCGTATTTTTGGCAAAAATCGGGCAGCATCTCCCCCGGACTGAGGTTGGCCAAGGGAAAATGGGGGATCATCAAATGGAGTATTCTGGGACGACCACCAAAGTTTGGAGTAGCCAGACGGCAGTCCGATGACCCACAGGTGAATGTAGAAGCCCGAGGACCGGCCTTCAAGGGCTTCTAACAACTCATGGGCCATAGTTTCATAAGAACTCTGACGGTTTTGATATTCGCTATGGAAGGCCATGAGTGTTCACCATTCAGACGGGTTCCTTCGGAGACAATGCCATAGAGAGGCAGGCCTCAAAGGGCCCTTGATGATTAGAAGATAGAGAGAAAAGGGGAAAATACTGATGAAGCAGAATGCTATGTATATTTGCAAAGCACTCTTTTTATTCATTCATAGAAGAAAGGGGACAAAATACAGGAGGGGAATCTACCCCGTGACAAAAGAAAATAGCAGGAAAGAGAAGGTAGGTACACTGGCGGGAGGGGAGCAGAGCACAAGCTCCTCCCCCTCCTTTCACTCTCACCTCTCTTCTCTTCTCGTCTCCTTTTTCTTGCAGGTGAAAGCTCCTCCCCCTTTGGCTCTTCTCTCTTGCTCCCCTCTTTTTTTTGGCCAGCCCCGTCTTTTAGTGGAGTATACCTCCCTTTTAGAGGAGTGGAGATAGGGGAGGCCTTCGAAGCCAAACCCTCTTTCTTTTCCCTCTTCTCTTTCTCCAGCTCGAGGACGCTGAGTGGCCTGCGGATAGGGGCATTGGTAGAGTAGGAGGGGTGTTCACCCAGGATTGGCCGACGACGACCAGTGGAGATGCGATGTTTGGTGGGGAGCTCGAAGACTTCCGTTCTTGGGGGCTTGAGGCTTGCATGCAGTTGCCTGCTGGTCTGTTACAAAGGGCTTATCCATTTCAATCAATATCCCTCTGCTCGCGGATGAAAACAGGGGATCGGGCTGAGGATGGGATGATAGCCTTGGTTAAACGGCACGCGGGGTGAGCACGCCAATTTGATTGCATTAGGGGGGGTGCGTCAGTTTGAGTGTCCACCAGTGGGGTGCGTCGGTTCAGCAAGAGAAGGAGGGGCAGGGCCGCTTTAAGCCCATCTAGGGGCGCACCGGTTTAAGGCTATTCAAGGGCACACCAGTTTAGGGCAATAGAGGCATGGCCGCGCCTGTTTAAGTGTTAAGAAATTTCATCCCGGCTTTGCGGTGATTCAGATGAACATTTTCCCTCCCCTGATACTTAGTTGTAATACACTGTCTCCGGGGAATTTGGTTAGAAGCCTTCAAGTTCCGGTTCAGGACTCTGAGTAATTCCTGATGCGTGCCGAACCCGTGTCTGAGATCCCAATTTTTTTTCCTAATTTGGCCTTCGACCTCACCAATTGGGGAGCCGGGGCCATCTACTTGAGAGGCTCCCTTGTTGGTTGGCAGAGCATCAGACATGTATTCGTCCTACTCAGGGGAGGTATGGGGTTTGTTCGGTCTTTCCATCTTCGACTTGCTCTCGGGCGTCGGGACGTGCATGCCATATGATAATCTTTTTGACGTCCACAAATGGCCCCCACTCGCAGGTGGCACAAGCGAGGGACAAGTGCGCGGGGCCCGTGAGTGTAGAATCCTTTAACATGATATCTTCTCTTCCGAGCCAGTAGACAGTTGATCCGGTGTGAATTCACAGGAAAGCGCTCACTTCTTCAGCGAAGGGATGAGGGGACTGCTTCACTGCGTACGTACACGGACCGAGATGTCAGCCTGAGTGGGGGTTTAGTCTTCAGTATAAGGTTAATACCTAAGCAAGAGGATAGGATTTATGTGCCGTCTTAGGCGAAAGGCCTAGGATGACTTAGATGAGGCCAAACCCGAGGGGGAGTTGGTGACTTGTGCTAGGTTTTATGGAAAGCTTTTTTAGTATTTTCTTGCATTTAACTGTTAGTATCATAGGCCAACGCAATGATGGCCTGCTTTGTCTTGAGCTTCTTAGTTTGCTGCTCGCAAGATTTTTGGCGAACCATGATCCCTCAATCAGCCCGTTCTATTTCATCGAAAGCCCACCTAGCAAAATAAGCAACCTGCCACTCCTCCAGGTCCTCCTGCCCATGACTCATCAAATCCCCTTACTTGGAAACCTCAGCACTGTCATGAGAGATGTCTCAAGCACAACCATTGCCCCTTTGTCATCTCCCTTTCTTACTGCTTGCTTGAATTCCCTGCTTAATGAGGATTTTGTGGTAACTGGAGGGGTCTGTGATGGTTGCCGCTCAGGCATGGATGTAATCTTCAGCTCCTCGGTCCTTGTCTCAGGGACCCAACGGCTGTTATTGTCCTGCCCACTGTATGACAAGTCTAGGCAGGTTGAATTGTCATCTTCAGCCTCTCAACCTGTTGCTCTAAATCACCTCTCTAGTCCCTCTGGAGCCTTTTTTTCCCCTCCTTTTCTGGTATTCTGCTGCACCTATGACCATGTCCAGCTCTCTCAGCCCGCTGAATCACTGTTACCACTGCCAACAAGGGGGATGATCCTGGTGATTCCCTTCTTATAATTCATATCATAAATCTGTTAGGTTCAACTCTGATTACCACTTGCTTGGTAATTTGTTCGGTACTCTGGACCCCCACCTTCACTTTTGCAAACAGCCAATCGTCTTCCTATCTAAGGATGCCAAAGCTGCATTCACAGTTCGAAGGTCCTGAGAGGAATTCCAATGAGCTGTCTTCCTCTGCAGGCTTTTGTCACACAATTTCCTTCCACCTTTTAAGAGTTTTTTTCCTTTTTCCTTCAAAGTTAGCAATACCTTCCCAAAGATCTTCTCTCTGCCATTCCTTCCCTGTTCTGCAAACAAGTCATGCCCTGCTGGAAAGTTACTCTATTTACCAACTTGTTACCTCAGGCTATTTATCAGCAAGGAACCCCTAATCAGCTCCTTGCCTCTCCTTATGGACACAGTACTGAGATTAAAAACAAGTGAAGCTTCAACGGACCATAGGATTTCTATAAAGCCATCATTCTTTGATAAAAGAAACATTTTATCCCCTGGTTTCCTGTTCATTGAAATACAGATGTTTCGTCTGTTTCCTTGTAAGCAGTTCCCTCTCTGATGGCCACATCCATTGGAAAGGAAGCATCTCCAAGGATCTCTGCAATCTTCGGCCAATATGGTTTTGAAGGTATCTCCAAGGAGACTTGGGTCCGAGGCTTGACATTTTCTGCATCCTCCTTCCTGAACCTGTTGTTCCTCTCTATCTAGCTTCACTTGCGTTGAACCCCCCTCTGCTTCCCACTAAACCAAATCCAACCTGTTTATCACTGTAAATTTTTTTTGGGGTAAAGTGTTTCGTTCTGATTTTGGTTGAGGATACATCGCAACATAATGACAGGCTTCCAACTTTCTTTTTATGTTTTTTATGCGAGCAATAAGACCTAAAAAAATGGTAAAGGATTTTTACCAGCAATTTTAACATAGTTACAAAATCACTGCCTTTTGCATCAGCATAGCATGGTGCATCCGCCTTTATGCAAGCTGCATGTGCCAACCATTGCTGGTTTCATCAGTACATCCACTTCTTTTTTGATTGTACTTAACAGAAGTGAGCATCCATTATGGGCATTTTTCTGCCGTCGATGCATTGGTCTTCTATTTATGTCACCATTGTTGCTTTGTTGTTGTAGATGTAGGAAAATTTTTAAGGAGAGAAAGTAGGAGGTGGTAGTCTGAATTTATACTGGAAGCCTGTTCTTCTGTGGAACTTGAATGTAGTGGAGAATGTTAATGCAATTTATGCCAAACTTGCTCATTTTCACAAATAAACCATGATTTAACTCTATCATCTTAATTGGTTTCACATATTTCCAGTTACTTTTTACTTCTCAAATGAGGCAACTGGGCCTTCTTGTTTAGAGGATGATATGTTCAGATTTCATTCCAGACTTGCTTAAAATGTGGTCTCTTTATACAGGGTTGGCAGAGGAAGCTGGATCCTGAATATAATGTGATGCATACATTACAGACTTTGCTATTTAAAATTGATTGGGCAAAATCACTATCCTACACAATTGAAGGACTTATGGCACCATAAAGCATGTCCGTCTCTCTGTTCCTTGAGCAACCTCGGTGACTAGTATCACCACATTTGTTGTTTACAAGGAGGCAATTTTGTAGGCTACATAGGCATAGTTGATAGCATTTGTATTGGGTATATTCCTCCATCTTATTCCTCTTTCACTTTCTTTTTGCTAAGTTTCTTGTAAAAATTTGGTTCAATTTTTTGTGATAATTTCCCTCCCATATTCCTACTACTTAATTTGGACCTTACGAATGCGTGGGGAACCTACCACTATCCCACCTCTTACTTGGCCATGATTCCTCAATTTTCTAACTAAACATCCGACTGTGAAAATTTTGATCTAAGCTTGTTTAACAAGATTTTTCGTGAGAACCGATCGTGCTGTGTCGGTCAATCTAATCCCTTTAATGTCATTAAACATGATGCCTTCTTATCGACTTAATGTCATTAAACGTGTTGCCTTCTTATTGACTTAATGTCGTTAAACATGATGCCTTCTTATTATCTTAATGTCATTGACCATTATATCGTAAAGCATCATTGAACTTCTCTTCCAACTACTTGTAATCTTGTGTTACTTGTTCCTCGAATGATAATTTTGCTAGATCTATACTTTATTTCATGAGCTTTATCTTGAAATTCTTTGGCCATACATATTATGTGGATGTCTAAATATACTTGGGATCTATGATCCATAACCTCATTGCCAGGTGTTAATGGGGCCCGGTCTAGTCCTAGGGGGAGCACCCAAAAGTACTTATGCCCATGGAAGCTATTATTGATCTAGTGTGACACTGCACCGAAGTACTTAACTTTCTAGATTCATTTATGACATTCTACAATTTTTGAAATACTTAACTTACTTGAACACTTGGAAGTACTTGAAATTATGTGAAGTACTTAACTTGTACATGCTTGAGTGAAATGGCCAATTCCATGATAATACTTACTACATGATCGTTATCTACTTGAAATCTACTTTTGATATCTTGTTTACTTGTGATTCTATTTACTTGCATTCTTTTACTCTCCCTTTTATTCATGTTCCATGTTAATTACATTTCTCGGCATATTGCTGTAACTTTATCCAAAATGTTAAATACTTGAAGTTGCCTGGTATAGAAACATAAATCCTATTGAGTGTTTCGCTCACCCTGTGTTTTTCGTTAATATTATAGGTAGTTTCGATGATGAACCCCAAATAAATGGGGATGGGCAAGAGTGAAAGTGGGACAAGTCTATCTTAGATTACCTAGGTTCAAATTGTTGCTCTTTCTAAAATTAAATGTATTCGAGTGTTGTATTATGCCTCGAAAGGCTTAATGATGTTATAAAACTTTATTTCGATGAAATAATAGAATCTTTTTGTCATTATCTCCTTCTGATTGGACCCCAATTATACATGCTCTGATCGACACGAATGTTTATGACTTGTCGTGCCTTGATATTCTGCGTGGGGACATGACAATCTTTATGGTCTCAGAGCCTAGGTTTCATAAACCCTAGGTTTCCATTGATATATGTTCTAGATGTTGATCTAGAATTTCATATAGATTCTTAAACCTTCCTGGTGAGATTGGGTAGATCCATGTGCTAAACTTTAAAGTTGGATAAATCATGAAAATACACAAAACACTTAAGTTTGGTAGTTGTGGTTGCAGGCTTAATTTTTGCCAATAGCTCCCGAGAGAGCTCAATGGCGCGAGATGCAAAGATCTATCCAAGGACTGACCCAAGCGCTGCAATAAGTAGCTGAAGGAGGAGCTAACCATGGAGCGGGAGATTTATATAGGAACTTCAAAAGTATGAACCCTCCTAAGTTCGCTGGGTCCACGGACCCTGATGAGGTAGAACACTAGTGGAAGGAAATCAAGAGGATTTTCTGAGTCATGCAATGTGCTGATGAGGAGAAGGTCCTACTCGCTACATTTCAGCTAGAAAGGGATGCTCGTACTTGGTGGGAGTCGGTCGAAGCAACTCTACCGCACGACCAGGTGTTGTGGGAAGAGTTTGTGGAACACTTCAACAATAAATATTTCTCTGACTGAGCTCAAGAGAGGAAAGCTGTCGAATTTGCTTCCTTAAAGCAAAAGAGTTTGACAGTGGCGGAGTACGAAGCTCAATTCACAAGATTGTCCCGGTATGCACCACACCTTGTGGGTACCGAAAAGATGAAGGCGAGGATAAGCCCTAGTATATTACTCAACTCGCGCCAATGGATATCCAAGTATATGCCGATGCGGTGAGAAGAGCCCAACTCTTGGAAGATGCAACAGAGATGTTCTCTTATTCAATTACCTTTCCTTTGATCCACCTTGACTGCAGCACGTCCACATTGGCTAGTAATCACTCTCCAATGATGAAACCTACAAGTTTGTGACCTGGGATACTTCCACCACGCTGGAAGTTGATTGCGTTCTTTTATCTCTTTCGTGCCCGCGTGCACACTCCTCCCTTTATCCAAACAATTATTGCTTTCATTGAATCTCCCCAATATCGCTTCATCTCGAGCTTTTGATTCAATTCCTATCAAGTGATGTTGATTGTGTGTCTCATCACACCTTGGTATCTACTTTTCAGTCCGTTCGCACTAATTTCTATTGCATTCCATGCCGCTCCACTGAGATCTAGAGAGAGAAAATAAAAATATATGATTTTCATTAATTAAATAGACAATGTCTACAACATGAAGTGAAAAAGTAAAAATTATAGTTTCAAACAAAAATAAATTATAGATAACACCGAGGAGGGTGATGGGCAAGGATATCACAGTCGTGGTGTCAGGGTGATGTCGCCTCCTTGAGACTTTGACTTCTGCTCATCCCAAAGCTGAGGACACCGGTCTTGCGCCATCTTTGGAAGGGTTAGAGAGAGAGAAGATAGAGAGGGAGAAAGTAGAGGGATGTAGAGAGAGAAAGAGATAGAGGTAGAGGGGAGTAATAAAAGAAAGGCAAAAATAAAAAAAAATGAAGAGTGTATGCGGTGTCTGTGCGTGTGTGTGAGTTGAGAAGAGAGAGGTAGAGAGAGGGAGATTGAGAGAGGAGAGAGAGAGTAAGAGATGGTGAGAGAGAGTGTGACAGAGGGGGAGATAAAGAGATAGATTACGAGTAGAGAGAGAAAGAGATGAGAAGAGAAGGAGGGGGATGTGCATGGCACAGTGTGTGCTAGTGGGGACGGTGCGACACAGTGAGGGGGAAGATAGGAGAGTATAGGTGCCGCATGGAGAAGACACAATGACGGCGGCCGTGGGACGATGGTCACGCAGGGGGGACAACGACGGAGGGTGCACGTAGACGACGATGGTGCGGAGAAGTCGCGGCCAGTGGGGTGTGTGTGCAGCGAGAGGGGGACTGTGGAGTGGGAGAGGGAGATGAGAGGGTGGCCGTGGGAAAGTGGTTGCGAATGGGAGACGCTGGTGAGGAGGGGTGCAGAGCTTTTCCCTAGATTTAGTTTCTTTATTATTTTTTACTCTTCATATTTAAATAGTTTTCTGATTTAGGAATGTTTTTAAAGAAAATCTAGTCGACTAGCTAAGTTCATTAATTACAAAAAAAACATCACTTGAGCCCCAAAAAAATCATCGCAACATTAGCAACCACACTTCATGCCTAGGTCATGCATATGCATTATACATCCCCTATTTGAATTTGAATGGGTCATTGCATTTTTTTCTAAAATATACTAAGGGCACTACCTCTAAATAACATAAGGTGGAGATTTGAACACACTTCCTTGGCCCAAAAATCACAATCCCCTTGCATCTTGCATTCATCTAATCTTAATAAAAGTGAGTAGCAATTGACCCTAGGGTTCACATTGAGACTTAGGCCCATCTTAGGCTCACTATCATCTTTGAAACTGGTGTCTAAGGCTAGAGGTCAAAGGCAAATGCTATAAGCGGGAAAGTGGTAACTTAATTAGGTCCTTACGAAAGCAAGGGGAGCCTCCCACTTCCCCACCTCTTACCTGGCCGGTGGACAAACTTGATGATGGATCTAAGTTGGACATTGGTTAATCTGTGAGAAATCTATCTTGTAGAGTTAGGTTATCCATATAGTCATAGGTTAATTGTTTGATAATTTGTTTGCATAAAAAATAAAAAAAGATAAAAGAGAAAAAATAAAAAATAAAATAGACAAATAACATAAAAAAATTGGTGAGAGAATAATTCTCATCTATGGATTGGGCACACAAATTAGACAAGTTTGACCCATTGGCTCATAAATTTGATCATTTTCTAGCCATGGATCGAAACCTCATCATACCACCTAATCACCATGACAATGATCACTTGTAGGCAAGCCCGGCCCATTATGTAGGTGGTTGCCCAAATCAAATATCATCTCTCACCCAAAATAGCCCGACCTATTATGAAAGTCTGTACTCTTGGCTGGCCCAAAATGAGATCCTGTCATCTATGGCGGCCCAGTTTTTATACCTTACCCAAAATCAGGCCCAAACCACTCAGTTCTTTCACAATGGGGCCCAATGTCTATCTTTCACCCAAGGGCAAGCTGAAACTTCTCAAGGTCTCCCCTCACCTGATTATGAATCATGTCTATATGCCTTCAACTCTGGGTGGAGAGACCAACAAAATTTTTCTTGGGAATCTTATCAAGACCAAGTCCAAAGTCCTCCTAAATAATATTTTCAAAATTGTGCTAACTATCCAAACAACCTTTATGATCAAACCCAATGGGGAGGATAGTTCATATACTCTCCGCCATCTCAATATCAGATTGATTACCCATCAAATTACTATCTGTCATAGTCTGATCCTCAACCCACTTATCCATGTCCTCCACAAACAAATCTTAAGGAGGACAAGTTTAATGAATTGCATCAGCTCATCATGGCCAACTAATAGACTTTTGCCAAAATGGAGGCACGTCTAACCCAGCTTAACGAAACCATCATGGGTATAGAAATGGACCAACTGTCTATCTATCCCACTATAAGCTTGAATGTCAACTTCCTTAGTTTGACCATAACAAAAGTTTATATGATCAACCCAACACCAACACTAACAGAAAGCCCCTAAAGAAAATTCGAAGAGGGGTTTTTGGGCTAAAATTAGGGTATTGGGTTAACTCAAAATTTAAGGGAAACCTACCCAAAACTAACCTAATTGCACCCCAATCCTTGGCCTAATGGGCTCAAATCGAAGCCTAAACCCTAGCCCATCCCTTGTGGTTGATCATACCTTGAAACCCTAGCCATAAGAAACCCTAATTTGGGTGGTGGTGCCAGATAAGGCTAGATTGGTAGATTTTCATGGATTTCAATTTTGTGCTTTATCTAGATCAAACTAGGACTCTTTAGGGCTCCCCAACCCTATAAATAGAGGGTCACACCCCCAAAAAAATCTTATTTGCTCTGGATGGTGGTAGCATGCGAGGACGAGGGAGGAATCGACAGTCGAGTGCAAGAAGTCTAGGGTTCCGACATCCATCATCCCCATTTTCTTAAATTGCTTAAGGTAGGTGTTCTCTTAGGCCAAACCTATGATTCTATATATCAAAAGTTGCATCTTTAAGTGCTCCTTCTTTTAGTAGTATTTTGCCCAATTTTTATAAACTGTATCGATAGGAATCATGGTTTGAATTGCGGTGTATCACGGTTCGTCAGAAGGCGAGGGTTCTGTCCAGATCGCGGTGGTACTAGGGAGCGCATCTATGAACGCGGTCCCCCGATAGATCGCATTCTTATAGAATATTTTTAATATACATATAATTAATTTAATTAACATGCCCTCTAGATGGACCACGTCTATCTTGTCGTGGCTATGGATAAGACCGCGTTCTGACCCTGGGTTATGCTACAAACTTCGGGTTTCTCCGTGTGTCATTCCAGGTTATTGAGATTAGGTAGTGTGTTTTAGGGTTAAACAAGTCAGAAATGCACAAATTAATTCGGGCTCATGTAACATTATTCAATTCTTATTTTTATCTCATGATCTATCACCCCCTTTGGAAATTTTTATCTTCTTCATGATATCTCATGCAAAAGAAAAATAAGAGAAGAGTAGATTAATCTACTATCCATTATTTAGAAGTTCATAACTTTTGTGAAATCATGACTTGCTAGCCTCCTTGTTATTTCAATGTTTTCTATATAAGTAAGAATTGTACAATTTTGATTGAAGGTCATGCCACCCTGGTGGTATTGACTCACCATTCTTTCGATTTTCGTGTTACTGCACACCCCAATTCTTGCTGTAGTTGGGGCCCTCCGTCGGATATTCCTTCCATCAGACTGGAATAACTATATCAAGGCTTCTGCAAGTCTCCACGAGCCTGGGATTCCCACTAGGATGCTGAGTAGGTTAAACTATAAAAACTCAAAAAATCCTTTGAATCTTCATCCTATTGCATAGGATAGGGTTCAACCGGCCTTGGGAAGGGCAGAATGTGGCTCTATCCAAGTTCTGTTAGTGTTGTTTTGAACGCAGCTGACCCAGGAACCGCGTTCACCCTTCTATTTACAGAAGGGGTTGATCGTTGGACTATGTTTTGTGTTGACTAGCCACTCAATCCTGATAGCGATCGTCCTTTTGGATCCGTTCAGGTCTTGGTTATTGACTAGACTGTGTTAAAGCCCGATTTCCCGAAAGTCCATTTCCTCCATTAGTGTTATGGAAATTCAAGTCAAGTCTAGATTCTAGTCATTCTAGAGTATTTTTCCTTAATATCCACGACCATTGTTGGGTCTAGTTGGAATCTTATTCCTAGAGATCAATTGAATCCTATTTCTAAGGTCATTTTCTTTAATGACTTTTCCCTAGGATTATTGAGTTGGAAATCCCTACCTCTACTTTTCATGCCTTGGTTACATGAGTTGTCCTTGTAATTCTTGGCCATCATTAATCAATGTCTAGATTTTTAATTGGATCTTTGATCTGCCAGTCAATGTCAATGCATCATTAAGGGCCCGGTCTGGTCTTGGGAGGTGCGCCCGAAAGTACTTGTTGTCCATGGGAGTTGTAATGACAAGGTGTGGCATTGCACCGAAGTACTTGCTAGTGTGTAGATCTATGACATTCTATTCCACTTGAATTACATGAATTGATTATGTGACTATATATGCGTGCTTGACATGGCCAATAACACGAAAATTCTAGTTACCTACACTTGCTCTATCTACTATTGTTACCTTATTTTTGCTTTAATCTTGTCAACTTTCATCTCGTTATTGTGTTTACTTTTAGTCAATCATTCTTTGATTTAAGTCAATATTCTCCTTATGTACTTTTCTCTTCATAATCTCATTAAATGGTTAATTACTTAAACTTCGCCTGGTATAGAGATATAATTCCTACTGAGCTCTCGCTCACCTAATTTCTCCACAAATTTTAGGTAGCTTAGATGAGGAACTTCAATCAGATAGGGAAGGGCATGAGTGACCTTGGGATTCATACTTTTAACATCTCTGACACACACTAGTAATTAAATTGCTTAAACAAGCTGGCTGGTTATAGTCCATTTCTTCTATGTAAAGAGGATAGGTATATTGACGGTTGGAGGGTGGGTATTGCAGGCATGTGTTCGAACCCTCTTGATGTTGCTGCGCGGCTGGATATTGCAATTGATGTGGCACATGCTGTCACATATCTTCATACGTACGCTGGTAAGGACATGACATAGTATTGAGAGTTTGACGTTACTTCTTGAGCACACTGTTTAACCACTGGATTATGTTTGTGAATGTTGTATGTGGATTGCGAGTGCGCCAATAGGGACACTTCGTTTGCATATGATCGAGGTTTCTCTCATATTGTGTCGATGAAATCTGATAAGTCTGTGTTACCGTAAGCCATCACTGTGTAATTAAGTTGAGGAAACAATCAACCACATGCAACCAATTGGTAACAATGTCAAAAAGGGGGGAAAAAACACATAAAGAAGAAATGTATTGTGTGGCATCTGACAAAGTTCACCTTTGCTTTGCTATAAATTTGAAGATGGAATCATGGGTATCTCTTTACTTTGTTGCTTCAAAGCATTCTTGGTTCATAATTAAAGCCTCCGACAGATGTTAGTGCTATCGTGCGTACTGACGACGTCGTACTGTTAATTCTCTTTGCAGATCATCCCATTATCCACAGAGACATAAAATCATCAAACATCCTTCTGACAGAAAGTCTCCGAGCAAAGGTGGCCGACTTCGGGTTTGCTCGCCTGGCTCCGACGGAGACTGGGGTCACCCACGTATCGACGCAGGTTAAAGGGACTGCGGGCTATTTAGACCCAGAGTATCTCAGAACTTACCAACTCACAGACAAAAGCGATGTTTATTCTTTTGGCGTAATGCTTGTGGAATTGATGACTGGGAGGAGGCCCATTGAACCCAAAAGGGAGCTCAGGGAACGCATAACAACGAAATGGGTACGTACGTATGCCTCAAATTAATTAACCCCTTGGGATCGAGTTGAATTCTTTGTCCTTCCTCCTGTCGCATGACGTGATTGGTCTTAAACACAGACTGGGTGTTAACGGATGGAAGATCTCCACCGATCTTATATGTATCGGTCTAGTCTGGACTAGCATTTCAGTCATTGTTGGTGGTTTTGTTCTTTGTTTTGTTTTTTTGGATGCATTGACATCTGTTGATTTAATTTACAGTATTCTAAATACACTCAAATATGGTCCTCAAAGTTTTCATCAAAAGTTACCTTTGGCCAACTAGCTTCAGTTAGGCTTCGCCATCACGCGAGACAGCATTCTTTCTCTGCCCCGGCCCCCAACTGGTCTCTCCCAGGCCTTGCACGATGCATGGGTGGTTGGCGTCAGACTGGCGACCAGGCCCAGCTTGATGGATAGACAAGGCTTTAACCTTTTGAGAAGTTTCTCTCTCCGTAGATGGACGAGTCCTCTTCGGAATAAGAGTGCCAGAGTTCCTCTCTCCCACAAGCGAGCTCAAATGGCTGCAGCAGCTAATGATGATGCCAGGAGATTATCTGTAGATGAAATTTGTAGCTCACTGTTTACCGCTCATTAAATTCCAGTGATGTAGAAGACGAGTCATGCACGATGACTTGTAGAAACATGGACTACCCTATTCCAAAATCTGTCGCTTGTCTGACTTTTCTGCCACGGGTGGCAGTCATTTTTATGGCTTTTTGCAGATGTTGCCATGGAAGCTGTGCGAACTTTCACATGAACCCTTATATCCATGTTTACGTTATCCGTGTGTTTGTTTGTGGTAGTGAACAGCAAGAAACTTCTTTAATTCCTACTGTTACAGTACTGATTCTGCTTCATAAATGTGCAGGCGATGAATAAATTTACACAAGGCAATGCTCTGCAAGCATTAGATCCCAATCTACCTCCCACACCCACTACAAACTTCGTCGTGGAGAAGGTCTTCGAGCTCTCATTGCAGTGCGTAGCCCCCACCAGACAGACCAGACCGCCCATGAGGAGATGTGCAGAAATCTTATGGAGCATCCGCAAGGATTACAGGGAGCTCTTGGCTTCGGAACCCTTCTCTCAGCACCTCCATCCTGAAAGGAGCATCATCCCAACGAAAGAAGGCAGGCAGTCACCCTGATGCTGGTCCCTCATACGTCAAAAACAAGAAAAAGATTTAATTATGCTCGCTATTAGAGTGACTTGGATTTTAGTCCTAAAAGAGGAACTGGCTCTCTTGAGATTTGTGGTACCGAAGAGTCAGAAACCCTCGAGTAAACAGGTTTGCAGGGACGTGTATCTCCACACTGTCGATCGGCACATTCTTTTCAGCAAGCCTCTGTGCCTCTGTACATTCCAACGCTGGTTACATATGATTTATAGGTAGCTACCTCGACCCTCACTCTGGAGACTGACACCATGACTTCGAAAGCGAACCGCGCGTCGACAGCGATCGGCGCGCTCAATGACGATGTGCAGGCGCTGCGCACGCACCGCGACGAGTTGCACCGCGCCTTCCTGGCGGCGGCTGTCGCCGGCAAGGATGGCGAGGCACTGCAGCTGCGGGAGGAACGCACCGCGATTGACGCGCACCTCGAGATTCTCGACGCCAGGCGCGCCTCGGCCGCCCAGCGCGATCGCGCGGCGCGCGACGAGCAACAGCGGGCACGGGTGGCCGCGTTGTATCAGGCCGCGCTCGACGCGATGGCGGCGGAGGAGGACGCTCGACGGCAGCTGCGGGAGGCGGCTGAGGCCTTCCACGCGTGGGTCGGCGAAGTCGGCGACCGGTTGACGGTGCGCGAGCAGGCGATCTGGCGCTACTTGCGGGCGATCGATGCGCCTACGCCGACGCGTGAGGCGTTTGGATTCACGGTTCGAGACGACTTGACCCGCTGCCGCGAGCGCCTCGAGCTGGTGGCGGCGAAGTACGAGGCTGGACTCCCGGAGGCGTCGACGCCACCGCGGTCGTACACGGACGTGTTGGCCACCGTCTCCAATGGGGTGCAAGCATGACCACGCCACTCGTGCCGGATCCGGCCGCGCCGCCGCCGCGGAGTGACAGCGACATCGCGCGCGACATGTACGATCCCGTGGGGATGTATGAGACATCGCTCAAGGATGGCGTGAACCGGCTGCGGGATGAAGGGGAGGTCGGCGACGAGCCGGCCGCCCTGCACCTCGCGGAGATGAGTGAAGCCTTCGCTGATGCCGGCATTGGGCCGCAGCTCGCCGGGCGCCTGCATACGCTCCTGGTCCACCGCACGCTCAATCCCGCCGACGAGGCGACACAACGCGCGGAGCATGTCGAAGCGCGGCGCTACCTGCGTGAGAAACATGGGAGCGACACGGAGGTGAATCGTCGCCTCGCAGGGATCAAGGACTACCTGAAGGCCCATCCGGCCTTGCACCAGGCGCTGGAGGTCTCGCGCGCGGGATCGCATCCGGACATCGTGCGCGCCCTCGACGAGCATTTCACCAGCTTGCGCACGACGCCGCACCCGCGGGCCGTGAAGCGGGAGGCAGCGGCCGCCGCGGCGAAACGGACGCAGGCGTCCGTCGCGGGCGGGAAGAAGAAGTGAACGATCGGCATCGTCATCGCCGCCGCGTCGGCGACCACCGGGCTCGAGGCGAACGTTCGGACCGCCTCGAGCAGCTCGTGCAGCAGTGCGTGCAGCTCGTGACCACGCAAAGTGTTGTTCAGGAGAATACGCTGCGGGCCCTGACGTCCACCGTCGAGCGACTCGAGCGCACGCAGGAACGCGTCGCCGTCCTCGAACGGCGGCTGGCCCTGCTTGAATCCACGCCTGTGAACCCCCTTCGGAGTTCGTGAACCATGCCGACCGTTCCCTCGCGCACCATTGCGACGGCGCCCCTCCCCGGGGTCCGTGGTCCCAGTGGTGCCCCCGCGAATGCCTTCGCCGGTGCAATTCCAGGCAGTAGCCTGGGCGAGGCCCTCCTGCCCGCCGTGGGCCTCCTGCGGCAACAGCTGGAGGCGGCGGCCGCGAAGAAGCGCGCCGAAGCCGATCAAGCGCGCAATCTCGAATTCGATAACGCGCTCGATGATGCGCAAATCGAGATCGAAGAGGCGGCCAAGAGCCGGCAGGGCACCGCCGCCCTCGGGTCGGTCGACGAGGCGAGCGCCGCCTGGAAGCGGAAAGTCAGCGAGCTGGAAGCTGGGGCCGCGAACGACGCGCAGCGCGCATTCATCCGAGGCCGCGCGGCGCAACGCTGGCAGTCGCTCCACCGGCGCCTCGAAGATCACGCATTCTCGGAAACGGAGAAGGCCAATGACCAGGCCGTTGCCAGCGCGCTCTCGAAGCGCCTGAACGACGCGGCCGCGAATTTTGCGGATCCGGAGGCCGTCGACCAAGCGGTCGCAGAGACGCGCGCCGTGCTGCAGGACTATGGCGCTCGGAAAGGCTGGACACCCGAAGTGTTGGCCGACCGGACCGCCGACCAAGTCTCTCGGTTGCACGCCGGCGTCATCGGGCGGTTTCTCAACAGCGGGCAGGATCAGGCGGCCCAATCGTATTACGAGAACCATAAAACGGAAATCGTCGGCGGCGCTCGCGCTGGGATCGAGGCCGCGCTGGGAGAAGGTTCCACGCTGGGCGCGGGGCAACGATCGGCCGATGCCATTGTCGCGAAGGGTGGCACGCGGACCGAGCAGTACGCGGCCGCACGATCGATCACGGATCCGAAGGTCCGGCAAGCCACGGAAAGTGCCTTGGATGCGCGCTTCGCTCGCGACGATCGCGCGGCCCGTGACGACTACGCCAAGGAGATTATACATATGAAATTTTTTTTGAAATCACCGAACCCAATCTCTCGAGATTTTTTTCGAGATCTCTTTGAAATCTCTCCTCTTCAACCCCCTCGCGAGACGTAGTTGAGATATGGCAAACCGTGCCATGAATGCCACCGGAAGAAATCTCTAGGCCCAATTCAACGGTCATGTGGGAACCTCTAGCCAAGGTCAACATCAAGGCCAAAATCAAAGGCATACCCTAGAACAGGTTCAAGTCCAGAACTAGGGA
This sequence comes from Amorphophallus titanum, assembly GCA_024336825.1. Taxonomy (NCBI): domain Eukaryota; kingdom Viridiplantae; phylum Streptophyta; class Magnoliopsida; order Alismatales; family Araceae; genus Amorphophallus; species Amorphophallus titanum. The sequence goes on from JANBPO010000244.1 coordinate 799,376, forward strand.
GAGAATCTGCCCCAAGAATCAGATAGCGATGAGGTTATAAGTATTCACAGAGAAGGAGGCAATTTGCCCTGGAGGGGTTATGCCAATCTAATCTTAGACCGCCTTTAAGAGCTGCTTTTCAAGCAAGGTTCGAGGCTGCTAAATTTGAAACTACGCAACGTTGGCATATAGAAATGACCAATCTCATACTCAAAATGAAGCGACAGATGAACGCGAATGCTCAACGTCCCGTGGCCGCGGCATATAATCAAAATACTTGGAAAGGGCAACAACTAACCAATCCTCCTGTGGTCAACCAACAAACAGTTGTACCCAATAACTTGGTTGCCGAGGCAGGGTCCGAGTGACCTCGCGCCCCGCCCAATGGCCAGTCCTCCCGAACTCCAGCGACTGAAGACATCATCTCCCAACGGTGCATGATAAAAGAGATTATTGAAGATAAGTTCGCCCAACACAATGAGGGTTTCACTAATGTTTACTTATACAGTGACTTACCGAATACATCACTAGTTTAAAAAGGTGCCGCCGGACTGCCCCAAGGCACTAAAGCTACAAAAGTTCAATGGGCAAGAATTTTCGCATGAACACCTGGCCTATTATATAACAGCCATAGTGAGCTAGGGTTCGAGGAGTCCTACCTCCTCCGCTATGTTGCAACCTCCCTCATGGGTACCGCTTTCCAATAGTACTCAAAATTGAAGTCCAATTCAATAGCCGATTGGACTGATTTGCGAAAGAAATTTATCGACCGCTTCCAAACGACCGAGAGAAAGGTGTCTTTAGTCGAGCTGTGCTCTCTCAGGCAGAAAAGAGGGAAAACGACATTGGACTTCATTAAACGGAGAGATTTTAGCATAAGGTGTGACAACCCTCCTACTCAAGAAAATACTATAACTATATGTCAGAGAGGCTTGTCAGCGGAGGTTAGTGAAAAGCTCCACTGCACAAACATTAAGGGCTTCGACCAGTTAAAATCGATAGTGGCAGAGATTGAAATGTTATTCGCCGATGACCCAACATTTACGCCCTCAAGGGCAAACCATCCAAAGAGCGTAATGCCACTAGAAAAGAGGTGAATGCTCTGGATTTCTCCCCTACAAATGGGAACAATGGGGGAAGGATCTCAAGTGGTTCCAACAAGAAATCCAAAGGCAAGGCGCCAGCTATGACATTGGCAGAGTGCATGAAGACTCCTTATTCCTTCAAAAAGGAGCATATTAAGAAGCTCTTTACTCTTTGTAGGAAGAACGAATTGGTATCTCTACCAAAACCCAAGAAGCCGAAAAATGTGAACAAATCAAATGAGCCCAATTATGGCGTATATTATTGCATGTTGGGACACATTATCGAAGATTGTTATATCTTTAAAAATGAGGTGGAGAACATGATCCAAAATCATCTCATGACAATGCAAGGTTGTCTAGTCAACCCTATGCAATGTCATGCTTGGGATCGGCCAAACCAATCAGCCAACATCATCCATTACTCAGTTAATGTGATCCACATGGCGGCAAGCTTCACACTCCCAAGCTGGGGGCAGAAGAAGCTGACCCTAGCCAAACCAGACCCGCTTCGTGGTACCTAGGTTCGCGACCCTCCCACCAATGCTCCTTCCCGAAGAAGGATACCAAGAAAATATTCCACACTCTTATTAAAGAGGGTCGGATAACGACGCATGACCAACCGACACATTATACAGAGGTGGAGAAGAGGCATCCCCTTTACTATGAATATCATGCCCGGGTGTCCCATCCCACGGCAGAATGTGAGGAAGTCCAAGATTGCATCGAACCCTCATTCGAAAGGAAAAGATTGATGCCCAAGGAAACTGTATGATAAAGAAAGGCCTTAGAGAAGCTGCTGAAAAGATATCAGGCCAAAGCCATTCGACAGAGATTTTACGTAAAGAGAATCTCGCCTTCTACGACTTTGAATGGCCAATGCTTCAAGCAAAATTCCCAGCTGGCTCAAAAGGTCAGCTCGACAATCATATTGAGCAAAACTGGTGGGGACACCGGGCCCACTACCGGACCCACTACTCGGAACCGATGCCGCACCGTCCCGACCCCACCGAGCTTATGGCTCGGAGACTCGGCCTCTTGAAGACTCGACGTCCTGGGTATTTATTTGTGTGTATATTTCTGACAACGTGGTCTACAGGAACTGCATTGTGTAGCAGCCGCCAGCCAAACAGTGAGGCTCGTGGGGGGATGAGCTTGCCCCATATCTTCCTCAAGACCGGAGTGCATTGTCCCTTGCTGCGAACAGAGTTATAAGCTGACTTGCAAGTGAAAGTACCATCCAAAGATTCCGCCCATATGCATTTATCCTGCCTTGGCACCAGCTGCATACCTTTAACAGATTGAATTAGATGTTGAGGAATATAAGACCAAGCTAAGTGAGACTGGTCTTCAATAACATCCTTCAATGTGGTCCTGGGTAAATCACAGTGAGGGGCTAAAGGGGTGCCACTCCAATTGTCTCTCAATACATCTATTTCCTCCCCATTCATAGGAATCCATCGGACATTAGAGAGGATCAGATCTTTAGCTTGTCTGAAAATGTCAATGCGAACACCAGCAGGGAATGGTTTGTGAGTGTCACCTAGATGGTTTTTGATGTACCTGGATTGAACATACGCAGACCATATAGAGTTGCCATGGATCGCATTCCATATCTGCTTGGCTACCAGCGCAATCTGAGTATAATGAAGATCCTTTATTTCTAACCCACCTTCATCAAAGGGTTTAACTATACGTGGCCAAGACACCCAGTGATGACGGGGAGTGTCATTGCCAGCCCAAAGGAAATTTGCACACACCTTGTTTATAAGCCTGATGACAGTGACTGGGAGACAAAGAGCACTAGCAGTGTATAGTGGGATAGACTGCAGAACAGAGTTTATTAAGCATCTCCGACCAGCCATCGACAGAAACTTTGATTGCCAACCACTTACCCTTTTGCATATCTTATCCATTAGCTCTTTGAACTGAGAAATACGTTTCCTGCCTTCATAGAGTGGGACACCCAGGTAAGACTGCAGCCCAGTCCTATGCTGGAACCCTGTAACATTGGAGATCCTGGCAATAGTCGCAGGCGGGGCCTTCCGAGTGATGATGAAGCTGCTCTTGTTATTATTCACTTTCTGACCCGACGCTCCTTCATAGTCTTTGATGAACTGCAGCAGACATTTAATGTGTTTGGACATACCAGACAGAAAGATTAAGGTATCATCTGCATAAAGGAGGTGGGTGACTGGCGGGCAGCCCCTAGGGACCTGAAAATGCTGAACCTTTCCACAATTGAAGAGACTACTAATACCCCTACTCAAAGCCTCCTCAGCAATTATAAATAGGGCTGGGGCAATGGGATCCCCTTGTCTCACACCCCTAGAGGACTTAAAAAAGCCAGTAGGCGATCCGTTGAATAATACTGAGAACCAGCAGTTTGATAACATCATAGATATGAGTGCGCAGAATCTGTTGCAAAACCCAAAAGACTTCATCACACTAAGAATAAAATCCCATTCCATTCTGTCGTATGCCTTTTCCATGTCAAGCTTCAAGATAGTATTGCTTCCCCTCACCTTCCTGCCAATTTCTTTCATCATTTCAGAAGCCAGCGAAATAGACTCCACAATGTTCCTGCCTTTTACAAAAGCTCCCTGGTTTGGTGATATTATTCTAGGAAGAATGCATTCCAGTCTGCTGCTGATAACTCTAGATATAATCTTATAGATGAAGTTGCAAAGGCTGATTGGTCTCATATCTGCAAAGGTAGCGGGTGAACTAACCTTGGGAATCATAGCTATTAATGAGGAAGTGAAGCCAGTAGGAAGCGGCATGCCCTTGAAAAAATCTTGGACTGCAGCTATGACATCCTTGGATATCACATCCCAGAAGCAAGTGAAAAACTTGCCAGTGTACCCATCTGGGCCAGGGGCACTGTCCGGAGCCATAGAGTGGATAGCATTTTTAATCTCCTCCTCCACTGGAATAGCAGTCAATGCCTCATTGTCTTCCAGGGTGAGCAAAGAAGGTATGTGAGCTAAAATGTTGGGGTTGATAGCATGACTGGCCGAGGTGAATTGCTTTCGGTAATACTCAACAGCTTGGTTTTTTAAAGTTGCTTCATCTTCACACCACTGCCCGTCTTCCAATTTCATTCGGTTAATGGCCATCCTGGTTCTTCTTTGTTGAACATAGAGATGGAAAAACTTAGTGTTCCGATCTCCCATTTGGAGCCAGTTAATCTTGGCTTTCTGACCCCAATAAATCTCCTCTAGATGAAGAGACTTCCTGAGTTTAGCCTGAGCCAAATGCAGAGAGGCTCTATTATTATCACTAGGGTCATTATCAAAAATGCTTTCAGCTGTTCTGACTTCCTCCTCTGCCTCTCTTTTGCCATCAAAAATATTGCCAAAATGCTCCCTGTTCCATTGCTTAATGATAGGTTTGATAGCTTTGAGTTTATATTGTAAGTTGACCATTTCATTTCTGTGAGCCACCTTGATGGATTGCCAGGCGGACAGGGGTGGCGTGCCGGCGAAGGCCCAACTCAGAGGGGTGCGTCCACGCCGTGGAAGCACTGCGTTGACGCAGTGAAGGAAGAAAAGGCAGGGGTGGATCAGGAGTTTCTTAGGCCTAGCAGGTTACTATCGGAGGAAGTCTTTAATGGCGAAGCTACAGTAATGGCGATGGGTAAGCGTGATTAGGGCGCCTTAATGGCGGCCCCCACCGTGGGGGAGGGAGAATCGCATCCCCTCCCCCCCCCTCCCCCGTCTTCTCCAAAGCCCTCCTTTCTTCTAGCCTTAGCTCGCGCCCTTTCTCCTTCAAAAGTTTCGATTGGTATCAAACCGCCGGCGTTCACCGATGATGGTCATCCAGCTGTTTTCTTCTCCAAACTGGAAATACAGCAATCCTTCAGGCCTTTGGAGTTTGCAATCATCGCCCGCTGTTCATATGGGAGGCCGGCCATCCAGGAAATCAAAAGCTTTCTTATTCAACGACTCAATCTTCAAACCGACTTCCTTCTGAGTGTTTTGAATCCCCGCCATCTCCTTCTGCGGTTTTCTTCGGAAGAAGACTTCCTTAAGGTCTTGCTGCGGAAGAACATATATGTCAAAGGATACCTCTTCCGCTTCTTCAGGTGGACAGCGGAGTTTGATTTCAATGCCGACCCTTCTGTTATGCCAATATGGGTAAGCTTTCCTGCCCTACCTGTAAACTTGTTTGGTGAGGATTTTCTTCGGTCCATAGCCGGTAATCTGGGGAAGGTCCTGCGGATACACGATTCAACTCTAGCCTGGACTCATACCACGGAGGCATTCGTTTGTGTTGAGCTAGATATTACGAAGCCACTAATTCCTAGTATATGGATTGACTGTGGAGGCACAGGCTTCTGGCAGAGCATAAAGTATCACCGTATTCCCCATCTATGCTCAGTATGTCACAAGATAGGCCATGAAGCTAAGGAGTGTCTTAGAAGAACTGGCGGCCACTACTCTGATAGCAATGTCCAGAAGCAACAGATGGTTGAGTTGGAAACCAATAAAAAACATCATTTATGGATTCCGGTAGTTCAGAAGTCTCCCAAATTGCTTCCACAAATGCAAACCAGCACTACTTCTTGTGATATTTCTCTTACTAATAAATTTCAGAGTCTGCAACAAATTGAGGATGAGAATAAGGTTTCTAAGGATACTCAACAGTCTGATTTATCTACTTCTGCTACTCAGAGTCTTTCACCTCAAAACCAGGACTCTGTACAGGATCAAATGATGTGTCAACCTGCCATGTCTGATACTCCATCGAGCAGTACCTCGGATTCAATTAGGAATGGAGAAGTTGGAACCTACGTGGAAGTGGAATTTCTTCCCAGTACAAAGATGGAAGGGCAACATCCTAATGCTTCCTTCACGCAGGAGGAGCTTCAAGAAATTAGACACAATATAGCTGCACAAGCTGTAACAGAAAATGTTATCTCCACTCACCATGGGAAAAATGTCATTATGTCTCCTGGGAACCTTCATAGTCATGCTGCTATATCAAGCAGCACCTTGGACTCAATTAGAATTGGAGAAGTAGGAAAATGTGTGGAAGAGGACAGTCTTCACAGTACTAAGATGGAAGGGCATCATCCTAATGGCCTTTTGATGCAGGAGGAGGTTCAAGAAATTAGGCAAAATATAGCTTCAGAAGCTGCAATTGAAAACTATATCTCCATACAGCCTGGAAAAACTGGTGTTGTAACCCGAGGAATGAGAAGAACTGGATCTGAAGGTAAGATCCACTCTAAACACATTCTGAAATGACATTCATCATTTGGAACATTAGGGGAATTGGTAATGACCTTTCCCTTGGACGTGCTAAGCTGCTAATCACAGAATATAAAGTGGACTGCATTGCTATTTTAGAGCCAAAACTAAACAACAGCAACCTGGATCGAATATGTAAAAGGCTTGGCATGGAAAAATATTTCACCAACAAGGATGAGCAAGCACATATCTGGTTTTTCTGGAAAGGCCGATTTGAGTTTGATATGATTTGTCAGCATGAACAGCAGATTACTATTAAGCAAAAAAATCCTAATTGTCCTGTTTTTTATGCCTCCTTCATTTATGCTAAATGCACTCCAACTGAACGAATAGCTCTATGGGACTCCTTGAATAATGTGAACAACAACATTGATGGGCCTTGGTTAGTAGCAGGAGATTTTAATAGTATTCTGGATGTTGATGAAAAGCTAGGGGGGAATGTGCCATCTCTAAGATCCATGAATGACTTCAAAAACTGTGTGAATGACTGTGGTCTTCTTGATGCTGGTTTTATGGGATCCAAATTTACTTGGCACAACCAGCAAGCTGGTTCTAAAGGCATATGGGCAAGGTTGGATAGAGTTCTTACAAACAATTTATGGATTTGAAATGAGTTGTATGGATGGGCATGATGATACAAGGGCATTCACTACCTTGATATTTGTGCACAGAAACTGCATAGGCAAGCACTAGCGAATCTAGATCCGAAAATTCATAAACAATTTTTAAGACTCGACATAAGGCAATGAATGAGTTAACTCCTTTTTGCAAGAAGATCCCCATTGATGCATTCCTTTGAGTTCCAAAACATGAATCATAGATTTGATCATGTAAACTAAAATATTCAAGGCATGAGATCCTTAAATACAAATCATTCATATGACTGTCAAAGATGAACAGAGTTAACTCCCTTTTAGAGTAAGAGTTTCATTGATGGACTCCTTTAGATTCCAAGTATGAGCCATGGATTTGTGCTCCTACAAACCAACATAAATATAGCATTAGTTCCTTAAACACCAAGGGTGCATATGACTTTCAAGAGTGAATATTGAATCTATCATCAAATCAAGATATAAAACATGTTGCTCAATGAAACACATACATACACAAACATAATCATTTTGATATCATTGAAACCAAACATGAACTAGGGGATGCAACAATATCGAGACGGAGGAGGCTTCCAGGGCTTCCCAGCAAGCCAAGGAGCCCACCTTCAAAAGCTTTCCCTGTGAGAAAGGTTTCCAGGACAAAGACCGTAAAGCGTCACCGGCCTTAGTCGGCAACTTCAGTCAAGCCTCCGTAGCACTAGCCAATAGCTGTCAGCCCAGCATTGACGGCCCAGAACGACCCCAGTCCAGGCTTAGTGACAACAATCTTCCAGTTCCATCAACTTCAACTATTGGCCTCGAGAACCTGCGGATGTATGATGTCAGTACTAACGATGAAGACTTCATCGACTTCCAGCCGGCACCTCCCCAGCTGGAGGACGATGGCCAGGCAATCGTCGATGAACTCATCGAAATCAACTTGGGCGAAGATGAAGCCCCCCAGCCAACGTTTCTCAACGCTCTTCTCACTGAGGCAGAGAGACAGGATTACAAGCAACTCCAGCTCAAATACAAAGACTACTTCACCTGGACTTACAAAAAGATGCCAGGGCTGGACCCCTCCATAGCGGAGCATGACCTGGCTATATCTTCCTCAACTACCCCAGTCAAACAGCCCCAGCGGTGCATGCGCCACGAGCTGGAACTCCAGGTCTCGACCAAGGTCGACAAGATGACAGAAGTCGACTTTATCAAGCCGTGCATCTACCCAATCTGACTCGCCAACATTGTCCCAGTCAAGAAGAAACATGGTCAAGTCCGCATCTGTGTCGACTTCTGAGACCTCAACAAAGCTTGCTCGAAAGATGACTTTCTAGTCCCAATCGCAGAAACAATGGTCGATATGACCACCTGACATGAAGCTTTGTCTTTTATGGATGGATCACCCAGTTATAACCAGATCTGAATGTCCCTCAAGGACAAGTGCCACACAGCCTTCAGATCTCCCAAAGGGATCTTCAACTCAAGTGCATGCCATTTGGTTTGAAGAATGCCGGTGCTACATACCAGAGGGACATGACTAAAATTTTTGACGAAATGCTGCACAACATTATCAAATGCTATGTCGACGACCTCGTCATCAAGACTAGAAGGAGAGAAGACCACCAACGCGATCTGCGTTAGGTCTTCGAGAGTCTCCGATAATATGGGCTCAAAATGAACCCTATGAAATGCACCTTTGATGTAGCCAGTGGCAAGTTTCTCAGTTTCATCATCCGATACCGAGGAATTGAGGTGGACCCCAGCAAGATCAAAGCGATCTGAGAGATCCCACCACCCAGCGACCACAAAGAGCTCAGGTCATTCTAGGGCAGGTTGACCTATATTCAGAGATTTATCTCCAACCTCTCTGGTCGGTGCGCACCTTTCAGTAAGTCGATGAAGAAAGATGCCCCCTTCATATGGGACTCGAAATGCCAGGTGACTTTTAAGGAAGTCAAGGAGTACCTTCTCACTACTCCAGTCCTAGGGGCACCGGTCAAGGGTAAGCCCCTCATACTTTATATTGCCGTTGTCACGCCCCGAACCGATAATCTCAGACGCCCGTGAGTACTGTGACTGTGTTTTAGTTTTCGAGATGTCACTGGCTCAAATAGCGCATCCGTGAGTGGCCAATGATGGACCGTTCATCGTCTGAGGCCTAGCCGGTAGTTTTTCGTGCCGATTCGAGTCCCGAATGAGCGGACCTCGATTCACGTGTTATCCTGTGGTCTGACTGATGCTGGGCATTAGGTGGGGACCAGGTGTGGGACGCCGTGAGGGGTCCCGGGATGTGACGTTACCGGCTTACGTCACCATGAGTCGGCGTTGTACGAGGAGCGATCCTTGTGCTCGTTTACCTTCGGAGTCGGTTTCCGTGACTTGAGGGTCTGTGCTTCCGGTGAGAAAAAAGAAAAAAGAAAATATACAAAAGAAACAAAAAAGGAGAAAAGGGAAAAAATGCATTACATCTATTTGGGCATCGCCTGATCACGTTTTATTTTCTGTTTGCATTTTGCTTGCACGCATGTGCATTTCATGTTTATTTTTCATCGTAATCTTGTTAATAAGATTTAGCCCCCTGACCTTGCATCGAGGAAGGTACGATTTCTTTCAGGCAAGGGACTAAAATCAAGACTACACTAACATTTTTTCTTTTTAAGTGTGGTTGAAACAAGTAAAAAGGGAACTATGGCGATGCCAATCGAGCCAAGAGAATACACTGAAGAAAATTTGCTTCATTTCCAAAAACATGTCCATTACATTTCATTCATTACAAAATTTCCAAGAGCATACCACCAGTGTACAAGACAGTCATCTATCTAATCTCCTCTATCTCTCTGCGCCTCATCAGGGTGAGGCCAGATAGGCCGACTGCTCACCTCGTCGTCATCTCGGTCCCGTCGCTCTCCCGATCTAAGAGGCCGAGGGGTCCCCGAGGCCGTCAGCTGAGCTAGTCGTGGCACCTTAGGAGGACAGACACCCAGCTCTAGAAGCTCCCTCAGTGAGATGCCCCAAGACCCTCCAGTCTGCACTAACTCCAAAGTGGTAGCACGTCCACCCGCAACTTGTCCTGGAGTGCCTCTGCTCTAGTACTTCGGTAGTACCTACCGGTGTAGGGCCTCCAGCTGATCAAGAGCTCGTTGCTCTTGGATCACCGCCTCCATCTCTAGGGCCTGAGCCTAAGCCTCTCTCTCCTTAACCATGACAAGGTGACCCTGCATCATCACGTCTGTATCCACCTCGCCTAGGCATTGCGTCAAGTCCTCGACGTGTACCTCCAACTCTCATTGAGAGGCTAGGTTAGCCTCCAACTCCCTTCGATGCAAGGATTAACATGCACAGATACGCAAGTCAGGGGAAGATAAAAAATGATCTAAACAAAAATGCTCAGGCCATACCGTGTCAGCCAACTCTGCCTCCCTCTCCTCGGCCCTCTGAGGAGTCGCCTCTAGGCGGGCTCTAGGTCCTCCACTCCCTCCGCGTGGGATGATGGCCCAGCCTCTTCAGCCATGCTAGCCCTCACACGGACGAATGCCAACTTGCTCCGCTACAAGAGGAGGGGCAAGTAGTCAGTCAAAGTGTTGAACTAGAATGCTCATTTACTCACTTTGAGTCACTAGCTCATATAGTAAATGCTTCAAGTCCATGATCGTCTGGTCTAGAGTGACGATCCGATCTTGTAGGATGTGAACAGCCTCGGTCTCTGGCATCTGCATTAAATCCCACCAACAAAATTAAATGCCACAACACATAATGATAACGCTCTGTAAGAATTAAGGAGACTGAATGCCCGTGTGTTGAGACAAAGCCATCTGGCACACCGGTCTTTGTAGTCGGCCAAATACACTTCGCTGTTCGACAGTCCTGGATTACGCTCTTGGGAGGGACCCTCCTGCAGTGCCTTTGCTTCGATACGGTAGAGCCATGCCCAGTCCTGGCTGCTCATCGAGGTCTGTCGGTGCCCTCGATCTGACCCATGCTGTGCTGGGATCGCCACGGGAGGCTGGTGCCACCCCGGGGTCTGCTGGACTAGCCACAGGTAGAGCGGCTCCCTCAGATTCACGTAGAGCAACACTGTGTCCCTGTGGAACCAAGTCACCCATTGGTCACCCAAGACTGGGGGGTGTCATCCTCACCCACATAAGGTGTCCACACCACCTATAAAACACAAATTAAATAGCCATGTTAAAATGAACTCCTATAATATGCAAATAGCAACACAAGAGTTGATTTTAACAAAACACTCACCCGGTGGTGTGGGAACTCATCCAGTGCTGACTGTAGGTCTGAAAGCTGGGTGGCTACCAGGTGGCGGTCTTGAAGCACCTCCCACCAGGCTATAAGAGGGAAAACCCAAGTCTTGTCATGAGGAATGGTGCCGCAGCCCAAGGGGAAGTAGGTATACACCAAAATCTGACAAAAAAGAATAAAGAAACCATAAGCACCAACAAACAGGTAATTAACATGAACAAATCTGGTTCTACGGTAGACTCATACCTATAGGAAAGGAGTGAAGCCGCCCAGGTTCCCCAAACCTGGCCTAAAAGGGGCCATGTGGGCAAAGAGGTGTGCTAGCATCACTCTTCCCCATGCAAGATGTAATACCTTGGATCCTTCGGATCAGAATTAGAGAGCTTTTGGAACGCTTTCATGGGTCCCGAGTTGTCTTTTATGATCCACGCGGGTTTTTCCCCTATATAAGTTGTGAAATCCTGTGGAGAGTGAACCGTTAAGTTTTGAGACTCTGGGATGCTACAGATGCGTTGTGCTCTTTCTGAGGATTGCGTAGACTACATATTTATTGTTGCACACATGGAGGAGTGGGCCGGCCAAACGGGCTTGAAAAGGAGCTAAAAAGGTGTACCGACGAAGGCTAGGGAGAGCGTGCCGAGTGGGAGCTGGGTAGAGCGTGACGAGCTGGGCGCTGGCGAGTGTACCCGGTAAGGAATGGGGAGCGTGCCGGCGAAGGCTTGGCCGAGTGTGCCGGGGTAGCACTGAGAGGGTGGAAGACTGTACCGGTGAGGGGGCTGGGGGAGTGTGCCGACGAAGGCCTGGCCAAGGTGCGTCGGAGAGAGCTGGGGCAGGGTGTGCCAGCCAAGGCGCCAAGGGAGTGTGCCGGCAAAGGCCTGGCCAGGTGTACCGGGTAAGGGAATGGGGAGTGTTCCAGTGAAGGAGTGTACCGGGGAGGCCTAGCTGACGGGTGTGCCGGCCAAGGGAGTGTGTCGGTCAGGGTGAGGCTAGAAGCATACCGGGGAAAGGCCTATGCGAAGGTCAGGTAGGGTCTATGCTAGTTGGGCGAAGTCTGTGCTAGCTAGGCAGAGGTCTAAGCTAGTTGGGGCTGAGGTCCATGCTAGTTTGGGGTAGGGTCTATGCTAGCTGGACAAGGTCTGTGCTAGTGCCAGGCTAAGGTCTAAGCTAGTGTAGGGTGAAGTCTGTGCTAGTCTGGGGTAGAGTCTATGCTAGCTGGACAAGGTCTATGCTAGTGCCAGGTCAAGGTCTGAGCTAGTTTAGGGATGAAGTCTATGTTAGTTTGAAATACGGTCTATGCTAGCTGGACAAGGTCTGTGCTAGTGCCGGGCCAAGGTCTGAGCTAGTTTGGGGATGAAGGGCTGGGATGACTGGAGTATGTGCCGGGTGGAATTGACGAGGGGCCCACTCCTCTCCCATTCTCTTAAGGCCTTTCTTCTATTCTCTTTCTTACTTTCATGTAATGCCTTGGGGGTCTTCTCTTCCTGTCTCTTAACTGTTTCCTCTTCTCTCTTCTCTGCAGGACGAGTGTTCAAGTTACTTAGTTGTTGTTTGGCTCGGTTCTCTTCATGTTGCACATAGTTCTCTTACCTCGATTGGAGCAGTTTATCATTGTTCGTTTCATTTGTTTGTTGCTCCCTTTGGTCTTTAACTTGTTATTATCCCATTTGTTTATTGCTCCCTTTTGTTTTCGTCATATTATTATTTCTAACAAAAATTCGACAGCATCTCCCCTCAACCCGAGCGTAAGGGAGATACAAGGAACGCACCCACATGGAGTGACGGAACCCAACAATGGGAGGTGGGCGCCCGAGAGCAGCAACACCTTTGATAAAACATCGAAAAACTTGGAGGGAACGACGGATGGGAGACGACTCTAGGACTGGCTGCAGGTACCAAGGGTGAAGGACATGGTCTGGTGTGCCGGCCAAGTGACTCAGGGGCGCACCGGGCTAGTTTCTTGAGAGGGGACTGTGCCAGGGAAGGCTAAAGGGGTTGAAGATACACCGGCCAGGGGACTATGCCGGCGAGAGGGTGCACCAGGCAAGAACAAGGGCTGGGGAGGCTGGACAGGTGTGCCAGATTAGGAGGACCAAGGGTGTGTCAGGCAAAGAAGGCACGGGCATGCCGGGAAAGGGTAGAAAGGGTGTACCGGCCAAAGAGGCTGTGCCAGTGGAGGGGTGATCTGAGGGTGTGCCATTGACGGCGCATGGGGGGTGTACCAGGCAAGGGCTAAAGGGCTGTACCGCGAGGGACAAGGAGGCTAAGAGTGCGTCGGCCAGGGGCTGTACCGGTAAAGAGGGGCCAAGGTGTGCCGCTGAAGAAGAGAGCCAAGGGTGTACCGCTGGGGGAGTGCACCGGTGAGGATTAGCTCAGGGGCGTGAAGGCTAGGAGTTGGCTAGGCGGGATGGGTTGAAACTAGTGAGGGGGAGAAGGCCATGGGGGCTTTGAGCTTGGCCTGGCTGGAGGGGAAGCCTCAATTAGGAAAAGGAGAGGTGGGGACTGGGTATTCGAGGAGGTTGGGGAGGCACGGCCTGGGCCACAAAGAGGACAGAGGTAGAAAGGCCCCCACCCATGGTGAAGAGACCACTGACGGGGGAGAAGAAGACATTGCCAGGGGAAGAGGAAGAAACCGTCAAACACACGCACAAATCCAAACGAACAGGGACAACAGAGGAACCCAAAGAACCAACGCTTTCATTCAAGAAGAAAAGGGCCATGAGGGGCCATGTACAATCCAAAAGATCATGGAGTAGAAGTTACAACAAGGAGGAAGGAGGAAGAAAAGAAAGGGGAAGAAGGAAAGGGAGGAGCTGGGGTTGAGCAGGGGCAACGGCACCCTACTCTTCCCCGCTCTCCCTGATGCGGGACGACGGTGAGACTAGACAGGTGGACACGGACCTATGACCTAGACGACCGGACACGACTCACTGACGCAGAATGCAACCTGGCCGATGCGGCTCTCTATTTCAAGGGAATCAGCCCTTTCCCTGTGATTAAGAGCAAGAGCAACGACTGGCTCTCAGAAGAAGAAGAGGATGACCTCTTCTCCATTGATGAGGAAAAGGCAAAGCTTCACCGGCTACGCCTTAGCACCAAGTCAACCATAGGCCGCCCTGAGAGGTGCAAAATCAATTTCAAGGCTAACCTCATTAGCCAAGTGATCGACAAGAGCATATGCCTGCCACCGAACTACATCCAGCTCGTGTGTGCCTCAGATGAGCACAAGGTCGAGTAGCTCACGATATTTATCGTCACTTACAAACTGCAACATCGGTCCAGGAAAAGGGTTAGAAGGGACAAGTCCATCATCTTTCACAAAGGAGATATGGTCCCTCCAGCCCCACCATAAGATGAGTTTGGCTGGTCCAGGTGAGTCAACAACGCCCCTGAAGCCGTCCAAATTCTGGGCGACCTATCACCTAGCATCTAGGAGATCTGCCTCAAGCAGCACATTCCCCTGTGGCAGAGCTCCACACAGCAGAGGTACTTCTAGAATCTCTGGACACCCTCACAAGTCCGGGGGCAACCACCGTTCTCCCAGAAGGACACTAGAGGTCTCGGCTATGATCAAGACCCAAACTTTTGTGTCTACCATGCGGTCCACGTTGTGGGACCGATGCAACCAGCCGCTGACCCAGTTGTCGCCAACACCAAGTTCGACAGCTCGGGAGATGAGGGAGAGAAAATTTTAGTCCCACTCCCAGCCAGGACCAGTACTCTAGTTCCAGCACCTGACAAGGCTTTCTCGTCCGTCCACAAGGATGTTGAGACGGATGAGACCCCCGCGGCTTCCCAACTAATTCTAGAACCTAGCTCGCCGCACTCCCCCCATGAGGAGGGTCCTCAGAATGAAGACCACGAGGCATCAGCGGCGTTGGCAGACAACTCCGACCAAGCCTCCGGGATGTCAACCGACAGTTGCCAGTCTGACATGGACGGCTCGGGACAACCTCTGTCTGGACCCAGTAGCGACAGCCTTCCAGTCCCATCCGCTTCAACTGTCGGCTCTAAGGACCCGCAGGTGTACGAAGCCGACACCGACAATGGAGACTTCATTGACTTTCAGCCTGCACCTCCTGAGCTGGAGGACGGTGGCCAGGCAACCGTCGACAAACTTGTCGAAATCAATCTGGGCGAAGACGAAGCCCCTCAGTCAGCATTCCTCAGTGCTCTCCTCACCGAAGTAGAGAGGCAGGACTACAAGCAACTCCTGCTCAAATACAAAGACTGCTTCGCCTGGACATACAAAGAGATGCCAGGGCTAGATCCCTCCATAGCGGAGCATGACCTGGCTGTATCTCCCTTAGCCACACCAGTCAAACAACCCCAGCTACGCATGTCCCATGAGCTGGAACTCCAAGTTGTGGCCGAGGTAAATAAAATGGCAGAGGTCGACTTCATCGAGCCATGCATCTACCCAGTCTGGCTTGCCAACATAGTCCCAGTCAAAAAGAAAATGGTCAAGTCCGTATCTGTGTCAACTTACGGGACCTCAACAAAGCCTGTCTAAAGGATGACTTCCCAGTTCTGATCACAGAGACAATGGTCGATATGACCACCGGACATGAAGCTCTGTCTTTCATGGACGGGTCATTGGGTTACAACCAGATCTGGATGTCCCTCCGAGACAAGGGTTACACTGCCTTCAGATCTCCCAAAGGGATCTTCAACTACAAGCACATGCCCTTCGGTTTGAAGAATGTCAGTGCTACCTACCAGAGGGCTATGACCAAAATTTTCGACGAGATGATACACAATCTCATCGAATGGTATGTTGACGACCTCGTCATCAAAACTAAAAGCCAGAAGACCACCTATGTGACCTGCGTCAAGTCTTCGAGCACCTCTAACAATATGGGCTCAAAATGAACCCCATGAAATGCGCCTTCGGCGCGTCCAATGGCAAGTTTCTCAGCTTCATTGTCTGATACCGAGGAATCAAGGTGGATCCCAGCAAGATCAAAGCGATCTGGGAGCTCCCACCACCTAGCAACCTCACTGAACTCAGGTTAGTCCAGGGCAAACTAACCTACATTCGGCGATTTATCTCCAACCTCTCCGGCCGATGTGCGCCTTTTAGCAAATTGATGAAGAAAGACGCCCCCTTCATCTGGGACTCAGAATGCCAGGCAGCTTTCGAGTAAATCAAGGAGTACCTTCTCACTCCTCTAGTCTTGGGAGAGCCTATCAAGGGCAAACCCCTCATACTCTACATTACCGCCATGGATGCCTCGCTGGGTGGTCTATTGGCGCAAGTCAATGAAGAAGATAAAGAGCAGCCACTCTACTACCTCAGCCGAAAATTGATCAGCGTCGAGTACTGTCCCTTTCCCAGAAGGATTCTTCCCACAAGGGGTGGAAGACCCAATATTTCTGGGTGGGTACGTCTTCGGTTGGTGCGTCTAGGGGGTTCCCAACCGCACCCAACTATCACCCGAACCTTCCCCCGAAGTCGTCGGAGGCTTCCCTGGAGGTGGAGAGGAGGGCTACCATCCTCCTGGAGAATCATCGGTCGACGGGTGATTTGGTGACTCCTGCCAACGTTGAGCGATGTCTCACCAAGATGTTGGAATCGACGGGTAAGGGCTTCAAAATTGAGCTTCTCCCTCCGATTGATAATGTGCTCCTCTTCTCATGGCCTTGTCTTCTCCTTGTTTAGACACGAGGTGGCCGATTGAGGAGGAGACGTCGTCGACTGAGCTGGAGGTGATCGATGTGGATGATGCATCAGCTCCCGTTGACTCTCGAGCTCCCGAGGGCTCCTCCCGTACTCGGGACAAGGGCAAGTGGGTGGCCCGAGAAGATGTCTCCGCACGTCGGGGGACCAAGCGCAAGGACCCCGTGGAGAAAATGTTGCGGTCTTCGATGAAGGCCTTGTCTGCTGAGAAGAAGCGGGCGAGAAGGACCGAGGTTGCCCATCCGGCCGAGGGCGGTGTTCGTTCGGCTCTCCCCTCTGCTGAGCAAGAAGGGGCCAAACCTGTTCGATTGGCTCTCCCTTCCGTCGAGCAAGAGGGGGCCAACGAGGTAGGGGAGGTCACGGCCGAAGCTGCTGACTCTCGGGCAGAGGCGACCAGTGCTAGGGTGCAGGGCGAGGCAGAGGGGGCGCAAGGCCGAGATGTCCGGCCCGAGCCGATCGAGGTCAGAGAGTCACGGGAGGGGATGACTCAGTCACGGCTGACCGAAGCTGGGGAGGCGTGCGGCAAGGTGACCCAATCTGAGCCAACTGGTGGGGTCCCCGAGGAAGGATCGCTCGGGGGAGGTGCCCCAATCCTGGCCGCTCCGGAGAGGACCTATCCTCCCTCGGCCAGCATCCCTGGCATCCGAGTCTCCTTACATCAGAGGTACCCCTCCATAGCATCAGGCGCCGTGCGAGGGGGGTATAAGCAGAGTCCCCCCTTTGTGCTTCTTGAGCGGATTATGGAGGGCGGCTTGGTTCTGGCCCAGATGGGGGCCGTGATTGCTGACGCCTACGCTCGGGTGGAGTCGGAGCGAGCGTCTCTTGCTTGGGCTCAAGGCGTGTCTGACCAGAAGATCGGGCGACTAACTCTCGAGCTCGGGGACCTCAAACGGGAAGCGGCCTCGCTCCGAATGCAAGTGCAGTCGAGCCAGGCGGAGGCTCGGGCGTCGACTGAGCAGCTGGCCCAGGCCCGTCGCACGCCCGAGCTGAAGAATAGGCTCCTGGAGAAGGAGCGCGAGATTCAGGTTGAGCGCGACGGGCAATGGCAGGCCGAGTGCGCGGAGCTCGAGGGTCGAGCCAAGGAGGTTGAGCGACTTCGGGCGGAGGCAAAGGCTACGCGGGACGAGGCTGAGAGGAGGTCGTCCGAGGCGGAGCGGAGGGCGTCCGAGCTTGCCAGGAGGGCGGAGTCGGATGGGGCGGAGGCGCTTGAGCAATATAAGTGCTCGGAGGCCTATCAGACAGATGTTCAGAAGGCCGCCTTCCCCTACTATCAGTCGTGCTATCACCGGGGCCTTCGGAAAGGGTTTGCCCAAGGCTATAGTCGGGCCAGCTTGGAAGCGGAGGCCCAGGCGCCCGGGGTAGTCATCTTTCCAATCGAGAAGCACTCTGACTTAGACTCGGCGTCCACCAATTCTTCCAACCAGATGTCGAGCGAGGGGGGATGCCTAGGGGACTCCATCTCGTCCGAGGGATCACCAACTCCAGCTGCCTCGGGAGGGCACGCGACTGAGGCAGTTCCCACACAGGTGGGGCTAGTGCTTGGGTTGATCGTCACCGAGAGTGCTGGGGGCAGATCACCTGGCGCCGAAGAGCCTTCATCTCCCAAGTTCCGGGATGGGCCCGAGGCCTAATGTACCTGTCTTTCTTTCTTTTGCTCTTTCCTTCAATGTATTTTTTGAGGAAAATTTCCTTTTCTCCTTGGTGTAGTAATGTCAGACTACTTTCTGGGAAATATGATAGCAGTGAGATTAAATATTGGATTGACTACTTCTTACCGCCTTTGGTGTGATTTGACTATCGTATCTGTAGTCGTTGGAAAAGTACCGATTTTCTCTGCGGATATCTTGCATGCCAATTGGCTAGATATCTGACGAGGCGTCTTTCCGTTTTCCCACGCTTTGAATGACTTGCCACTTCATGTGTCCTCCTGGGGAAACTGGGGAAGATGAGGCGACCGCCCTAGGGAAAAGGCTCCTTTAGCATGTTTTTGAGGGGAGAATCATTTAAGGCAATTAGCTCCCCTTCGGCCTATAAAAGAGAGCACCTTTGGCATTATGCCATTTTACTCTTTTTAGGGAGTATTTCCCTATGCTTAATTCTCAATTAATTTAGAGGGAATAAGCTGATGCCAACAAATGCCCCCCACGGGACATACGGTGGAGGCAAAGATGACGACGTGCGGCCCGTGAGCCCTGTAGGCTCAATTTCTCCCGACCTTATTGACATTGTGGGGAGTTAGTGTTTTGAGGGTTGGCCCTCCCGTTGTGGTCCTTCATGCGATGATGGTACGTTTGTGGAAGACCGTTGAGCCTAGGAGGTTATAGAACTGGATCCCTAGTGGGCATTTTATCGAAGCCACTGAGGGCATGGAGCTGGCGGAGATAGCGTGTATTCGATACACGCGTGGTGCTTGGAGTTGTAGGCCACTATTCGCGACTTGGGGATTCTACCCCGTTGTCTCACTTGTTGGGCTTCTGGCTGAGGTGTGTAGTGCCCGCGTCGCGGCAGTAATCTGGTTAGACATCGAGCCCTCCAGACAGGTGGTTGTTTCGGCGGTTGATGACGTGACTGGGCTGGATGCCAATCCCGATGGCGAAAGAGGCCAGGGGAGCCTGGCATAACAATGCTTCTGGCATTATCGTCTATGTCTGGGGCCCTCTTTTGTGCCACGGGCTTTGTTGGTTCTCTGAGAAGGGGCAGCTTATGGGAAGATGGGACTGTCGTACCCATTATGCGTCGTAGGGCGACAGGCGAGTGGTGGAAGGCTAGTTGTGACTCCCTTCCATTGTCTGAGGTTGCACTGGTTGGAGCCATGTCTTGCCCCCAGAGGTGGACTTGTGGACTGAGATTTATGTTTTCTCAGGTTTCCACCTTGTCTATGTCAAGGAGTGCCATGAGTATTTTTCACTCCTTGGCCTGATCCCCGGTAGGCTTGGTAGTGGCTGACAATGCGGCGTAGGGGGTTTGAGGCTTGCCTATCTTGGGAATCATAGGGCCACCTATCCCTCAGCTTCTGGGATTGCAGGTTGGCGATGTGATGATCGCCGCTCTGACTGGGGCTTTATGGTGAAGCCTACGGTTGGCTGTTAGCGGCCCACCATTGCTGTGGTGGTCAATTTTTCTTGGGGAATGCTGGCATCATTTGTTGACCGCCTGTAGGGGTGCATAGGCCATGCTGAGCATTGACCGCCTTATGTTGCGGACTTGTCACACCTTTGAGGTGCTGTGACTGGAGTCGTGTCGTGGACTTGTCTCGATGAGGCGTACTAGTCCATCGGCGGTGAAGACCTGGCACACCTAGATGTGTCGGCCTGGTGTTGCTGGAGATCAACCTTGGTGAGGCGCGTTGACCGAGTGTTGCTTAGGGTCGACCTTGGAAAGGGCCGTTGACCTGGTGTTGTTGGAGGTCGGCCCTGGCAAGGGCCATTGACCTGGTGTTGTTGAAGGTCGGCCTTGACAAGGTGTGTTGACCGACTGTTGCTGAGGGCTTGCCTCATGGAAGCATGTCGGCTTGGGGTTGCTGTAGATCCGCCTCGACGAGATGTCTTGATCTAAGATTACTTGGAGACCTACCTCGGTGAGGCACCTTGATCTGAGATTGCTGGAGACCTACCTCGACAAGGCATCTCGGTCTACGATTACTGGAGACCTACCTCGGCGAGGCATCTTGGTCTGGAGTTGCTAAAGATCCACCTCGGCGAGGCATCTTGATCTGGAGTTGTTGGAGACCTGCCTCGGTGAGGCATCTTGGTTTGAGATTGCTGGGGACCTTCCTCGGCTAGGCGTCTCGGTCTACGGTTGCTGAAGACCTGTCTCGGGGAGGCATCTTGGTCTGAAGTTGCTGGATTTGCCCCTAGAGAGGCGCGTTGGCTTGAAATCATATTCAACTGACCCTTACGGCGTATGGCCGAATGTTGATGCTACCAGTTGACCGTCATGGTGGAATGACAGAAGTCGAGACATGTGCCCCCTGAAAAGTACAATGACCACAAATGATGTTAGACATATTATTATCAAAGTGTGGTGGATGGTACCTGTTAGTGTGTTGGTTGATCGTCGAGGTATATCGACTGGGAATTTTGCTCGACTGATCGCTGAGGTATGCCGACTGGGAGCCCCGATCGGCTGGTCACTGAGGTGCCGCTGACGAGATTATTGCTGGCCGACCATTGAAGCATAATGATCGAAGAGTGTGATAGACCAACCCTCAGGGATGCATTGGTCTAGGGTTGCCATGGATGGGCCTTCGAGGGATGTCCGTCTGGGAGGCATCTTGACTGGTTTCTGTGGTTGTTGTTGTAGGTCTACTTGCGAAGCGAAGTGACCTATTGTTGACAGCTAGAAGTTGAAGGTTGGGAGCTAGGTACTCAGACTGGAGACCTGCCTAGCTAAGGGATGTTGGTCTATTGCTGGACACTGGAGGTCAGATTGGTTGACGCTGGAGCAGCCATCAACATCATGCCTCTGAAGACTTTCAAGTCTCTATACTTGGCGCCTTACTTACAAAGGTGACCGCGGTCAAGATCTTGGGATTCAATCAGGATTATGAGGAGGCATTTGGTCGGGTTGAAGTCAAGTTAGCCCTGGGCGGCTTTGTCACCCAAGTGACATTCTACATCATCAACGCCGACACATCTTAAAAGGTGCTGCTCGGGAGGCCCTGGCTCCATGAAAATTGGGTCGTCCCATCAATCCTGCACCAATGTATTAAATATGCCGAAGGAGGGGAGCAATATACGGTCTTTGCAGATCAGTCTCCATTCCACCCAAATGAGTGCCACTTGGCCGATGCTTCCCTATATTTGGGGAACCCACTCTAGCAATCCCCGAGCCTTTAAAGGACAAAGGGAAGTAAAATGCGAACTATGAAGTTGAGGAGGGGCAGCTGTTCACTGTCAATCAAGACACGGTAAAGCTATACAGGCTTAGCCTCCAGGCCGCTTCCCAGCCAACTCAGCCGGAAAGGCGAAATGTTGACTTTGAAGCCAATCTCATCAGCCAGGTCATCGACCGAAGCATCTCCTTATCGCCCAAGTGCCTCCAGTTCTCGTCCCAACGGGAGGAGTACGAGGTGGAGCAGTTGAACACCTTTACAGTCTCCTATCAGCGGAGAAGAAGGAGCAACAAGGGCAAGAAGGGAGACAAGCCAATCATCTTTTACAAAGGCGACCTAGTCCCACCGTGCCCTCCTGAAGACGATTTCGGCTGGGATATTCCCGCCAATGTGGTGCCAGAGCCAGTCCACGAGATGGACGACATGCCGAAGCACATCAGAAAAATGTGCAAGGAGCAACACATCCCACAAGTTCAGGACCCTACCAGAGCGGCATATTTCCATCAGCTGTGGAACCCTCCGCAGGTCCGTGGGCAACCTCCCTTTTCCCGCAAAGACACGCGGGGACTCGGCTATGACCAAGAGAGGGACTTCGAGGTCTATTACGCAGTCAATGCCATAGGGATGCTACCTCCTCATCATGGGCAAGCTGAAGCTGAATCCAAGACTGATGACTCTGTAAGTGAGTTTGGTAAGGTGTCGATGGCACCATCACCTTTATCAGAGGTCAACAATGACCACCCCTCAGAGGGAGAAGCGGCCCAGCCTGCCGACCGTCAACAATGCAAAGCAAGCTCCTCGACTTCAAGCCACGAGCAAGAGTGCTTTGAAGAATTTGAAGTCTACCAAGCAAACACTGATGATGAGGGAGACTTCGTCGATCTCCAACCAGCTCCACCCGAGCTCGAAGACGGCGGCTAGGCGACCGTGGACGAGTTGATCGAAATCAATCTCGGAAGCAAAGAAGACTACCGCCCAACCTTCGCCAGTGCTCTCCTCAGTGAGAAAGAGAGGCAGTCGTATCGACAGCTCTTGGAAGAGTTTAGGGACTGCTTCGCCTGGACTTATAAAGAAATGCCCGGGCTCGACCCTTCTGTGGCTGAACATGAACTGGCAATACTTCCAACAGTCAAGCCAGTCAAGCAAGCTCAAAGGCGTATGCGCCGCGAACTGGAGCTGAAGGTCAATGCGGAGGTTGACAAGATGCTCGACGTGGACTTCATAGAGCCTTGCATGTATCCTGTGTGGTTCGCCAACATAGTCCCAGTGAAGAAGAAGAACGGCTAAGTCCGAGTCTGCATCGACTTCAGGGATTTGAATAAGGCATGGCCAAAGGATGACTTCCCTGTCCCAATCACTGAGACAATGGTTGATATGACCACTGGTCACGAAGTCTTGTCTTTTATGGACGGGTCGTCTGGCTACAATCAAATCCGCATGGCCGTCAAAGACAATGACCATACAGCCTTCCGATCTCCTAAGGGGGTCTTCAATTACAAAAGGATGTCGTTTGGCTTAAAGAATGCTGGTGTAACCTACCAAAGGGCGATGACCAAGATCTTCGACGAGATGTTGCATGACCTTGTCGAATGTTACGTCGATGACTTGGTCGTCAAGACAAAGAGGCGAGAGGATCACCTAGCCGATCTGCGTCGAGTCTTCGAAAGGCTTCGACAGTACCAGCTCAAGATGAACCTAATGAAGTGCACCTTCGGCGTCTCCAGCGGCAAATTCCTTGACTTCATCGTCAGGTACCGAGGCATAGAAATTGACCCCGACAAAATCAAGGCTATCAGAGGACTACCTTCGCCTAAGAACTTGACAGAGCTTAGATCTCTCCAAGGAAGGCTCGCCTATATTAGGCAGTTTATTTCTAACCTCTCAGGGAGATGCCTGCCTTTCGACAAGTTGATGAAGAAAGGAGCACCCTTCATATGGGACGAAGACTGTCAGAAGGCCTTCGAGCAAATCAAGGAATACCTGCTCATTCTTTAGCCAGAAGGGCATACAGGTGTAGCAGTATACGCCAAAGTCGGTAATGAAGGTGATTTTCTCGATATCCTCGGGGTTCATTCAGATCTGATGGTACCTAGAGTAGGTGTCCATAAAGCTAAGGAGTTCATTACCTGAGGTTGAGTCAACCAGTTGGTAGATGCTCGAAAATGGATAGCAGTCCTTCGAAGTGGCTTTGTTAAGGTTAGTGAAGTCCACACACATCCGCCATTTGCCTAAAGTTTTTGGTACCAGGACGACATTGGCGAGCCAAGTTGGGTAAAGGATCGGACAGAATAGCCAGATTTTCTTCCCCTTATTGATCAGCTCTTTAATGACCGCCTATTTTTTCGGGACGTGCATCCTTTTTTGCTATTGGACTAGTTTCATCGATGGGTCAAAGTTGAGTTTGTGCTTAACCACCTCCCTAGGAAGTCTGGGAACATCCTCATCAGACCATGCAAAGACTTGAATATACATTGAAAAGAAATACTTGTATTGCTTTTGTACATTGGGTGGTAAATTTGCCCCAATTTTCACTTTGAGCGTCGGGTCGTCTCTGAGGAAGATTGACAGCAGCACCCCGCCAGGCTTTCCTGTCGTCAGTTTGTCCTTGACCTCCCCGAACTCTCTATTTTTTTCCTCTGCCCTTATAGCTTCGACCGAGATCACATAGCACCTTCTAGTTGTTGCCTAGTTACCTCAGACTTCCCCAGTATCGTATTTGGTGGGAAACTTCATTTTCTGTTGATAAGTGGAGGGCACTACCTTTATCCGACCGAGAATACCTCGACCGAAGATGGCATTATAGGCCAGCATCCCTTTGATCAAAATGAAGTTTTCCACAAACGTAATGGTTTTTGGAGGGGTACCGAGAGTAACAGGAAGGCTTAGGGCTCCCTCAAGATAAGTTTCCTGGCCATTGACCCCACAAAGGGGGGTTCATATCGGGCAGAGTCTGGATGGGTCTTCACCCATCTTTCAGAAACATTCATACGCCAAAACATCAGGGGTGCTGCCGTTGTCCACTAATATCCAATCATGATTTATAGTAGCCGAGATTAAAAGGGCATCATCGTGAGGGGTGGCTACCCCTTCTAGGTCTTGACCAGAGGACACCAGGGCCTACTGGTTGCTTGCCGGTGGAGCTTTGGGGGGTTCGGAAGCCCGGATGGCGCGCTCGGTATGACGCTTCCTTCCTCGACTACTGTCTCCTCCTAAGGCTAATCCCCGTGAAATGACATTGATGTAGACTGCATGGGGGCGATTGTCACTTCTAGGGGGACTCTGTAATCCTCTTGTCGCTCGGCCACGTATTGGGAGAGGTGCCCTTGGTGGATGAGGCTCTCGATCTTATCCTTGAGTTGCTGGCAATTCCCAGTGTGATGGCCATGGTCGTTGTGAAACTGGCAATGCTTTCAACGACTGCGGCATCTGGGGCCGGCTTTCATTGGCTTGGGTCAGTGAAGGAGGCTCGAGTCCTTGATTTCTTGATATATTTCGTAGACAGGGGTAGATAGAGGAGTATAGTGCTCGAACTCGCGCCTGAGCTCCTTACGCTCACCATCTCAATTCCTCCTCTTCCCCCGCTTAGAGGCATGCTCCGACGGCCGCTTCCTCTCCCCCTCCCATCCCGTGATTGCCGAGTCTCGGCAAGCATTGACGACTTCCTCACACTCTGCATGGTGCAGAGCTAGAGTCACTAGGTCGGCGAGAGAGGAGGGGGGTGGAGCACCGGTTCCCTCCAGAGGCCTTCATCATGAGTTCCTCCTGTCAGTGGGGTGATGGCAGAGGCTACATTCAGGTAGGGGATGCTAGAGGTTGATATAGGCCCACAGTTTTTCCCCCTGCGCGTATTTGAGCGCCAGTAGCCCCGCTACCGACCTTGAAGGGCCACTGCCGGTGAAGCTTTCTTTGAATATACGCCTGAACTATCGGAAGCTAGTGATGCTCCCAGGGGTGAGTGCTTAGAACCATGCTTGAGAGGCTTGGACCAGGGTTGTTACAAATGCTCGGCATTTGATGGCGTTTGACGCTCTGTGAAGGGTCATCAAGGTGTTGAAGCTATCGTAATGGTCGGTCGGGTCGCCCTGCCCGTCATAAGCTTTGAAGTTCAGCAGAGAAACTCTTGGTGAGATCTCTGTCCTCACGATGTCGTCAGAGAATGGAGATTGCTCCTCGTCATCCTTTGTGGAGTTGTACTTGTTGTGTCCCTGTGTTTTGATGATAGCAACACTATAAGTTAACAAGTTTGGTTAACATGTTTGGTTAATGTCTGAGTCAATGTGTTTGATTTGTTTGAGAATCATTGAAAGTCATTGAGAATCATTGACTGTTATGCTGCATGGAATGTTTTGCTTAATTAAGTGGGAGAATAATTGAATATTTGGTGATAGCTGGATTAAGCATCAAGGAAGATGAGAAGTTCATTTCCTGAAGTGGAGTCGACGAGTTGGTCGATACTCGGTAGAGGATAACAATCCTCTGGGGTGGCCTTGTTCAGATCGATGAAGTCAACACACATTCACAATTTACCCAAAGCTATAGGCACCAGGACCACATTGGCCAGCCAAGTCGGGTAAAGGACCAGATGAAATAGCCTGATTTTCTTTCCCCTGTTGACCTGCTCTTTTATGATCTCCTATTTTGCCGAGGCATGTCTCCTTTTACCCTATTGAATGGGCGTCACAGTTAGATCGAGGTTGAGATGATGCATCATAGTTTCCTTGGGGATTATCGGGAGATCATCGTCTGACCTAGCAAAGATATCAATGTACTCTGAAAGGAATTTCTTATATTGAGCTTGAGCTTCAGATGGCAGATTTGCCCCAATTTTGACCTCGAGGGACGGATCATCTTTGAGGAAGATTGGTAGCATCTCCCCTCCGGGTTTGCCTGCCCCCTTCTTTTCCTCGATGATATCGGAGCCCTGGCTCGGGTCTTTGAGGCGTTTACTATCCACCGAGATCACATGGCACCTCCTAGTTATTGTCTGGCTGCCTCGGGCCTCACCCATGTCGAATTTAGTGGGGAATTTCATTTTTTGGTGGTAGGATGATGGCACAGCCTTTATACGACCAATGATTCCTCTGCCAAATATAGCATTGTAGGCCATTATCCCTTTAACCACTATGAAGTTCGCCACGAAAGTAGCAGCTTTAGGGGGGTCCCGAGAGTGATAGGCAAGCTTAGGGCTCCCTCAAGATAGGATGCTTGACCTTTGAACCCACAAAGGGGGGTTCAGACCAGACTCAACTTTGATGAGTTTTCACCCATCTTTAAGAAACATTCATAAGATAAAACATCTGGCACACTGTCATTGTCAACCAATACCCTATCTACATTACAATTGTTGATAGTTGCCGAGATAACCAGGGGATCGTCATGTGGAGTGACCACCCCTTCCAAATCTTGATCGGAGAAAACTAGGGCCCCTCGTCCATGTGTTGAGGCTGCAGGTCTAGTAGCTTTGGCGGCTCGGCTGGCTTGCTCAGCATGATGTTTCCTCCCTTAGTTGCTATCTCCCCCGAAGGCCGAGCCACTTGAGATAACATTGACGTGAATTCCTCGGGGGCAATTGCCAATTTACTCCGCGGGGCCTCGTGGGGTGTCCCGACGCTCGGCCATGTACTGGGCTTGGTGCCCACGACATATGGGACTTTTAATCTCATCCTTCAACTATTGGCAGTCACCCGTATGATGGCTGTGGTCATCATGGAACTAGCAGTGCTTGCGTCGATTATGTCGGTGGCGGTCGGCCCTCATGGGTTCAGGCCGGTGGAGGAGATTGGAGTCTCTGATCTCCTGATAGATCTCATAAACGGGAGTGATCAGCAATGTATACTGCTTGAACTTCCTTGGAGGCTCATTGCAGTCACCCTTGCAGTTCCTCATCTTCCCCTGGTTGGAGGCTTCGACGGAACTTTTTTCTCCCCCTCCTTCTGTTGGCTGGAGGGGTCTCGGTAGGCAGTGAGGACCTCTTCACATTCCTCATGGTGCAATACTAAAGTCATTAGGTCGGTGAGGGTGGCGGGAGGAAGGAGCACTAGTTCTCGTCGGAGTCCTTCATTGCAGGTTCCTCCAGTCAGAGTGGTCATGGCGGATGCCACATCAAGATGGGGGATGTGCAGGGCCTCCACTTTAAAGCGGTTTAAGTAGGCTCGCAACTTTTCTCCCGGGTCTTGCCTCAGCACCAGCAGTCCTACTATTGACCTTGGGGGGTCACTTCTGGCAAAGCTTTCCTTAAAGAGTCGTCTGAGCTATCGAAAGCTGGTGATATTTCTGGGGGTGAGGGCTCTAAACCATGCCTAAGCACCTTGTACCAACGTGGTGACAAAGGCTCAGCACTTAATGGCGTCAAATGCCCTCTAAAGAGTCATGAGGGTATCGAAGCTATCAAAATGGTCGATCGGGTAGCCCTGACCATCATAATACTTGAAGGCCGGATGGGACATCCGTGGGGATAGTCTGGCCTCCAAGATGTCGGAGGAGAACAGGGATCGCTCCTCCTCTTCCTTGGTGGCACAGCTCTACTACAGGGTCTGAAGGGCTAGCTCTTGCTAGATGAACCGTCGCTCGAAATCCTGGAGTTGGAGGGAGATCCTCGGATGAGCGCGAGGAGGTCCTGAGATGTTCCCTGTGCACTCTCGATAGCCTTGGTACCGGCGCAGACCAAGGCCGGCCACCTATACTAGTGGATGTTGGAAAGGGCGTGGAAACACGAACTGCAATATCAGATAATAGATCCAAAGGGGGGGTGAATGGATCCAATCGCGCTCCCTTCCTCTGTCACAAACAGAGGGAACCAACCCGGAGGATCTACCTCCCTTCCTCTGGCACAAGCAGAGGGAAACGAACCCGGAGGATCTACCTCCCTTCCTCTGGCACAAGCAGAGGGCAAGACAAACCGGAGGATCTACCTCCCTTCCTCTGGCACACGCAGAGGGTAACAACCAGATGAAATGCTAGAAGAAGAACAAATCAAAACCAAAACAACTTTATGTAAAGCCCGGAAAACATAAACAAGAACCAGACTCTAGATTTGATCTACGAGTCTTGGGCAGCTATCTCTGTCTTTCTTCCTCTTCTCTTCTCTCCTTTCTTCAGGGCGCTCTTGGGCTTCTCTGGAGGGTGGATCGATAGAACTTCAGAGAAGACTTGCTCCTTCTACAAGAAATGCGCGCCAGTCTCAGACGGAGACCAGTAGTATATATATAGCCCTTCCGAAGGACCACCAGGAGTGTGGAAAGCGTGATTCTATCCTCGGAACCTTCCGGAGTCCACGCGTCTCTGTCACACGTGTCAGAGGTCTGTTGCCTCGAAACACGTGACCAATGACGAGCTCCCTATAAATTGATCGAACAATCATCATGTCAGAAATATTCTAACGGAAATAAGTGCACGAGGTATAGTTTCAATGCTTAATACAGACCGCACGAAGCTATTTTCATTAGATGCAGAACACAACATGCACGAAGTGTGAATTTAAAGATATGCAACACGAGCTAGGTGTTAGCATCCTTAAGGCGGCGCCACAATAGAATGTTCAATATTTAACAGTGCCCTCGTGCAGGTTTTCAGTGTAGGAAACACGACACGAAGAAAAGACATAACGGGAAAAACTAGAGTTGAATGACACGAGATAGCACAGTGAGAAATGACACGAGGTAGTACGCCAAGAAATGACACGAGGTACTACAGAAGGAAAACCACCCGAGGTGGTTCAGTGAACAACACGAAGTAGTATAGAGAACGACACGAACTACGGATGAATAGAACGGCACGAGCTGCGTGTTATTTTAGAAAAATAACACGAGCTATGATATGAAAAGAATGACACGAGGTGGAGTTAAAAATGACACGAGGTGGAGTTAGACACAACACGAAGTGGCTGACGAATAGAACGACACGAGCTACATGTTGAAAAATCAACACGAGCTATGAAATCAACAAAAACACGACACGGGCTAACACAGCACGAGCTAAAACAACACGAGCTCTTGTTGTTACCAAAACAACACGAGCTCTTGTTGTTTGCCAAAATAACACGAGCTACGAAACTAACAAAAAATGACACGAGCTCTTGTTGTACCAAAAAAACAACACGAGCTAAACAAAACGCAAACGACACGAGCTCTTGTTGTACCAAAAATAACACGAGCTAAACAAAACGCAAACGACACGAGCTCTTGTTGTACCAAACCAACACGAGCTACATAAATGACACGAAGTAAACGAATACGACACGAACATGTCTAAACAATAAAAATGACACGAAGTAAACGAAATCGACACGAACATGTCTAAACAATAAAAATGACACGAAGTAAACGAAAATGACACAAGCGACACGAAGTAGACTAACACAGCAACAATGAAAATGACACGAACATGACTAACAACAAAAACGACACGAAGTAAACTTCTACCACAACAATAAAGAAAAACGACACGAACTTGACTAAACAATAGAAACGACACAAACATGACTACACAATAGAAACGACACGAACTTGACTAAACAATAAAAATGACACGAACTTGACTAAACAATAAAAATGACACGAACTTGACTAAACAATAAAGACGACACGAACAGAAATGACACGAGCACAAACATAACACTAATAGGAGTGACACGAACTAAACACAATTGCTCGAACACAAAGACGACACGAACAGAAATGACACGAGCACAATCATAACACTAAGTGTAAAAACGACACGAACAAAGCAACAACACAACACTGACAGAAATGACACGAACTAAACACAGTGGCTCGAACACAAAGCATGACTCGAGCATAACTATGACTCGAACACAAAGACGACACGAGCTGCAGTAACTTGAAGAGAAATGACATGAACTAAACAACACGAAAGACTGACTCAGTTGACATGAGGAGAAAACATAACACGAAGTATGAAGGTTTATTGATGTCGTGAGACCTGTATGAAGTGCGTAAGTGATGAGAGATTTTGAACAATATTTAAGAGAGATGCACAGTGATTTATGTAGTGCCAGCATCATCAAAACAGTAAGGAATTTCAACATCTTCTACCCCAAGGAGAGAGAAGTCTAGAGCCCGCCGGCCACCTTTGGAGACAGAGGCCTTCGAGGGGCTTCGAGGCTACATCTAGGAGCGCCCTTGCAGCCCCTCGACCCAAGGACCCAAAAAACTTCAGCAGATATGACTCACCCGTGGCTAGGTCGCCCATGATGGTCACGTAGTATGCGACATGTTCCTTCGGGGATCCCTTCCCGTTGAACTTGTCGAACTTAGGTGACTTACTGATCCCTAGAGGGAGCCGCTTGGCTGCATGATGTGGCAGATATGGCACCCGGTAAGCATCAAATGCGACATAGTCACCTTCACTTCACTCGGCGAGCTTCAGCTCAATCATCCTTTCCACCATCAGCTTGTTCATGGCAGTTGGATTGACTAGTTCTGGGTAGAAGTGTGTTGGCTGTAGGTAGGGGGTGACCAAGGTGGTCGCCTGCGGAGGAGGACGCAACAATGGAGGTGCTTGGTGCACCTGTGGTAGCATTGGCGGCATCAGCAGCTGAGGTGGGCACTGTTGGGTGGTCGCCATGCAAGGCTCTGCAGGTTGGGGCAAGGTATACAGTGGTGGGAAGTCACACAGGTTAATTCCCCCTCGCGATGACTCAACTTGCATCTCGAGCTGCTTGGAGGCCGAGGCTTGCTCCATTTTCTCCATCAGCTACTTCTTCAGAAGTTCTATCTCCTGCTGATATTTCTGGAGCAACATCAGTATTGATGGGTCCATGGTTGTTGTGCTGGGGATGGCTTCTGTTGTCTCCCCTGAGGCACCTTCAGATGAGATGTTCAGCAACACCTCCTCCTCTTCAGCTATCACCACATTTGTAGTTAGGGTGGTGACTTCTTCAGGCAATGTTTGTTTTCCTTTTGCCGCTTTCAGCATTTCCCTTGCGGCTTCTACTCTTCTGGTGTTTGGCCCTGGACTTTTGGCTAATCGAGCCAACTCTTGGGGTCGCTCAGGCAGACCTCCATATTTATCGGCCAACCCGGCCATATTGTAGGTGAAAACCTACATGCACTTCCTCTGTCGGTGAACCTTCCTCTTTGCATGGTCAGGGAATGTTAGTCTCTCAAACACGGAGACTCTTCTTTTCTCCACCTGCTGGGGAGCAGGTTCATCGGCTTCGAACTCCAAGCCGTCTTCATATCCATTGTCATCAACTGACGATGTCATTCTTCTTTCTTCATCTTCTTCAACTACCATTGGTGGGCAGTCGTCTTCTTTTGCCATTGCTGCTTACAATAGCCATTGTTGGCCTAGTGAGGGGTTGCCTATACCCTTGAAATAATTTCTGACCATGCTGGTCATCTCTTCTTGCCCTAGTCCATGATGCAGGACTGGGGATAGTTGTCGACCTCCCCTAGGAGGGATGTAAGCTAGCCTGGCTCTTCTAGCAAGTTGCTCAAATCTTTTCCCCACTGTGGGGATATTGGCTTGGCAGGCGCATGCCCTAAAACTTCCACGGCGTGGAGGATCCACGACCATTTCTTCTCTTCTTGGGGCCAAGCCCCTCGCATTCTTGTCCCCCGCCTCAGTAGGCTCAAGGCGGTGATGGACAGGCACCTCTTGGCAGACAAGCTGGACCTTCTTAGGGACCCACACCTACTTGAATTTCTTTGGCCATGGGGCCAACTCTTTTCGGCCTCGGTGGCCTTCTTCTTTCCTCTCAACTCTCCTTTCAGACAAGGCCTGGAAGGAGTTGTATGTAGGGATAGTAGGGACTACCCGGTCTGGAACAGCTTGGGCGTCATGGCCGTTCAAGAAGACTCAGACACCCCCAATGAGTACAAATTTTCCAGACGCGGAGAGACGCCCGGTAATAGTGGTGGCAGTATGTCTTTGGAAGCTTCTCTGTTGATGTCCTTTGGGCTTTTTACTGTGGACGAGGCGGGCCCTGTGAGTGATGTAATGCACCAGGCAGCTGGCGACCTAGATTGGGCCTCTCAGCGGGCCTGCATAGTGTCGGGCCTTTGGGACCCTGGCCTTCTTATTAGTCTTCTCCCTACTGGGCTTCGGGGACTCCACTTGCAGCAAATTAGCGAAGGCTAGCCCCAAAAAGTTGGGGAAGCCTACAGCAGGCGAGAATGTGCCGAAGATAGTGGGTACCGCCAGGTACCCATGCACAGTGTGGCCGGCAACGACTGCGGGGCCGAAAGTACGAGCAGCAAGTCTCGTCGACATTGTCGTTTCCTGCAATAAATAGGCAAACAATCAGTATTCTTGGGGAGGGCCCAGGGAGACATCCTATCCTGGCAAAGAGATGAAGGGAGACTTGATCCCACTGGGTGTGCCAATTTGGTGGAACATTTTTTATTTATTTTATTTATTATTTTTATTTTTATGCGTAGGCGTGCCAGTCATATATGTGACAAATTTATTATGCGCTCGATCTGACTTGGTCAGACAAATGTGAAGACTGTGTCAGGACCAGAAGTCCATCATACCACAAAGGTTATGATGTTAA
The DNA here is from genome assembly GCA_024336825.1 of Amorphophallus titanum. Lineage (NCBI taxonomy): Eukaryota > Viridiplantae > Streptophyta > Magnoliopsida > Alismatales > Araceae > Amorphophallus > Amorphophallus titanum. Next base: position 832,565 of record JANBPO010000244.1, read on the forward strand.
TTACATCCTCCGAGAGGGAGGAAAACCCTTGTACTTTGACAAAGATCATTCTTGATCTCTAAAATCTGAGCAATTAATGACCTCCAGAGAAGGATAACTGGCGCTCTTCAAACCTGTTGGCTCTAGTCAGTTTTCTGTACACAGCACCATTCTGGGATCATATCTCTTTTAATGATGGTAGCAAGTGGTCCTGACAGGAGTCAGTCCCAAGTATGGATTCTGACAGAAGCAGCCACCAAACAATGTTGTACTGGTAGGGTAATGATGACTGGAACAAAAGTCAACAATGGGGGCATCTTTTAGACCTTGAATTCTATGAAATTAGACTTTTACAGTTCCTATTTTCTCTCTCTGGATGGCCCACTTGATCTGTCAGAAAATTAGCTTGACATGCTTCTTGGAGGACAGAGGTAGACTTTGTGTGAGGCAGGTAGACCTTTCTTCTTTATTGAGGTCGATGCAGTTGGATTGTGCTCACTCAGGCTTTTCATCAAACAGCTCCTTTGTCTTCAGAGTATGCGAGGACCTTGGTGGTTGGCTTCTATGCATTGAGCCTGTTGATGCACTGACCATGTAACTTGAAACCAAACGTGCACAGACCTTAGAGTTCACATGTGCACAGACCTTGTAGAGTTGAGGGCAGAACATGCAAAGAGCTTGGTATGTTGAAAGGCGAACGTTGCTCAAACCTTCTGCAACATGCTCAGACTTTATCTTCATATGTGCACAGACCTTCTACAGTTGAGGGCTGAACATGCCGAGACCTTGGTATGTTGAAAGGCGAGCGTCGCTCAGACCTTCTGCAACGTGTTGAGGGCAGAACATGCATAGACCTTGGTATGTTGAAAGGTGAACGTTGCTCAGACCTTCTGCAACGTGCTCAAACTTTGTATTCATATGTGCACAGACCTTCTAATGTTGAAAGCAAACATTGCTCAAACTTTGATGTGTCAAAGGTAGACATGCACCGACCCTAGAGATCACATGTGCTCCGACCTTGTTTATTGAAGTGAAACCTACACCGACTTTGGCCTTGCGCCAGCTCTATGTGCACCGACCTCCATAAACGTGCATGGACCTTCTAATGTTGAAAACAAACATTGCTCAGACTTTAATGTTGAAGGTAGACATTGCGCATACCTTATACTGGAATATGCTCAGACTTGAAGGTGCTTGAACTTCTTTGCATGCATAGACCTGGAATGCAAATGTGCACCGACTGTAGACATGAGCAAGACAAATGTGCATCAACCTTGTCTGTGTAGAAGGAAGATGTGCATCGACCTTGTCTATGGTCCTACAAGATGTGCATCGATCTTATATGCATTCAAGGAGAATGTGCACTGACTTGCCATGTAGTCTAGCAAATGTGCATCGACTTGAGTATGCAGTCTAGCAATTGTAAATCGACCTGAGTTGCTTTCTAACAAAATGTGCACAGACCTCTAACAGTAACATAGGTAGACATCAAAATGTACACGACCTTAGATGCATGTGAATAGTGATATGCATCAACTTTAGTATGACTAATGCAAAACATGCATCGACCTTATGCACTGCTACAGTAACATGCATCGACCTTAGTTACTGCCTAACATGATGTTCACCGACCTTATATGCAGATAAACAAAATGTGCACCGACCTTACAAGTATTCTAGCAAATGTCCTCGGATCTTATATGCAACCTTAACAGAATGTGCACCGACCTTACAAGCACTTCTAGCAAATGTGCGTCAACCTTCATTCTACATTGGCTCGATGTGCATTGACCTTAGTTCTTTAAACCAAGAATGTGCGTCGACCTTAGTCTTCAGTGTTCAGCATGTGCATTGACCTTGGTTGGTGCTGGCAAGAGGTGCTTCGACCTTAGCTGCGTGCTAGCAAGAATGTGCTCTGACCTTACTTCTTATCTGAAAGTGATATGCATCGACCTTAATCCTTAAATCACTAAGGTGCATCGACCTTACTGTCTGATGAACAGGAATGTGCATCGACCTTAGTCTTCATAAACAGTAATGTGCATTGACCTTCCTTCAGAAGTAGCTAATGTGCATCGACCTTTGCTTGCAGTAGACTGAAATGTGCATCGACCTTACTAGTCCAAAATGCATATGTGCATCAACCTTAGTCTTCATGACTTGAAGTAGAGTCGACCTGCCTGGGTGAACAGTAGCCACTGCACCGACCTGATATGAAGTTGTTCAGTTTGATTTCTGTGCTGCCAACTACCTTGATTTCTGTGCATCCAGTTACCTCATTTTCTGTGCACCTATCAGTAATATCACCTGCCTTGAATTTTGTGCAGTCAATTGTCTTTATTTCTTTCTTTCTTTGCAGACACAATTTGTTGCCAATGCTGGATTGACCTGAAATGCATGAATGTTGACATTATCAAATGCAGGTCAAACTCATCACTGAGTCGCATCATTGTATAAAATGACGACTATCTTTAAGGTGTTATTTATATTTTTACTCAAAATTTTATTTTGAAATTTTAGGGTTGCTACAGCCTTAAAACTCTATTTCTGGAGAATCGGCACCCAAACTGAAGAGAGGGTTCAGAGAATACATATTGGATGTTTGTTAGACCTGAAGTGGGTTTAGGTCCTGGTCACAATGGGGCGAACCTGGGGATCCAAGCATGACTCACGATGGCCATTGTTTCTGTACCCCTAACCTCCTAATTTGGGGGCTCCAGATCACATTGAGGAATCACAGCGAGAAATTACTAAGGTTTAGGCAAGCAAGATGGACAACTATCTAGCCCTTTGGGAGTTTAGACTTCGATTACAATGGCACATAGTCCCGGGACTTGAAATCTCACTCGTTATGGGCTCATCTCTGCCTTACATGTGACGCCGGAACAGAGCATGTGCGGCCTAATGACACTAATGAGATTGGAAGAAATGGGGAGTCCAAAGACTGCTAAGTGCAAGGCTATCACAGGCTCTATTTGAAGCCATGATGCTAGCTTACTAGAGCACACTATACCCTTGGGGACAGACTGAGCGGTGCACTCCAAATATATCCCAAAATGGGAATCAAAATAGGGACCCGTTGTCTCACGGTAGATTTTTACGCTTTGAGAGGCAAAAAGAAATAAAAATGCATGGGCTGTAGGGCCCATCTTCCTGGTAGACTCTCCTTCCCAGATGATGATTTATAGGGAGGAGATAAGAAACTTTTATCCCTTTCAAATGATCACTAAGATGGAACCAGAAGGGGGGTATCAAATAAAGATCCAAGATGTTACAGCCTCCCCTCCTTTAAGAAATTTCACCCTCAAAATTTAAGGACTAGCAAAAAGGAAGAAGCAGGGAAGAACAATCCGACGGATACAACTACGAAACAACACAAATCACGAAAGATACGGTTCAGAAGAACACAGTCAGACCACAATCACGAGTACATGCTCGGGAGTGAGCACGACACAAGTGAACACAAGTCCGACACCTCCGAAACAAGGCACGTCGCTTACGTCTTAGGACAAGAGACATGACTGCCATGACAATAGATACCGAGGAAACAACACGACAACAAGGCAAGCGGTAGCTACACAAGGAGACACAATCCTCACAGCTGATAGCTCGACCACATCATCGGCTCCAATGCTCTAAGGCGACAGGGAACACCAGGCACACAAGACGCCAATGGCAGATTTACTGAGAAACAGAAAGAACAACACAATAGCACCTGTAGGATTTCGGCTCCGCACAACACATAGAACCACGGAACACAACTGCAAGCAGGGTCACATCAAGGCACAATAGTAGCTAGACACACGACTACAGGGAACGAGTCATGCATCAGATCACTTACCAAGGAAGACCCACGACACGAGAAAGTGACACAAAAGGACGACAATCTCAATGGGCACATCTCAAGGACCACAGGCATGCCTAGAGAGCACAATACCCAAGAGAAAGGAAATGCAGAGTAGAGGGCATTCATTCAGCAGGAAAGCTGACATATTCCCCAACACTCGTAAATGGTGATGCCAACACCAAAAAAAGTACCAGTAACAGCACAAAGCACAAGGAAAAATGCTAATCTCAGCTTACCTTTACATCCTGAAAACAATGAATGAGCCTTCTCAGCGCATCGGTCGCTGGACACGACATGACGAACAAGGTATACTACAGCTCTTAACACCATAACGGAGTCCAAAGTGAAGCAACCATGGAGCAAGAAGCAGATCAGGCTCAGAATAAAGCTGTTCACACTTAAGCAGACACAGACAAAGGTATCACCAAGACAGCAATCCCAAGGCTAATCTCGAGAAAGATTCTGCCAGAAGGGACGAGAAGCAATAAGCTCAACCACGAAAGCTCGCCAAGAAGGGAAAAATCCTAGCTCGCTCGAGCAACTTCTCAATCAAGGAATCTAATCGAGCACTTCAACAGAAGCAAAACACATCAGGAGCTGAAACAAACTTAAGCTGGAGTGACCAAAACAACGTAAGGACGTGTATGGTCATCACACCAACACTAAAAGTCAATAGCAACCTGAACTACTTACACAAAAATCTCGAACAATATACCGCAGCTTCGAGCCTTTCGGTGAACACTGCCAAGTACAACATAGTCGAGACAGACATCATGAAGAACCAAGCGATACCAAATCACGAAACCTAATGCCAGTAAATTCCACCAGCCATCAGCTGGGCGACTGTACAGGACTTTTACGACTTTGGTAACTGTATATCTGAGATTTCCATGTACTTCACACAACAACAGCTCTGATACCACCTGTGACGACCCGGATCCCGGATACCAGATATACCCGATAGGACTATCGAATACACCTGATACCGTAGTTTTAAGTGTATATATGAGTTGGGTCCTGAACATTGGTTTTAATTTTTAATTCATTAAAGGTTTTCATTCCCTCAATTATCAGGGTTGCTACAACTTCGGTCGAGACCTGGAGTTCCAGCTTGTGGCACATGTGCCATGATGGCTGTTTGATTGGAGTTGCTGAGGAAGAGATGGCTAGCTCATGCTCTGCGACGGAGGGGTCTAGCCCTTGCATCTCGTTATATGTCTAGGTGAAGTAGTCTTTGTATTCGAGTAGGAGTCGCTTGTAGTACTGCCTCTCTACCTCAATGAGGAGAGCGCTGACGAACATTAGCTGGGGGGCTTCATCTTCACCCAAGTAGATTTTCGTGAGCTCGTCAACGGTTGATTGGCCACCATCCTCCAGCTCGGGAGGAGTGGGTTGGAAGTCGAGGAAGTCTTCATCGTCAGTGTCAGCTTCGTGCACTTCAAGGTTTTCGAAGCCACCAGTTGAAGTTGATGCAGCTGGGAGATTGTTACTGAGCTTGGGCTGGGATTCTTCCAGACTACTGATGCTTAGCCTATAGTTGTTGGCTGGTGCCATTGAAGGTTGGCTGGAGTTGCCTGCTAATGCTGGCAATGCTTCATGGCCATCGTCTTGAGAACCTTCCTCATCGGGAAGGTTTGCCAAACTAGGCTCTTTGACTGGATGGGAGGCACTGGGGACTTTCTCTGTCCCGATGTCCCTGTAGGAGGACGATGAAGATTCGCTAAGTGCTTGAACTGGGGCACTGGCCCTGGCACGGAGCAAGATCAGGATATCCTCTACCTCTTACCTAGAGTTGTCAAACTTGGTGTCAACATTAGCCTGATTGCTAACTGGTGGGGCTGGGCCTACGGCATTAATCGAGTAGTAGACATGGAAGTCTGGGTCTTGGTCATAGCCGAATCTACTGGTATCTTTGTGGGAGAATGGGGGTTGCCCCCGGACATGAGAAGGTGTCCACAGTTTGTGAAAGTATCTTTGTTGTGCGGAACCTTGCCATTGGGGAATATGCTGCTTGAGGCACATCTCCCGAATGTGCGACGGGAGGTCATCCAATACTTGGATGGCTTCTGGAGTATTGTCGACTTGCTTGGACCAGCCGAAGTCGTCTTCTGGTAGGGCTTGAGGGACCATGTCTCCCTTATAGAAGACAATGGGCTTGTCCCTGATTGCCTTTTTCTTGTTTCTGCATTGTCGCTTGAAGGTAACAACAAATGTTGTTAGCGACTCAACCTTGTGCTCTTCTGATACACAAGGGAACTGGATGCAGTTTGGTGGCAAGCATATGCTCTTGTCGATGGCTCAGCTAATAAGATTAGCCTCGAAATCGATTTTGTGCCTCTCAGGGCAGTCTGGGGTTGACTTGGAGCTAAGGTGTAGCCGATGAAGCTTGGCCTTCTCTTCATCGACGGAGAAGAGATCATCATCTTCTTCTTCTGAGAGCCAGCCGTTGCTCTTGCTCTTAATTACAGGGTATGGACTGATTCCCCCGAAATAAAGGGCAGTATCGGCCAAGTTACATTCTGCTGGAGTGAACGGGGACAGGTCTGCGAAGACCATATACTGTTCCCCATCCTTGGCATACTTGATGCACTGGTGGAGAGTTGACGGGACGACCTAGTTTTCATGGAGCCAGGGTCTTAGGATGTGTTGGCATCGATGATGTAGAAAGTCACATTGGAGGCGAAATCATCGAGTACTAGGTCGACATCCACCCGGTCGAGGACATCTTCGGTGTCTTGATTGAAGCGGATATCTTGACCGCCTGAACCTTCTAGAGGAAAGGTGATGCGGGACGAGCAAACAGACGCCCTAGGACCTGTGTGACAGCAAGCACGACTTGAACCAAGGACCCAAGTAATAGCGGACTGACTACGCACGTCACTCTAATTCGGGGGTAACCCGACGATGGAGGGGTGGACGGTGACCCACGGGCAGCCAACATGGTTGGAGCAGCTAAGAGTATACGAGGGAGGACAGGCCTAAGGTCTGAAGGTCGCCCGACTCAGCCGTGGCAAAACTAGTGCCCGAGGGTGGGTATGACGACACTCTCTCACACGGCAACGGTCAGCACTCAATGTTCAGGAAATTTGGAATGAGATCTCCTCACCTTCGGCGTGAACGTTGAATAGATACTAAGAAAGCAATGCCAAGAAGCAAGGGTCAGACCTATATCTTGCAGAGTCTGAAGAGACTGGCACCGATCGGAGATGAGGGCACGCCGGGAAGCGTGCGCACCCGGTGATCACGCTACGTCGTGGAAGCTTGGCGAAGTCTCTGCTAATACATGCATTACGCTCCACGCAGGGAGGGGGGGTTCACGGGGGTGGGGGCGACCAATTACACACACTACCCTCGCGCAGGAGGGGGGATCACGGGGAGTCCATAGACTTTAGGGCACGAGATATCCATCTATAGGCCCATTTAAATCCCAATGATTAAGATTTCATATTTTGCCTCGTTGTTAGTCAGCGACTCTATTAGGGCACACGAATTGTGTAAAATCTCACCTTGGGGAGTAACAAAGACTATGCCTGCCCCCGACATGAGACTCGTAGTACTGTCAGGTTTCCTGGCTGTGGGACCATCGAAGTACAACTCCCAGCATGGCCGATTGTTGGTGAGAGCTTCCGACTTCTACTGTGGTGGGACATCCATCATATTTATTTTGCCCCCTTCTCGAGGCAAGAGAGTTTCTTCACAAGGGAGGTCAATGTGAAGTGTTGAATCCTTTGGGACTGGGTGGGCTGCGAGGAACTCAGCCATCCCTTGTCCTTTAACAGCTTTTTGCGGAACAATAGTAATATAGAACTCCATAAGGCTGAGGGTCCATTTCCTTAATGTACCTGACAGCACCGATTGTTTAAGGAGAAACTTGAGAGCGTTGAATTTTGATATAAGTTCCACCTTATGGGCTAGTAGATAGTGTCTTAGCTTCTTTACGGTAAACACTAACGCTAAGCGCATCTTCTCCATGGGGGAATATAGGTGCTCAAGGCCCACCAATTTTTTGCTAAGATAATATAACAGTTGTTCCTTAGCTTCTTCATTGACTTGTGCTAGCAAGACTCCTAGGGAAGTAAGTGTTCATGGCGAGTATGAGGGGCTTTACTTTGACCGGTCCCCCTATCACCGGGGGAGTGAGCAAGTATTCTTCGATTTGTTCAAAGGCATCATGACACTCTTGGTCCCATATGAAAGGTGCGTCTTTCTTCATTAGCTTTCCAAAAAGCACGCATCTGTCAGAAAGGATAGAAATGAACCGCCTGATATAAGCAAGCCTCCGTTGAAGGGATCTAAGCTCTGTTAAATTTTTGGGCGGGACAATTTCCTAATTGCTTCAATTTTATTGAGATCAATTTCTATGCCCCGGTATCTAAATATGAAGCTAAGGAATTTGCCACTTAATATACCAAAGGCACATTTCATTGGGTTGATTTTAAAGCCGTATTGTCGAAGTCTTTAACTCGGCATAGATTGGCTAAATGATCTTCCCGCCTTTTAGTTTTGACGACAAAGTCGTCGACATAGCATTCAACTATATTATGCAGCATTTCGTTGAATATCTTAGTCATGGCCCTTTGGTAGGTAGCGCCAACATTCTTCAAACCGAAAGGCATGCGCTCGTAGTTGAAAATCTCCTTAGGAGACCAGAAAAGTGTGTAATTCTTATCTTTAAAGGACATCTGGATCTAGTTATAACAGGACGATCCATCCATGAAAGACAACGCGTCATGTCTGGTGGTCATGTCGACCATTATTTCTATGATTGGCACTGGGAAGTCGTTCTTAGGACATGCTTTGTTGAGATCCCAGAAGTCGACACAAATGCGGACTTGCCCATTTTTCTTCTTAACCAGAACGATGTTGGCGAGTCAAACGAGGTACATGCAGAGCTCGATGAAATCAACATCCGTCATTTTGCTAACTTCGGCTGCAACCTATAGTTCTAGCTCATGGCGCATGCGTTGTTGTGGCTGTTTGACTGGAGTCACTAAAGGAGAAATGGCTAACTCATGTTCTGCCACAGAGGGATCAAGCCCGGGCATCTCTTTGTAAGTCCAGGCGAAGCAGTCTTTATATTCGAGCAGAAGTTGTGTATAAGCTCGCTTTTCTGCTTCATCGAGAAGGGCACTTACGAACACATGCTGGTGCACCCTGGCCTCTCCTAGGTCGATTTCGACCAACTCATCAACTGTGACTTGTCCGCCGTCCTCTAGCTCAGGAGGAGTGAGCTGCAAGTCGATGAAGTCTTCATCGTCGGTGCCGACTTCATGTACCTCTACACACTTGGCATCAATCACCCCTCTGAAGAAGATTCTAGCGGCTCGCCCGAGTGATCTGTCAGGGATCCCTTCGTCTTGTAGGCCGATGCGGGCACCGATTCCCGAGCGTTATCGATCGCCCCTTCGGAGTTAGCGCTTGACAACACGGTAGTTCCCATGGGTGGTGAGGGGGTAGTTGGCAAAGTCTCCTCCTCTTCTTTTGTGCAGAACGTGAGCCCCTCCCGAAGTGTAACATCGTCGGTCTTTACTGTTCGGGGACAGGAGTTGCTCGACCCATCCTGAGTCTCCTGCCCCTCTGTTGGAAGTAGCAGGGAAGACTCTACTTCTTGAGGTTGGTCAGCAGACTTGTGAGAGAATAGAATTAGAATCTCTTCCTCTTCTTCTTCCGAGCTATTGAACAAGGCGATGCCTCCTAGTTGGATGTCGGCAGGCTATATGGGGCCTACAGCATTAACCGCAAAATAGACCTGAAATTCTGAGTCTTGGTCGTAACTCAAGCCTCGAGTATCCCGGCCAAAAGGGAGGGTCTGCCCCCTGACCTGGGACGGCGACCACAACTACCGAAGATATTCTCGTGTTGCGAAATCCTACCACTGTGGAATTTCTTGCCTCTGGCACAAGTCTTTGACATGTTGAGACATGCCTGGCAAGCTCTGGATGGCTTTCCGGACATTGTGGAATCATATCTCCTTTGTAGAAGATTATGGGCCAGTCTCGAATGACCTTTTTCCGATCTATACACTGCCATTGGTAGGTGACAATGAAGGTGTTGAGGCGACCCACCTCGTATTCCTTGGGAGTATACGCAAGTTGTATGCAGCCTGGTGGTAGGCATATACTTTTACCGATGGCTTGGCTGATAACATTAGCTTCAAAGTTGACCTTATGTTGATTCGGTCGGCATGTCGTCGACTTGGCCTGGAGGTATTGCCCGTGTATTTTGGCATTTTCCTCATCGACGGTAAAGAGGTCGTCTTCGTCCTCCTCCGAAAGCCACCCACAGCTTTAACCTTTTACTATGGGATGGGAAACAAGTCCCCCGAAATAAAGGGAGGCGTCTGCGAGATGACATTCCGTTGGGCTAAATGGGAATTGGTCTGTGAAGATTGTGCGGTGCTCCCCATCCTTGACATATTTAATGCATTGGTGAAGGGTAGAAGGAATGACCCCGTTTTCATGTAACCAAGGTCGGCCCAACAGCGTTTTGTATGAAGTGTCGACGCCGATGATATAGAATGACGCCTTTGAAGTGAAATCTCCCAAGATTAGCTCCACATCGACCTTTCCCAATACATCTTCCGTGTCTTGGCCTTTCTCCCTTTCTTCCTCTGCAAGAACAAGGATATGATGATAGGGTTTTTCAATCTCTCTACTCAGAATCGTAACATACATATGTATATATATGCACAATGAAAAGTGTCCGAAAGACACTTAAAACCCTCTTATAAAGTCTAAAAGACATCTCCATATGATAAGGGACCAATGGGGGGTAGTTTAGAAAAGTTCCCAAAGTAATCCGATCTGATTAAACTAGGTTCGCAAATCCTGTTTTGGAACAGAGCAAGCCATAGGGTTGACCCATGGCTCACTGCGTTAACTCATCCATGGGCTGCGTCGACCCATCCAGAAGGGCTGCGTCGACCCTTTGAACATAGTGCGTTGACGCACTGGATTAGGCCAGCAGCTTGTGAGGGCTGCGTTGACCCAGCCAACCCAGTGCGTTGACGCACTGGAAGTTCCAATAGCTCATTGCGAAGGGCAGCTAGGGGCTGCGTCCAGCTTGCCAGGCCGAGTGTTCACTTGGCACGTGGTACGTTTTACTACTTTAGACTATACTTTCGATTAGACTAGACTCTGTTGTAGTTAGTTGTGTATTCTTGTTAATTGTTGTGGACGTCGAAAAAGGAAGAAGAAGAAAAAGAACAATCATGCGCCATGCACATCCTGACATTCGAGAGAAAGTTAAAGATAGAAAGGTGGAATAAACCCTGTACTTGCTCCAGGCAGAACAGGCACGTACGTGGTGCTCAGCCATCTAACGCGGAAGCCCCTCAAGCAAAAGGTACGGCCACAGCTTCACTACTGGCGATGCCAAAAGTCGAATCAGAAAGAAACCTGGCAATTTGGGCACGAGGTTGGCACGCGCCGAAAACTACTCAATGTCCTAGATCGGAACTCAGAAGCTTTGAAATGAGAACCCCGGAGGTGGTGCATTAAAGTTAAGGCAGCATGGGAGGGCAAGTGTTCATCTTAATCACCACAAAGCCAAGATGGAATCTCGTGATACTTAAATCGATGCGGTCCTGCCCATCTTATACTTAAACCGGCGTGCCCCTTACAGCAAGCCTAAACTGGTGCATCCTCCTTTGTGGTCTAAATCGGCGTGCCCCTCTTATGGGTCTAAACTAGCGTGCCCCCCTTTATGCTGCTAATCCGGCTCGCACAACCCCGCACCGGTTTAACCCAAAGCATCTCATCCTTGCTCTGATACCCTATTTTCCTCTGTGAACAAAGTCACTCTTGCCTGAAGTGGAGAAGCCTCCTACGTCAGACCAGCGGGCAACCGCCTGAGCCCCTCAAGCCCCATGGAATGGAAGGTTTCAAGCTCTGCACTGTGTCGCATCTCCTTCGATCACCGTCGACTAATCCTGTGGAGGCAGCTTCCCTATGCTACTGCCCCCCTATGCGCAGGCCACTTGATGGCTTTGAATAAGACATAGAAAAAAGAAAACAAGGAAATATATAACGGGAGGCATACTCCATTGAAAAAGGGGACAGAGGGAGCTACTAGAAGAAAGAAGGAGAAAGGGATCTCGTCCGCTTGCACCTGGAGGTGAAGAAGAGGGAGAGAGTGCGAGAGAAGAGAGGTGAGCTTGGGGAAAGAGCTTGTGCTCTGCTCCCCTCCCACCAGTGTATCTGCTTCTCCCTTTCCTGCTATTTTCTTTGGTTACAGGGTAGATCCCCTTCCTGTATTCCATTTCCCCTTTTCTACTTATGGATGAATAAAAGAAAAGATTTTGCAATACGTGGTGTTCTACTTTGTTAGCCTCTGCCTTCCCTCTCCCTATCTTTTAATCACCCGAGGCTCTTAGAAGTCTGCCTCTCTATGGCATGACCTTCGAGAGAACCTAACCCATTTGAAGGGTGAATTGTCATAGCCGTTCATGGTGAATATCTATCTATATGGGATTCTTGTGGAACTATGACTCATGAATTGCTAGAACCCCCTAGTAGGCTAGTCCTCGGGGCTTCTGCAATTCAACAAGGGGCCATCGGACCACTGTCTGGCCACCAAATACAATTCAAATATATATCAAATACACACCAAATACAACAAAATACATACCAAATACAAATACGTACCAAAATACGTACTAAAATATCAAAGCTCGGGTGGAGACTCCTGACTATTCCCCAGTTACAAAGATGTCGGCATCGGCCGAGTTGTGCTACGTGTCCGGTATCGGTGGCTCGCTGAGTCGAGCCGAACTCTGGCTATGGTGTCCTCATCAATTCTCTTCGGGTGGGAGAAGCTCGACCCTATCGAGTAGGGGTACGGATAGCTCTGGTATTGATCCAGCAGATATGGATCTATCCTCTGTACCTCGGCCAGGGTGATCCAAGTGTCATCGGATGTGGGCCGTCCCCTCCATCGCACCAACTAGCGCTGGTATACCCCACCTCGAGTAGTCATTACCTGCTCATCCAGTATATGCTCTATCTGCTCACGCTGCTGAGGTGACAAGGCTAGAGGTGGACGCTCTGGGATGGTGTCACTCACAAGGGGTGGAGACTGCTCGAATGGCTCACTAGGTATCACCGCTGGGTCCCTATAAGTGACTAGGTCTGAGATGTTGAAAGTGGAGCTGATCCCGTAGCTCATTGGCAGATCTACAACATATGCATTAGAACCAACTCATTTCACTATATGGAAAGGATCGACACCGCGAGCTTGTAACTTCTTCACGGTTCCAGAGGGAAACCGTTCAGGCCTGACCCTGATCATGACGTACTCGCCCTCTCTGAACTCATGATGGTGCCTGTGGGCATCAGCCAACTCTTTGTACCGTGCATTACTGGTCTCAATATGACGACGTACATGCTCATGCAACTGCCTAATGTGATCAGCGAAGGACTCCGCTGACTCGGACACATAGGACTGGATGGGAGATGGGACCAAGTCTATGGGCTTCCTAGGTTTACAGCCAGTAACAATCTCAAAAGGGCTCATGCCTGTAGACCTATTGACCGAGTCATTGTAAGCAAACTCTACTAGTGGTAGGACCAAGTCCCAATACCTGACACGATCACGGACTAGACACCTAAGAAGATCTCCCAAACTTCTATTAACAACCTTAGTCTGACCATCAGTCTGGGGGTGATATGCAGTGGAGAATTTCAACTAAGTGCCCATCATATGCCATAGGATTTTTCAAAAGTAGCTCGTAAATCACACATCCCTATCTGACACTATAGTACGAGAGAGGCCAAATCTGGAGACACAATGAGAAAAGAACAGATGGGCAACTCTAGAGGCATCCGAAGTCTTGGAGCATGGAATGAATAATGCCATCTTGGAGAACCTGTCTACGACCACAAAGATAGAGTCATGCTTTCGGAGGGTGCGGGGCAATACCAACACAAAGTTCATGCTAATGTCCTACCATGGACTATCCGGGATGGGGAGGGAAGTATAGAGGCCAGTATTCTGCTTCCTCTGCTTGGCCATAGCACAAGTGCGGCACTGGGTCACGATACGAGTGACATCCCTCTTCAGGCTCTTGTTTTGGCCGAAGTGGCCAGCAAGACCTCCCGCGTGCATCTCCGAGGTGAGAAAGTCACGAAGAAAAGTCCGTGGGATGCACAACTTGTCACCCTGGAATAGGTAACCCTCCTGAAGCACAAACTCGCTATAGTCACGCGAGGGACCGGCCTAAAGGACGGCATAGATCGGACCAAAGTCTGGACAATTAACATAGGCATCCTTCAGCCTCTCTAAGCCTACCACCTCAACACTCATGGTGGTCAACATCATCATTCGCCGACTCAGCGCGTCGGCTACCTTGTTCTTCGCCCCTGCCTTGTGCTTAAGCACAAAGGTGTACTCCTGAACGTACTCAACCCAACGGCTATGGCTAGCATTCAGCTTCTTCTGGGTATGGAGGAATCATAAGGCCTCATGATCAGAGAAAAGGACAAACTCCTGATGTAAAAGATAGTGCCTCCAATACCTCAATGCCTGAAGGACTGCATAAAATTTTTTATCATATGTGGAATAACGCAGTTTGGGATCATTCAGCTTCTCGTTAAAGAATACGATGGGGTGGGACTCCTGGCTTAACACTCCTCCAATACCTACTCTAGAAGCGTCACATGTGACCACAAACACCTTAGAAAAATCAAGTAGTGCAAGGACAGGTGCTTGAGTCATGCACTCCTTGATGTCCTGAAATACAGTGGCTGCAGCCTTAGTCCATACAAATGCCCCCTTTTTAATGCAATCTGTGATCAGGGCAGTGATAGAACTGAAGCTGTGGATGAAGCGATGGTAGAACATCGCCAAGCCATGCAAACCCCAGACATCATGGAGTGTGCGTGATGCAGGCATCATTTACCCCCTCCACATTTTTCGAAGCTCGGATGGATCATCATCATGTACCATCGTGTTCTTACATTTCTTATGGGCGTCAAATGCCTCAAAGCCTATGGAGATTCTCAACTGATAGTCTGATAGGTCCTTGGCATCTACGACGTGTAGAAATCAGAGCTAGGCCCGTACCACGCCGTCGTCACTCGACTAAGCCAGAGGTTCTATTTCTTTGAAATAGACCACGTTCCCAGAAGTGGTAATGCCCAGACAGACGCCCTAGCAAAGTTGGCTGCAGCCATCAAGCTACCGCCTAAGGGTGAAGTCGACATCATAGTCAAACACAGAAGGCTGATGCCTAGCACACTCGAAGGAAACTCCGATCTCACAGTTTACGAGGTCCAAGGCATTGACCAGGACACTCCCCCAGAAGTAGAAGATTGGCGTCAGCCCATCATCAAATTCAAGAGGGGATTGCTCCCCCTGATCGGGCTCAAAGGGTCCAACTACTCCACTAGGCAACATCATATGAGTTGATTGGCGACTCCCTGTACCGGCTCGTCCACAAGAAGGACAAGTCCATTCTCTTGAGATGCTCTCCCTAGCAGAGGCTCAAGCCATTATGCGTGAGGTTCATTCTGGGTTGTGCGGCGCACATCAAGCCAGGGATAGAATGAAGCACAACATCAAGCTTAAAGGCTTCTAATGGCCTACCATGTACGCGGACTGCGTCCAGTACGCTCGCTCATGCTATCAATGCCAAGCCTTTGGCCCAGTACCCAGAAGGCCTCCTAACCCACTACGTCCCACAGCCCCTACCTGGCCATTCACCGAGTGGGGTATGGACATCGCGGGGCCTTTCCTGCCATCTTCCAAAGGCCATAAGTACATTTTGGCCGCCACTGACTACTACTCTCGTTGGGCGGAAGGCCTTCCTCTGCGGGAAATCACTCGCAAGGTGGTTGCCCGATTTGTCCGGCATAACATCATCTATCGATTCGGCACTCCCAGTCGCATAGTCTCCAACAATGGGATGCCATTCAAGAACAAGGCCGTATACCAGTTGGCAGCCAAGTTCCACATCGACTGGAGAACTTCTTCGGTCTACAACCCACAGGCTAACGGTTTGGCCGAGGCCTTCAACAAGACTCTCTGTAAGCTTCTGGCGAAGATTATTAGCCACCAGAAATGTGACTGGGGCAAAAACATCTCCGAGGCGTTATGGGCCTACCGGACGGTCTACAAAACCCCCACGGGATGTTCGCCGTTCTCCCTCGACTACGGAGCGAAAGCCATCATCCCCATTGAAATCCAGTTATCATCCTACCGCATGGTGGCACACACCGGCTTGGCCGGCCCTGATGAAAGTGAATACCAGAGAAGGCTGGAAGAGCTCGTTGATCTAGAAGGCAAATAGCTCGAAGCCTACAAACACCTGCAGATATACCAGGTCCGCATGGCACGAGCCTATGATAAGCTCGCCAAGCAATGAGCCTTCAAGCAAGGTGACCTAGTCATGATTAAGGAAAGAGAAGTCATGATAGGGCGTTCCAGTGGCAAGCTTCAACCGAATTGGCGAGGCCCGTACATCATTTGTGAAGCCTATGAGGGTGGGGCCTACACAGTCGTAGACCACAAGGGTCACAAACCCTTTCCGCCTCTCAATGGCAAGCACATGAAGCTATATCAAGCACCAGAACATGAGTTCGCATGCCACGTCGATTAAGGCGTACACTCCCAGCCCCAGCCTGTCAAACTGGTCTTCACCTCGCAGAAGGGCGAACCAGT
The DNA here is from genome assembly GCA_024336825.1 of Amorphophallus titanum. Lineage (NCBI taxonomy): Eukaryota > Viridiplantae > Streptophyta > Magnoliopsida > Alismatales > Araceae > Amorphophallus > Amorphophallus titanum. The sequence continues at coordinate 849,048 of JANBPO010000244.1, forward strand.
CACCTCTCTCGGCTCTTCTCTCCAGTCTAGCAATAGGGCCAGTCGAGCCCTCCCAGAATCACTATCAAACATTCTCGGGGGCTAGTCCCCCGCCTTCGTCCTCGTGATGACAAGAGCGAGGGCACTGCCACGCCAACCACAGCCCAGCCATCAGACTCCCGGGTAAGCAAAAAAAAATTAACAAAATGGGGCTAAAAATAGAGGTGCCTCGGTGGACCCAGTCGTCCCCCTCCATGAGGAGGTGATTGGGGGCAAAAGGCCAACAACCCAGCTGAGGTGAAATCCTGAAAGGGCATCTCAGGCAAAATTAGGAAACCCCTCGACGTAAAAACCCGCAAGGGGGCGTCGAAAAAAGCTAAAGGGGGTCGACTCTAGTGAAAACCCAAAAGGGTGCTGGATTTGATAACGGGAAAATCTTTCTTCCCCTACCAGTCAGGGTGGTCTTCACCTACTTCCCAACAGACCACGAGACTCTCTCACACCGATCGCCAATCAATTCACGTCTCCAGATCAGTAGCCCGACACTTCCCAGTCATCCTTCATATCACCTTCTCTAGTCTCCAGTAAATTTCAGTCTCCATGCCACATTCCAGTTGCTAGTCCAGCAAAGTCCGATCCCAATGTACCTCAGATCTCCATCTTTACACACTCCCATATTCCATAGCCCCAGTACCTCTAGTTATGTCTGGCCAGGGCATCACCTCTCCTCGGCATCGCCGAGTCACCCGGGTCCGTGTGTGAGCAACGGTGGGTTCGGCCTCTACCGAGGAATTACTTGTTGTGTGTGTGCTTGCGTAATAGGTCCGAGGACCCATCGTTTACTTGCTGTCCACCCTCATCGTCGTGTCCCATCATCATCGACCTTATTTCTGCATGACTGGAAGTAGCATCGACCTATCTGTGTGAACAGTAGCTGCTGCATTGACCTGATCAATCATGAACCTTTCAGGTTGATTTCTGTGCTGTCAGTTGCCTCATTTTCTGTGCCCTGAGTTTAGTCTTGATTTTCATGGTACCAATTACCTAGATTTACGTGCCATTCTTGATTTATTACACTTTACTTACAATGACATGAAATACAAGAGTATTGACATCATCAAATGTAAATAAGGCTCATCAATTAGTCATAGTCAGACATCATCAAAACAACATATATCCAACAGAACGTGGTATCCACCCAAGACACGATATGGGCAAGGATGATCAACCAGAGTCAGCCCAAGATGTGAAACTGTATCGGTGGAAATTGCATTGATGCAACTCTCACTGTCAATAATGACCTTACATACCATCCCTCCCAATCTACAATAGGTGTGAAAAATGGAGGTCCGACGCCAATCGTCACTCTCCTAGGGCGGAGCTAAGACACACCTAACTGCACCAAGCTGAACTCCCTCAGGAGCTTGGGCATCAACACGATCCTCCTGACTATCCGCAATCTCCTCAGTCTCAAATAGACACTCATGGGCCAGATCCTGTCCGACCTCATAGCTGACTGATACAAGCCCGAATGGAGCTTCTTCAACCTGCATATCCCTTATAACCAAGGAATGAGAGGGGCATTGACCAGCAAAATGGCCGAACCCGCCACAGTGATAGTACTATTGGTGTGACCCACTACCCTGAGAAGACTCTCCAACAAGCAATCCCTTTCCCTTCTCATCCCGTCGGATAGGTGGTGCAGGCAAATGGGGATGAAAGGAAGGCACGGGTGGTTGGGGGCGAGCAGAGGGCCCGAGGGGCTGGGGGCGAGGGGGAGGCTCCCTCAGTAGGGGAGAACGAGGCCTTGGGGCAAAAGGGTCCTATCACGTGGGTTCCTGTGGTCAAACGATTGGTCCCCTTGAGTAAGGGCCAAATGAGCTACGGGGCTCGGCCCCCTCACTGGAAGGCGGACCCCTGCCACTGGGTGGACTCAAATTCTGACTCAAACTGCTCCATCTCTAGCAAGACCTGGTAAGCAGACTCTAGGGTGGTCACATTGAGGCGGAACAACTAGGATTGATATCTAAGCTGCAGACCTCTCTTGAAATGAGAAAGGGTCATTGCACTCTCTTCCCGAACCCCACATCTCAAGAGATACTCATCAAACTCCTTAATGTACTCGAACACAGACCTATTCTCCTGTGTGAATTTTGCCATCTATAAATGAGGCGCTGCCTGTAAGTGGCGGGGAGGCGTACCTTTTCCTCAGCTTCATCTTCATCTCCTCCCATGTCTCAATCGGATCCTGATGTCACTGCATGAGCAAGCTCTCAACGTTCACCACTATGTTTGAGCCTGCCCTAATAGCTTCATTTTGGCGAAGCGGGCTCGCCCTTGGTCGGACATGTCATACCACTCAAAATAGCGATCCATGTTGGCCTCCCAGTCAAGTTAATCCTTGGGTTCTAAAGACTCATCAAAGCTGGGGGTGTCCATCGGCACATTCTGAAGAACGTGGGCATCATCATCATAATCACGGAACCACCTTGACTCATGCTCATAGTCATGTCCACGCCTAATGTCAGGCCTCAGAGCACGACGAGGAACAATAGCTCTCCCATAACCATCTAACTCATCATCTGACACAGCATCATCTAATTCCTGGGCTCTAAATCTCTGATCCTTAGCCCTTCGAGCCCTAGGGGCTATGGGTTGCTGCAATAGCTCAGCATGGTCACCCGCTGGCCCTTGGTTCCCACCTAGTGGTGCCCTCTCAAGGGTGGCGACACGTCCAACTAGACCTTCGATAGACTGGTTGTATGTATCCATTTTATCCTCCATGGCTTTCAACCTACCCTCGACAAGACCAAGATGCTCCCGTGTGTGTAGATCTAACTCACCCATCCTATCCATAAGATTCTACATAATTTTGACCAGGGAAGGGTCCTCGGGGTTTTAGGCGCGGGGATCATCCATGGGTGCAGGTGGCAAGTACTCGGTTCCCCTACGTGTGGGCATGCAACAATGCAAAATGCAGATGGGAGGACAGAATGCTAATAGCTCATGTGACTACCCTAGATAGCTAACCTGGCTTTGATACCAAAAATTGATGTAGGATGACAAGAGGACAGGGGGAATGGATGATGAAACTCAATGACAATGCAAACGTAGGGAGCCCGTCGTGGTCCCGAACCACCTAAAAAATCTATCTCGCACTTGTGTGATTGTTGGTTGCATGATTCTTATTACTGTTGTTAATCGTGTGTGAATGGGAAGCTTGAGAGAATTATTCTACATGTAGCTTACTCTTCGTTCCATCTTCTTTCGTGCTAGTAGTTAAATCTTAATTCGCTGCATTCAATTTTAAAATTGCCATTGCATTTGGCAGGGATAATTCAACCCCCCCTTCTTGTCTATTCGTGTTCCTAGGGTCAACATGGCTAAGTGGGTGGGCTACCTCTTCTAAGACCAATGGGGTGGGAAGGTCTTCTGAGGGTGGGGTGATGGTACTCGGTGTGGGATGCACCCGGGTTGGTGAACAAGGATGGGACTCCGACGGATGGGAGCGTACACGGTTATGGAATTTAAAGGCTCTCGGAAGGTGTGGCGGATACACCAGGCAAGCCCGACGTGTCGGGTCGATGTTGGCATTCCTTTCATCTAGCCATTTCTTACCTAGGATTATGCTAGGGCCCGCCAAAGTACCAATTTGGCACCAAGCTCCATCATAGTATTTGGTCCTCCCGAACCATTTATAGAATTCAACGAAGACTTGGTCTCCGTTGTGCACAATTTGTCTGGTCCTAGAAAGAGAGGCAACGATATCAGGGGATACCCAATTATCGGACTTCAAGTCAATGAAATCAATTTTCATGGGCTTTCCATTAGGTACGTATGCAAGGGATATGATGGGAAGCGGGATCTCTTGGTCTGTACACTTAATGTCATTGGAGGGTGGATAGTGCATAGGGTGACCCAAAGGTGACTCAAATACAAGCGTGCCCATGAGCTAGACTCATAGAGACAAGTCTAAAAAATACTCTGATACCAACTGATGTGACACCACTAGGGTGAATGTAGCAACGAGACAAGGGTCCTCAGACCTACCGCTCAAACACAATCAATCTAGAGCACGGGGTTGCGATAATTACCGAATCGTCGATGCACACACGATCCCGAGGTGACTCGGCAATGACGAGTGGAGGTGGTAGATCAAGACCCTGGCTAGTAGAGGGCCAGCAGGGTTAGGGTTGCCCTCCCGAGGGTACGGTGCCCACACTCAAGGGGCTGGCTAGGTGCCAAGTGGGGCACTGGGTCACTCTCTCTCACAAAACCACGGTGACCACACGGAAGTGGAGTACTCTGGGGTCGGATGCTCTCTCACTACTAGCGGAGCAATCCTACGAATATTAAAAGAACAAGTACTGATCATGGGAGCAAGGTTTAGAATTTACCCGGTTGTTTTGAAGAAACCAACCACGTTCGAAGACGTGGGCGAGCGGGGGAGTGTGGGTTCCCCGCACAATGCGTCGGTGTAGCTTCCCCTGTTCAAATATTACACGCACTACTCCCGACGTAGGAGGGTTGGACCAGGGGTGAAAAATTTAAGGGTACAATCAAACACTACCTCCACACAAGGAGGGGCACTAAGCCGGCCAGGCGGGGTGGGGAGATTAGCTAAACTAGTGCCGATTAGGCACTTCCCCGGGTCTGTCTAGGTCTGGAATGACAGGACAGGAAGTCACTGTAGACGCCGCCACACACTCCACTGAACTCGAAAGTCATCGAAGCTGGTGCCAAAACGTCACTGATGGACCAAGGTACGCCTGTGAATTTCTGTGGGCGATCCTGACGTCGTCACCGGCCAGGGCAGACTCAGGATCTGATCCTCTGCGCTCTGGCTTGGACTGGTTCCAGGGTACAGTAGCAAATGAATGTAGTCGCCACAGCCACTCCCGAAGTCCAAATGTGGCGGGACCAAGACGAGTGCAACCGTGGTCGAGTCTTCTTCGAGCAGCCACTAGGAAGAGCACCAGGCGACATCAGGGCAGAGAGAGGGAACTTGTTGAGTGAGGGGGGGGTTAGTTTAGGTCCTGAGTGGCCTGATCAACACACCTGGGGGGAGAAAATTGGAACGGGAATCCCCGGACTCCAAACGTGGCCCCGCATGCTGCGTTGGTTAGGTAACTGGTAGAATCTCGACCTGGTTAAATGGCGCACCCAGAAGAGCAAAGATGAAGTCGAGATAGCTTCTGCACTACAGCTCTATCCTCTGGTCAGAGCAACCATGCGTAGTTGGGGAAGAACAGACGCTCCGAGCAGTAGGGATGTCGGATGCCAGCGGGACCAGCACGAATGTGGAGCCTTCTCGACGAGCTTTCTGGTGATATATGGTACACCTCTAGATGATGTCGAACGACTCCAGGGTAGGTTCTGCAAGTCGAGCTCCTACTACTACCTGCGAGCTGGGCAGTGCAATGGGGGTTGTTGATGGAGATGGAGTGGTAAGGGGTGGAGGGATAGCAAGGGGAGTGAAAGGTTGCTGGTAGTAGTTGTTTGACAGAAGAGATACGCGAGGTCGCAAGGATCCGAGCTATGGAAAACCAGCGGTGCATGACACACTATTACAACAATAAAGTCTGAGATAGACGCTTCTAGCTAGGAGATTTTATCCTAAGGAAAGTAGAAGCATCTCGACCACCGGAGGCGATGGGGAAACTAGACCCTACCTGGGAAGGCCCCTACCGAGTGGTCGAGACGCTCGAAAAGGGAGCATATTGGTTATCTACCACGGAAGGAGCACCCATTCCTCGAACATGGAACGCGAAAACATTGCGACAATTCTATTTTTGAATCCCATCCCACACATATAAGAACTAGATTGTGATAATATCTCTCCTCTTAATTGCATTACACATTTTTGTAAATCACATAGGCTGTGGCTAGTATAATATGCAAGAAAGAGAAAAACTGGTGCATCGTGAACCAATCGCTCGATGCAGATGAGGTCGGTGGTCCCTAAGCTGACCTACTGACTCCACCCCATGTAAAAATTGGCTTGGATAACGAGACGACTGATTTTATCTGCTCGGGACACTCGGAAGAGCCTATATCTGGAGAAAATAGGAGGGGAAAGAAGGCCGAAACCATCGAGGGATCGATGGTGCTGGGAAGAAGAAGCAAGAGGTCGTCATCCTCCAAAGAGTGAAAGAGGTTGGCCGAAGAACAAAAGAAAAGAAAATAAAAGGCAGAAGAGGGAGAAAGGAGGAGTGGGAGAGGTGAGGAAGGAGTAGGGTGAGGCCATAGTGCCAAATGCCCCCCTCCCTCGAGCCTCCTTTCACTTCTACCTTCCTCCTAATATAGGGGCGGCAGTCCAGAAGTCAGGAAAAGGCACGTTGCCACGTGCTAACCCTTCTCCTATGCTACCCGCCCATGGCTAACCATTCTTCTATGTCGAAGTAGAAGGAACACCCCTACAACCATCAATGTCTTCATATTTAGAGTCACCTTCCATGCTTCACCAAATATGATCGCAGCAGATAGCCGCTTCGCGAAAATAGAAAGAGGAAGCGAAAGAGTGCAAGGGAAGCCTAATGCGGCGTGATGAGGAGGAGGCACCCTTTGGGACCTTTTGTAGGCCGAAGGGGTAGACCCCAACCTTAATTGAACCTCCCCTAAAAAAGATGCAAAAAGGCAGACGTACTTCCCCAAGGAGCAGTCACGCTACCTCCCCCCACAAACCCCTATGGGAATACGTGAAAATAGAAAGTCAGTTAAAGCATGGAAGAACAAAAAGAGGCCAGCCCTATAGTAGGCCGCCACGCAAGCCTACTTTTTGGCCTCAAATCACGTGAAATCTCTGACTCTCTGGCAACCACCGATACGGTAAGATTCACTCAGTCAAAGGTGGCAACATGCCGTCCATTACATTCTTAATACTACTACCATTATATAGAAAAAAGCTATCACATTACCAAGTTCAAAGAGGAAAAAATATGGCAAGCACAGATTTCCCTAATCTATGGAGATGGGGGAATCTTGAGAAGTGCGTGGCCTCGCACGAATCTCGGCAGGCGGAGGACCCTTGGTGATCGGAGGATTTCCCCCGGCATCCTCAGTGACGGCCGGCCCAGGCACTCACCCCATTTGTATGGGACCTGCCCTCTCCGCGCTCCCTCTCGAAGCACCTGGAGTTGGCGATCCTTCCTCCAACGGGGTAGAGGCACCTTCGCTCCGCTCTTCACTGCTCGACATCAATGAAGGAGAATCCGAGCCATCCTCAGCGGAGTCGTAGTTCTACCCGGGAGAAAAGAGGAGTTCGTTAGAAGCTTGCTGTTGAGCCATTATAATTGCCCGCCTATAGCCTTGGGAAAAACCCTTCTGCAGCCCCTGATGGTAGCCTGGCTCATAGCAAGCGAAGGCAGCCTACTTCCGGGCTTCTTGATACTCTTTCGAGCTCCTGTATCGCTCGATCGCCTCCGCCCTAGCTCTCGCAGCCCTCTTCTCAAGCTCGACCACTCTTACCTCAGCCACGACCAACTTCATCTCGACCTCGACCAACTTTTCCTTGGCCTCACCCAGCCTTGCCTCAGCTCGGGTCCACGCAGCCTCAGCCTCCTCCCTGGCCTGCTCAGTCTCTTGGACCTGACCTTCGAGCCCCTCGCGCTCGGCCACCCATTGACTCGACACTCTACGTGAGCTCGGTGCTCCTCCTCCAAGAGCTTGCTCTTAAGCTTGGCCATGTATCGGGCTTGCGACAATTGCTCAGCCTGTGCCTGAGCATTTTCTTGGCTGGCCCGGTCCCGTATCTAGAGTGAGGCCACCTCTTGCCGGAACACCTCAAGCTTGGATGTCAACCGACCGATCCTATGTGCTGAACCCCGTGCACAATCTTGTGCTAAGAGATTTTGATGATGATTAAATACCATGTGTGTGTTTCATTATTTAGGTTAATTGTTAAATTTAAACTGTTAATTAAAAAGTAATTTTATTTCTACTACTTTATCAAACCTGTTAATGAAATATTATTGCTTCCTATTATATCTTGTGGCTTCAATGTACTACACGATAGTCCTTTTTCCCTTCGGAGTTGGTATCAGGTGTATTCGATACTCCTATCGGGTATATCTGGTATCCGAGATCCGGGAAGTCACACGGGTCATCCATCCTCGCCTTCTTCTCGGGGGGGGCCTTCTCGGTTCGCCTCGCCCTATGATGGCATTGTACTCGGTCATTCTCCGTACTGTCGCAAAATCTGCTAGGAAGATCTCATCTCGTGGTGCGGTCCTGAATGTGATTGGCAAGGAGATGCGTCCCTCCGGGAGGGCAGTTGTGCCAAAGAATCCATATAAGGGTGTGTGCAGTGGTGCCATTCGTGATAAATCTACACCCATGAGTACCAGGCAGTCATAAGAAATAACATCGGGGGCGCTTTCACTATCCACTGGAATATGTCAGATCGTACGTTGATTGCCGGCGGCTGATGCCACTAGAGCATCTGAGTGAGGAGTGGCTACACCTTCTAGGTCTTCGTCTGAGAAGACGATGAGATCCTCGAGGTGCTTCATGGGCGACAACTTCCTGTAGGCTGTTGTCATCACGCTCCACTGTGTTAATTGATGATGCATACCACCGGCATCTCCCGGAACTGTCGCCTCTGGAAGCCAGCCCTCCGGAGATCATCATGATCTCTTTCCCGTTGGTCGGTTGTTGATGGGAGGGGTTCGCTCGCGTTGTTGCTTCTCCTCGGCCTTGGTGATGAATTTATCAAGGAGTCCTCGCCAGACGAGATCCTCAATGGCATCCTTGAGTTGGATGCAATTGACAGTGTCGTGATCGTGGTCGTGATGGAAGCGGCAGTATCTCCTCCAGCTTCGCATCCTCGGGTCAGACTTCATCTTCGACGGCCACTGGAGGAAGGGCTCCTCACGGATCTCCATGAGGATCTGGTCGGGTGGAGCTGTTAGGGGCATGTAGTGACGGTAACTGCCCTTCTCCTTATTTTCTGAGCGGTCGCGACATTCTCTGTTTCGTCCCTCCTGCTTATTCCGCCCTCCCCGAGGTGAGTCAACGGATCTTTCCCTGTCGGACCACTCGGTTCCGGTCAGACGGCCTAAGGCCGCGGTGTTCTCCTCGCATCTAGCGTGCTTCTAGGCTAAGGCGAGGATGTCTGTTAGGGTCGTCGAGGCTTCAACGCCGAGAGACCGTTGGAGGATGGAGTCTTGGGTCCCCTGAGCGAGGGCGATGGTGGCGATGCTTGCATCGAGGCAGGGTACATGGAGTGCCTCTGCTCCGAAATGAGAAACGTAGTCTCAGAGGGTCTCCTCTCGCCCCTGCCTGATGGCGAGCAGGCTCATCCCGGATTTGGCCATCTTTCGATAGTCGATAAAGTTCTCCTTGAACAGCTTCTTCAGTTGTTGAAAGGAGGTAATAGTCCCGACCGGCAGGGACTCAAACAACATTCAGGCATTCTCTCGAAGAGTAGTAACGAATGCCAGCCATTTCACAGCTTCTGAGGCCTAGTGGAACACCATGCTGGACTCGAAACTGTGCATATGGTCGGCTGGGTCGGTGGTGTCATCGTAGGGGATGACTGACGATAGCTGGAACTTTGGAGGGATGGGAGCCTCCACAATCTCCCTGGAAAAGGGAGCGTGGAAGTCGTGATCGTCGTTGATGAAGTCGCGATTTTTTGACAGCAAGTAGAACGTCATCCAGGTATCGGACCTTGTCCTCAATTTCGTTCATGCACCGCAGTCACTGTGCCATCTCTGGATTAGAGTGGAGCGGGCTGCGTCTCCTCAATGCGGGTGAGCTGCGCGGTCGCTGGGTCTGCACGGTGGAGTCATGGAAGGCTTTCCGCATTTGGCGGTAGTTCACTACAGTTTGAGCCCCCCCGTTCTGAGGTCGTTCCGACGGGACGTGCTGGGGCTTTATGGGCCTGTTTAAGAGATCCTGACATAGTCTCGTCAGGGCTTGGATCTGCTGACGTGTCTCGGCGAGATCATCCGCAGTGACTTCTTGGCGTGGATGGGCAGAAGAGGCTTCCTGTAATCCACGACGAGAACTGGGACCTTGGTGAGAACCGCGCCCCTGGTTACTGGCATTGCGAAGACTCCCACGAGGTGCCATTGGCATTTTGTTCGAAGTTCTCACAGATGGCGCCAAAAAGTGTAGAGACAAAAATCTGGTCTCTAGCGCTCATACCAAAAATAGGCTTTTAGGGGCATTTCAGAAATGCCCTAAAAATGGAGATAAATGTCCTAAAAACCTTTAGGGGTAGTTTGATTAATGTTAAGGGCAGTTTAAAATGTGCCCCTATTCCCTCAGCCCCTAAAAGGAGAAGAATCGAGCTCAGCAAGGGAGCGTCGATCCAAATAGGCCGCGTAAAGTGCTACTCTTAGAGGAAACCCGTCATCAAGTAAGGTTTTGGATAGAAAAGTACTCAGTCCACAGGCGATCGATTTCGGTAACCTTAACCGCCATATCCCAAGTCTTGTAGACCTACTTTGCAGTCAACCAAATCTGGAAATTTTTATGTCTACACATCGCCGCATTTATCCAAACTTGGTGTATCATTTTTACAGTAATTTGTCCATTTCGGGTGACACGCCGATTACTGTGGTAAATGGGCAATAGATTATCCTCTCACTGCAACTTTTAGGCGTAACTCTTAATTTATCACATGAAGGATATGTGTTTGGAGATATTGTGGTTCCAGATAAAACAGTGTATCAATTCATGACATCCGAAGAAAAAGGTGATAGATCGCTTGCTGGATTGAATGCCAACCACTTTCCTCCCATGCAACGCATATTGCATAGAATGATCACAATAATTTTGCTACCGAGAGGGGGAGGCCATGATAAGGTCACTAAAATCCACATGTTTTTATTCTATTGTTTCTTGGGTGGCATTCCTATCAGTTTTCCCACAATTATTTTGGATCACATTTGTTCAAGCATGAAGTCCAAACACAAGACTTTACCATATGCCGCAGCCTTAACTGCTATTTTTTAAAACATGGAGCTTGATCTTTCCAAAGAGCCCTCCCAAACAATAAGAGATGCTAACATTTACACCATTCACACTATATGTCACAACATGGGTTATGAAATGAGAGATGGGATTTTGGTTCGATAGTTGAAAAGTGCTGCACAAGTAGTCATTTCTGAAGAGGATGACGATGATGATGGAGAGCCGGTCGGAGAGCAACACCCACATGTTCCTGTTGAAGGGATGCCTTCCGAGGCGGTTCAACTGATCATGGACTGACTAGAATCCATTGATGGTTGTTTAGACAGGTATGGGGAGACAATGGAAGCTATGGAAAAAGAACTCAACGATCTGAAGCTTTCTCACTAAGAGTGCACTTAGTCTTTCATTGATGCCTTGGCCACTCAAGCCCAAATGTTTAACGAAATTTTGGATTATGTTAGGCATCCACCCAATCCACCTACTCTGGATGATGACTAGAAGGTTGCACTCCCGCGGAATGGCACACTTCTTATCCCATATTCACCCCCTCTTTTTGATGATGCTAAAGGGGGAGAAATTTTGTACTATGCGTGTGCCCGGCTATCGGCTATTTTACTACTATATGTGTGGTGTGTGCTTGTATGCATGTCTGTTTTTCATTCATCATCCTAGTTAGCAAAGTTGCATCTCCTAGCATTGCATAAGTGTTGTAGTTTTTTTGTGTTGTAGTTTTTTTTTATGTCCCAGACCTTGTTGTCCTTTAACTATGTTGTCGGCAAGAATTTTGGAAAATGCCTCTAATTGGTCGATCTTACAAGTTGGAATGAGGCATTGTGTTTCATGGTATGTTTCATTGTTATGATGATGCTTCTAAACTGGTTCATGGTGATGAAATTGAAAAGTTTGCGTAATTCCAATTGTGGTTATGGTTCGATGTTACCATGTGAAATTTCTTTTAGTGTGGAGCTAGAATGCCCTCATAAAGTATTTTGTCATCATTAAAAAGGGGGAGATTGTTGAACCCCCTCTTTATGTGGATGTTTCAATTTGATAGATTTTGATGATGACCAAATACTATATGTGACTTGTCTGGATGTTTGAATAACTTCGAACAAGATTTATTTTGAACTGCTCTTGCAATTAACAAATGCTTTTGATCATTGTCAAACACTTGAACATGATGTACTAGTGTAGTCAAGGGAAGAATTTCGGAGGTCAAGAACTTCCCCACAAGTAAGTGTTATGGTTGGAATCGTAATGAAGTTTATCTAACTCTGTCATATTGCTTCTACAAAACTAAAGAATGAGGGTCACATTCCAAGAGATTCGAGGACGATTGGTGAGATCTAGCCCAACCCTTCCATACTTGGTCATTTGATCTTGAATGATGGAATTCATGTGTTAATCCCAAGGGATAACTTGTTTTGGTCTTGATCTCAGTTCATCTAAGCTGGGAACTACTCATTCATGTCTCAAACTCTATTCTTTTGATGGAGCAATCCCAACCTTTAACCCTTGTGGTAGTTTAGTGGACTTAGTTCGGTTATAATTACATTTTGGAAAGTCCAGGAACAAGGGTCGACCCTTGGGTCTCATTCCCTTCAACCCGAATTGGGGTCGACCCCTGGGTCTCATTCCCTTCAACCCGAACGACTTCTTGAAACCCAGCCGCGAGGGTCGACCCTTGGGGTCGACCCCTGGCTCCCATTTTCTCAAACCCACACGGGTAACCCCCGAGGGTCGACCCCAAGGGAACAAGTAAAACAGCAGGTAGTAAAGTAGGAAAACTAAACTACAAAGCTGTAACACTATGTTAAAAAAGTAGTAAAAGAAGAGACAGGGAGCAGGAGTAGGGAAAAGTCTAGGAAGAGGGGAAGAAACCGTACCAGACAAACAGCTACCGAACTAACCTCAGCACCGCAAACTACTCTAGGCAGCAACAGGAAGGGGACTCTGAGCTGACGAAGTCAGGAGTTGTCGATCTGTCGACGCTGCAAGGGACTTGCAAGGTAGACAACGAAACCTAGGAAAAATGTAGACAGACGCAGACACCGATGACACGACTAGAATGTCGTGTACACTATCCCACACATGACTAGAACGTCATGCATACAATAGGACATTGACCTCGAGCACAGCCACGAGAGGGCTGACCTGGAAGGTCGCAACGCACAAGAACCACGAAGAGAACCGCGAAGAGAACTACGAAGAGTCACGTGCCATGTGACTGGTGTACCTCTCACTAGAAGAATAGCCAGCTACGTCCACTAACGTCTTATGCTACGCCTACAAGTGTCTTATCCGAGTACCCTGCCGCAAGGACTAGGCCGAGACGAAGACACTATCAGAACCAGAACCAAAGTACCGTCACGAGTGACTAGACAGGGGAATGCCCATCGGCGTCAGTCCAAAGCCCCTGACCACGTATGCACACACTGGCTTTTGCCTAAGCTAGGCCTCTAGCTAGTATTCGCCCTCTGCTGGATGCTATGGTTGGACTGGGGGCCCATGGAACTATCTTAAAAACCATATATTAGGAAAGTGCCTCGCTACAAGAGCCGTCACGCCATAACGTGATGTAACATGGAGACTCAAAAATCGAGTGCAGAAGTATAAACAGGCAAGAGAGCACTGTCGTATGTACTTCGAAAGCACCAATGGCAGCATATCCACTATCGACAAACTCAGGACAAGGCAACTAGACCTACTCACGTAACGATCCTTGAGTCAGATGACTCAGAGGCAAGATCGTCACTAATAGAGGAACAAGCCACCAATCAGTCTAATCCTAAGTTAGGGAAAATGACGCTGGCGAAGAAAATGACACGCGGAGACCTAATGGAACATCGAGAACCCTCAGCACACCTGGACACGTAGAACGAGGTAAGACGATATCTCACTGTAGCCAGAACCATGTCTCGAACTGGACAAAATCATCAAGACACACACATGATTACCTGTCATCCACTGGGTGACCCCAGGTTGACCAGAACCAGACAATGATGACTCAACAGTAGGAAAGAGAATCCTACCGCAAGCAAGAAGACTCCTGGCTACCTTATAACATAGTCTTGACCTTCATAGGATGTCAAGAGACATCCACGAGAAAGCGGGTAGACTACAAGGACAAGCCAAGACAATCAGAAATCAAGACGGTGGAAAGCAGGACTCTAGGGCTGTAACACTCAACCTTTAGACCGCTACACGGAGGTGACGGTCTAAGGATGAGCCGTTACACTCTAGAGGAGACAAGACTATGGCGGTCTAATAAAGGCATGCCACACGGATGTGACGGTTGAGGAATGAGCCATCACGGACACCACCCTACTACAGAACCTAAGACAGACCAACACACGGACGAACGCAGAACAGAATCGGCCATCACAGCCAATAGGACTGTAACGGCCTACTATAGGCGCGTTACATGCTCTGACGCACCCCGATTGGGCCGTCAGGGCGAACAGGCCTAAAACATTACTCAGACGAACAACATGTAACGGTCCAATGTGGACACGTTACTACACCCTGGCGCATGGGGGTTGGGCCGTTAGAGCCAACTGACATATCCAGTCAAACTCTGTCAAACACAGTGTAACGGTCCAAAGAAGACGTGCCACAGTACTCTGACGCACAAGGAGTGGTCTGTCAGAGCCAACTGATTGACACGGTCTATGAGGAATGACCAAGCTGTGACGCTCCATCATAGGCACGTCAGAATCGTGTGACACTCCAGGAGTAGACTGTCACACTGAACCAGCCTCAAAGAACTCGAAATGACAACGGTTGTGGCGGTCTATCGTAGGGCCATCAGAGACCTCTGACGGTCCCTGAAACGACCGCTACATCATCACGGTGAGAAAAATAGTGGAATGGCTGAATCGGCCCGTTCCATGCCCCATTCACGCCGAAGCACAGGGGAAACAAAGTCACACGATGAAAAACAACATCCAGACGCCAAAAAGGCCACATGCACGCATCCGATCGCAAGAAATGGGCGATTCCGACGAATCGACCGAAATTGGGTCACCGAGCTTCCCGGACTCCTACCGGCCCCGAATGACAACCAATCGACACGAAACTGGCGGGTACGGGATCCTGACATCCCGATGGTCATTTTGACAGTAATTATACTGCAAACCGTCACCCTTGCGGGTCATCACCTCAGCCGGGTTGTTGGCCTTTTTGCCCCCAATTGTCTCCTCATAGAGGGGGACGACTGGATCTATCAGGGCACCTCTATTTTTAGCCCCATTTTGTTGTTGTTATTTTTTGTTTACTTACCTGAGGGCTTGATGGCTGGTTGGAGTTGGTGCAGTGGTGCCCCCGCTCTTATCGTTGTGAGGATGAAGGCAGGAGGTTGACTTTTGAAAGTGTCTAACGGTGACTCCGGGAGGGCTCAGTCGGCCCTGCTATTTGACTAGAGGGAAGGATCGAAAGGGGTGGCTGATTCGGCCCTCTACAGGAGAAGACCAATTTGGCTGGATGGGACTGGGAGTGTATGCCTTGGTTAGTGTGGCGCGCGAACTCATGTTCTGGTGCATGATATAGCTTTATGTGCTTGCCATTGAGAGGCGGGAAGGGTTTGTGGCCCTTATGGTCTACGACTGTATAGGACCCACCCTTGTAGGCGTCGCAAATGACCTACGGGCCTCGCCAATTAGGCTGAAGCTTGCCACTGGAATGCCCTGCCATGACTTCTCTTTCCTTAATCATGACAAGATCGCCTTGCTTGAAGGCTCATTGCTTGACGAGCTTGTCGTAGGCTCGCACCATGCGGGCTTGGTACATTTGCAGGTGCTTGTAGGCTTCGAGCCATTTGCCTTCCAGACCAGTAAGTACTTCCAGCCTTCTCTGGTATTCATTTTCATCAGGGCCGGCCAAGCTAGTGTGTATCGCTACGTGGTACGATGCTAACTGGATTTCATAGACGAGGGAGAACGGCAAACATCCCGTGGGGGTTTTGTAGACCGTCCGGTAGACCCATAACGTCTCGGAGACCTTTTCACCCCAATCATGTTTCCGGTGGCTAACAATCTTAGCCAGGAGCTTACAGAGAGTTTTGTTGAAGGCCTCAGCCAAACCGTTGGCCTGTGGGTTGTAGACTGAAGAGGTTCTCCAGTCGATGTGGAACTTGGCCGCTAACTGGTATACAGCCTTGTTCTTGAACGGAGTCCCATTGTTGGAGACTATGCGACTGGGAGTGCAGAATCAGTAGATGATGTTATGCCGGACAAATCTGGCGACCACCTTGCCAGTGACTTCTCGCAGGGGAGGGGCTTCTGCCCAACGAGAGAAGTAGTCGGTGGCGGCCAGGATGTACTTATGGCCTTTGGAAGATGGTGGAAAAGGCCCCGCAATGTCCCCCACTCGGTAAATGGCCAGGTGGGGGCTGTGGGGCGCAGTGGGTTAGGAGGCCTTCTGAGTACTGGGCCAAAAGCTTGGCATTGATGGCATGTGCGAGCATACTGGATGCAGTCAGCATACATGGTAGGCCAATAAAAGCCTTTAAGCTTGATGTTGTGCTTCATTCTGTCTCCGGCCTGATGTACGCCGCACAGCCCGGAATGAACCTCACGCATGATAGCTTGAGCCTCTGCTGGGGAGACGCATCTCAAGAGAATGGACCTGTCCTTTTCATGGACGAGTCGGTACAGGGAGTCATCGATCAACTCATATGACATTTCCTGGCGAAGCAGTCGGACCCTTTGAGCCCAGTCAGAGGGGAGCCATCCCCTTTTGAATTTAATGATGGGCTCACGCCAATCTTCTTCTTCTAGAGGAGTGTCCTGGTCAAAGCCTTGGACCTCGTAAATTGTGAGATCGGAGTTACTTTCGAGTGAATCAGGCATCAGTCTTCTGTGTTTGACTGTGATGTCGACTTCACCCTCAGGTAGTAACTTGATAGCTGCGGCCAACTTTGCCAGGGTGTCAACTTGGGCGTTGTCACTTTTGGGAATGTGGTCTATTTCAAAGAAATAGAACTTCTGGGTTAGCTGAGTGACGACGACGTGGTATGGGACCAGCTCTGATTTTCGCATGTCGTAGATGCTAAGGACCTGTCGGACTATCAGTTCAGAATCTCCATATGGTTTGAGACATTTGATGCCCATGTTGAGAGCCATCTGGAGTTTGATGATTAGGGCTTCGTATTCGACTTCATTATTGGTCAGGGCCTTCATGAGGGCGCAGGGGTTGTACAAAACCCCGCCTTGAGGAGTTAGGAAGACAATTCTGGCACCTGCCGTAATGCCTGAGCTGAGGTGGCTCTATGTAGTACCTCGAGAAGCGCCATCAAAGTACAACTCCAAGCAAGATAGGCTGGCTGTGAGGGCATCTTGTTGCCAGTAATGTAATACATCTCCGCTCTGTTTAGCCAATTGTTGCGGTTGAAGAGTAAGAGACTCCTCATCTGGAAGCTTCGTGTTGAAGAGAGAATCATCTGGTACTAGATGGGCTACTAAGAATTCAGCCATGCCCTGCCCCTTGATGGCTTTTCTAGGGACGTAGGTGATGTCGTACTCCATGAGCAGGAGAAAAATTCTTAATTTCCTTTCTATTTAACCCTCAACCCCGTATCTCCTCCCTCATCTCTCTCAACCCTTTCTCTCTCTCTTTCTCTCTCGTCTCTCGGCCATTCGGCACGGGGCGCGCGACCGTGGAGAGCTGGCCGAGGCAGGGATGCGTTGGAGTGATCGGGACGCGTGATGGGGCGGCGGTTTGAGCGTGGCGTGGCGCAATCCCTTGGTGGATTCTGAGATGGCGCCGATCGTTGTTTTGGCAATTTCGACACGGATTAGTCGCTTCGGCGTACGGTTTCTTCGGTGGAGGTAGGAAGATGGATCACCTACTTATTCTGCACGTTCCCTCGCCAGTTTCACGTCGAACGGTGCTAGAACGAGCGAGTTTGGGCTCGTTGTGGTTTTGTGGAGTTCATAGGGTTCGTTGAAGAATGGCGATGATTTTGTGATCAGTTGGTGTCAAACAACTCCCTGGAATGTCAGCATTCCATAGTCACTGATTTCGTGTCGTTTGGTGGTCATTTGGGACCGTTAGGAGCCCGAGAAGTCCGGTGGTTCCATTTGGGTCGATTCGAGGAAATCGGCTGTTTCTCATCATTTCTCAGCTGATCTGACTCCCGTTAGAGTCTAAATGTTGTATGTCGTCGATGTGGTTGTATTCCCCTTCGTTTCGGAATGAACGGGGCGTGGAAAGGCCGAGATCCGACCGATTTCACGATTCTCCCGCCGCGGCAATGGCACGGTTTAACAGTAACCGTTCAAGTCCTGGCGTGGTTGTGGTCTGACCGTTCAGTGTAGGTCGGTGGGTGTCTATGCCGTCGCGCGATAGACCACCCAGTGTCTGGCACGGCCAGGTGTGGACCGTCTAGGCCCCTGGAATGGCTGGTGTCCAACCGTTCCATTCCCCCTCATGCGTTGAACGGCCTTTGTCTAGCCGTCCTGTTTCCCTGGGCGTTTGAGCGATCGGTGGATAGACCGGTCGGCCGCCCATGGTGGTTCGTGGAGCGATTTCTCCCTAACCGTTCCACTGCTTTGAGCGGTCCTTCCCTGACCGTTCTGACCGGTTTGACCGAGCTACTGTAGTAAGTCGGTTCGGATGGGCGGTCCTGCTCAGACCGTTCTGACCGTTGACCTAGGTTACTGTTTAGGTCGGTTCCGTTGAGCGGCCTGGTTCAGACCGTTCAATATTCACTGGGCGGCCTCTAGTGGACTGTCTATTCCCATTGAGCGGCCCTTGGGTGACCGCGCTATGGGGTGAGTCCGTTGTGTTGTTGGTTAGCCTTGATGATCTAACCCTTGGTCCGTGTCTTAGGGCGGCGTGTGTGGCGGTTCTTGTCTAGACTGTCGAGTCTAGTGTTTTGATTTTTTTGATCATCTTGGTTTGACCTTGTGGTTTGCCTATTGTCCCGTGGATGTCTTCTGACGTCCTATGAGGGCTATGACCACGTAGGCAACTGAGCATGCCTTTTTATTGAATAGGTTTCTGTACTGCTTCCGAGTCATTGTCAGGTTCTGGTCAACCCGGTGTGACCCAATGGTTGACAGGTGAGCTTGTGTGTGTCTCGGCTATTCTGGGTAGCCCGAGACAGTAGTTATGGATGCCCTAAGGTATCATCTTATCTCGATTTACGTGTCCAGGTGTGCCAAGGGTCTTGGTGTTCCCTCAGGTCCCTGTGAGTCGTTTCCTCTGGCTTAGGATTAGACTGATTGACGATTTGTCCACCGTTTCGCGATGATCTTACCTCCGAGTTGTGAGACTCAAGGATCGTTGCGCTGGTAGGTCTAGTTGCCTTGTCCTGAGTCTGTCGGCAGTTGTTGTGCTACCTTGGTGCTTCGTAGTACGCATGACAGTACTTCCTTACCTGTCAGTACTACAGCACTTGTGTTTCCGAGTCCTTGTGTCTAGTGAGCCTCCACTAGTCGTAGTCTGATGACACTTTCCAGTGTCGACCTACCTGGGAGTGGTGACGTGACAGTTTTCGAGATATGATTTTTAAGCTAGTTTCGTGGGCCCCGGTCCATCCGTAGCGTCCTACAGAGGGGAATACTAGCTAGAGGCCTGGCTCTAGGCAACGAGCCAGTGTGTGCACACGTGGTCAGAGGCTTGGACTGACACTGACGAGTGTTACTCTGACTAGTACTTGGTTCTGGTACTGTTACGCCTCTCGCTTGTCGTGTTCCTAGACTTGCGAGTTGCTTGAGACGTAGTGTAAGTTATCAGTGGACCCATCTGGTCTCTACTTTCTGGTGGTCTCTCTTTCTCTTTCTCCTGTCATTTGGTTAGCTGAGGTTTATTCTATTGGTCGATTTATCTCCTGACGCTTATATTTATTCAAATTGGCATTATAGCTAGCTGTGATAGAACTGTTTAGTTGGTTTACAGCTTTACTAGACTGCGTTTAATTCTGTCCCCACCCTTGATGGGAAGTTGTGCAATGTAGCTAGTGGGCCCCGAGGCACTCACGTGACTCAATGGATGGGGTTGATAGTGTTTGGCTGCTAGTAGAAGGCATCTTAGGCGTAAATCCCAACCTTGTTGTAGTGTTGTGCAATGTTGCGTGTTGCTGTGAAGCCCCGGGTTGTCCCGATGACTATAAAGTTTTTGGCTCAATGCGGCATGTCAGGGGGTCGGGGGCTGTCTCTGTCTTTTTATGGAGTCACCACATGGCATGACGAGTGGTTCTAAGCCTAAGGCCGGGCCCGAGCTAGTATAGAATTGCTAGAAATGAGGCACCTTCAAGGTGTTCAGAATAATTCCCCACCTTTGATTAGGAGACGTATAGTCTGGCTAACGGTCCTCGGGGACCAAGTTTGCCTCAACGGCCAAGGCCTTTAGTGTTGAGTTACTGGTAGGAGATGTCTTGGGAGTGGTTCCCAGCCTCGTTGTTGTATGTAGCACGATGCGGCCTATTGCTGCGAGTCCCCAAGTTGGTCGTGACTAATGTATGGGCAACTTGGTGCCACGTACTAGATGGTCGGGGTTGGTCCCCACTTTGTGTTGAGATTATTGTGTGGCACGGCAAGCTGTTTTGGGCCCAGAGTCGGGCCCAGACAATCATAGAGACGCTATATAAATGGCGCTCACAAGGTGTTCGAGAGTGGTCTCGTACCTTTAATTCTCAATTATTCTGAGAAAATAAATGTGTACAACAAATGCCCCCCACAAGGCATGCATCAGAGTCGAAGAAGTGGGCAGACGTTCGATGTGTCTCGTGTCTTTGTTTGTCGTAGGGACTTATAAAATTACATTTTTGTCAATGAACTAAGCAGGTTGAACTCTACATGTGCTAGCTTGATGCTTTTACTCTAATCCATGTTTCACTTGTAGAGGCAAAAAATGGTCTCCCGAGTCTCGTACCGCACTTTTAAAATTTGTTTGTTTAGGGAAGAGCGAACGGTCACCTAAGAAAACCTACAAGCACTAGAGAAACAACGTCAAAAAGAGCCCTGGTGTGATCCCAGGGGATAATCCTCCGATGATTAAGTCAGAACTGCTCTGGGGAATAAATGGAGAACTAATTGGACAGGGAAAAAGAGAGGAGGAGAATTGAGAGCCTGTATCTTGGAGAGGATGCTTGGAGAGTGCTCAGAGATGTCCAAGATTACTTGGCCTCTGTGTCTTGCTCGGAGAGCACTTCTGGGGAGTGCTTGGTAGACTTGGAGAGTACTTCTGGGAGAGTGCTTGGTAGGCCTGGAGAGCACTTATAGGTCTGGAGAGTACTTGTAAGCCTGGAGAGTACTTTTGGGAGAGTACTTCTGGGGGAGTGCTCGGCAAGCTCGGAGAGCACTTGTAGGCCTGGAGAGTACTTTTGGGAGAGTGTTTGGTGGGCCTGGCAAGTACTTTTAGGGGAGTGTTCGACAGGCTCGGAGAGCACTTGTAGGCCTGAAGAGCACTTCTGGGAGAATACTTGGTAGGCTTGGAGAGCACTTGTAAGCTTCGAGAGCACTTCTGAGGGAGTGCTTGGAGGGGTAGGGGGAGAAGAATCACAAAGGGACCTCCCAAACCCTACTCCCCAGTGGAGATTTCTTCTACTGGAGAGTTCCTCTATCCTCCTTGGGGTGGGGCTCTGTTGGCATGAGCAGGCTCCTTGCTCTCTCTATGTGTCTTTGTCTGTGTAGTTGTGTCGCAGTCCCTCCTCCTTCCTTCTTGGCATAGAGCTCAAGTGGCACGAAGATGCCTCTCTCTCTCTCCCCCTCTATATCTTTGCAAGACTATGCCTATCGGGGTGCCTTTGTTGGTCCCAGTGGAGACCTATTTATATAGGCCTTGGTGGTGCTAGCTGTTCCTCGGTTGAAAAATGACGTAGATTGCAGAGTGACGTTTCCTTGATCGTGGGGGTTGCCGTTATGTGCTTTCCCATTCCTGGAAGGAAAGCTTCGTGGCGAGAATCTTGGCAGTGTAGGTGTGACTTAGTCCATGCTGGGGAAAGCCCTATGATGATGGTGGCGACGCTCATCTGTTGGCAAGAAATACGGCATCTGGATCCTATAAACGTAGTAATTTCACATGTGGGCTGGCGGTCCTTTACAGGCTCAGCCAAACTGTATTATGCTGGACCTGGCAAACTGGGCCGTGTTGGGCCTGACAAACTTTACCTTCCTCACTAGCCCCCCACTCCCGAGCGTCGAGTGTGCTTGGCACTCGGGAGGAATTTTATGAGGCCCGGTGAGGGAGAAATCTTGGTGAAGCCATCCTGAACCTTCCCATTGCTTGCTGCCTTTCTTGGTGAGCAAGGTAGCCCCCTTGCACGTGTAGGGTGACATCACCGACATGGCACTCCTAGCTGCGAAGATTGGTCCTCGGTTGGGCCGAGCTCCAGTTTCTGAGGGGTGCATCTGGCTCTCTCCCGAGGAAGAGGGATGCTCAGGCGCCACCCTCTAGGAAGTACCCAGCAAGGCACACCTGTGTACTAGCCGTTGGCCTATGGTCATACTCGTGACCAGTGAGACCATGAGATGACTGACTCCATTTTAGAGGTGAGTTAGTCTCTCTTTAAGAGGAGGAGACATCTCACCTCTTGGAAGCTTACATAAAATCACCCGTTGTATTTTAGAGGCGAGCACATGTTCGTCTCCAGAAGAGGAGAGGATTATTACTCCCTCTTAGAAGCTAAAATGTCACCCTTTATATTTTAGAGGTGAGCGTACATCTGTCTCCTGAAGAGGAGAAGATTACTGCTCCCTCTTGGAAGCTGAAAATCCACCCTTTGTATTTTGGAGGTGAGCGTAGGTCTATCTCCTGAATAGGAGAGGAGAAGATTATCCCTCTTGGAAGCTGAAAAGTCACCCCTTGTATTTTGGAGGTGAGCATATGTCTATCTCCTGAAGAGGAGAGGATTATTACTCTCTCTTGGAAGCTAAAAAATCACCATTTATATTTTGGAGGTGAGCGTATATCTATCTCCTGAAGAGGAGAAGATTATTGCTCCCTCTTGGAAGTTGAAAAGTCACCCTTAGTATTTTGGAGGCGATCTCTTGAAGATGAGAAGATTATTGCTCCCTCTTAAAAGTTGAAAAGTCACCATTTATATTTTGGAGGTGAGCATACGTCTGTCTCATGAAGAGGAGAAGATTATTGCTCCCTCTTGAAAACTGAAAAGTCATCCTTATCTCTGTCGGAGCAGACTTCTGGTGAGTGTTTGTCCGCTTATAAGGCTGTTACACGGTCCTTCATAGACTTCACGAATAGCTAGCTTTACTTCGGAGAGGATCTAGCATTTGAGGAGGGGTACTGATAGTGAACACCTGAAGAGGCATCCGTGGATAAGTGTAAAATGCATCGCTCAGGCTTTTGCTCGCTGGGCCTCCGAGCAATTCTTATGCAATCATTGGTAAAGAAGGCAACCGATGATGAGGTCCATCCTCGATGGTTCATAGTTGATGACGTTCACCCATGTGTCAAGCTCTTACAGTCAGGCTGATTAACCTGGACACTTGGTTTAATGCTGTGTTGTTCTCCTCACGGCTGGTGTGCTTTTGGGCTAGGGTGAGAGCTCTGTCAGAGTTGTTGGGGACTTCACTCCGAGTGTCCTTCAAAGGAGGGTGTCTTAAGTGCCTAGCATCAGCACTGTCGTGGCGATGCTGACGTCTAGATGAGAAATACAGAGGGCCCCCTTACGGAATCGGGCGACGAAGTCCCACAGGGGTTCTTCATGGCCCTGTTTGATGGTGAGAATGCTCACCACAGATCTGACCTTCTTTTTGCAGTCGATGAAGTTCTCCTTGAATAATTTCTTCAAACGCTGGAAAGAAGTGATGGTCCCGATGGGCAGTGACTTGAACCATGTCCGAGCATTCTCCCGCAGGGTTGTGATGAACGCTAAGCACTTCATAGCATCTGATGCCCGCTGGAATACCAGGTTGGACTCAACGTTGTGCATGTGGTCGATGGGTCAGTAGTGCCATCGTACGGGATGAACATCAGCAACTAAAACTTAGGGGGAACTAGTGACTCCATGATCTCTCGGGAGAATGGGGAGTGGAAGTAAGAGTCATCGTAGATAAGCCCCCTGGTCTGTGCTATCTGGAGGATATCATCCAGGTAGCGAACCTTGCCCTCGAGATCACGCTCGACCTCCTCATAGTGTCGTAAGCGTTGCGCCACCTCTAGGTTGGAGTGCAACGGGTTGGGGGCATACTGCGATAGTCGGCCGCGTGGGGGTGGAGAATGGGTGGCAGAGACGTAGGAATGATCACGCACCCGGTGAGACTCCGCCAGGGTGCGCATGCCTCCGTCCTGGGGGAGCCCCGTCGGAGCACTCTCTTGCTCTGCTTATCAATTGAGGAGGCCTTGGCACACCTCCGTCAGCGCCTAGATCTGGCGGCGCATCTCCGCCTGTTCGATCGCGACAGAATTAACTAGAGCCATGCCGCAGGGCGGATGAGTGGAAGAGGATGCTTCCTAGTAAGCCTGTTGAGAAGCCAGGGCTCCCTGGCAGTTGCTAGTGTTGCGATAGTTCCCTCTGGGTGTCATGGCTTTTCTCTCGATTCCCACAGACGGCGTCAAAAAGTGTAGAGGCGAAAAAATGGTCTCCCGAGTCTCGTACCACACTTTTTAAGATTTGTTTGTTTGCGAAAGAGTGAACAGTCACCCGAGGAAACCAGCAAGCACTAGAGAAATAATGTCAGAAGAAGCCCCAGGTATGACCCCTGGGGACAACCCTCCGATGATTAAGTTGGAACCGCTCTGGAGAATAAATGGAGAAGTAATTGGACAAGGAAGAAGAGAGGAGGAGAGTTGAGAGTCTGTATCCTGGAGAGGATGCTTGGAGAGTGCTCAGAGAAGTCTGAGATTACTTAGCCTCTGTGCCTTGCTCGGAGAGCACTTCTGAGGAGTGCTCGGTAGACCTGGAGAGCACTTCTAAGAGAGTGCTTGATAGGCTTGGAGAGCACTTGTAGGCTTGGGGAGCACTTCTGGGGGAGTGCTCGGTAGGCTCGGAGAGCACTTGTAGGCCTGGAGAGCACTTCTAGGAGAGTGCTTGGTGGGCCTGGAGAGCACTTCTGGGAGAGTGCTCGGTAGACTCGGAGAGCACTTGTAGGCCTGGAGAGCACTTGTAGGCCTGGAGAGCACTTCTGGGAGTGTTTGGAGGGGTAGGGGGAGTAGTTTATATGTTAGATAATAAATATGTATTTTCACGTATGATTACCTTTAAGCAAATGAGAATGAATGGAATATGATATTCGATGTGCACTTTGCATGTGATAACTAATACTTTCACATTTTCATTGGGCGGTCACTTATGGGACTAAACTGCTTGCTCTCTAGATTCATAGCAGAGTTCGGTCAACTGCCCTGGGCATTTCAGTCGACCGAATTTTCCAATGTTGGCCGGTCTGTAACCTATTACAGTTTGGTTGACCGATGGCCTAGTTCAGTCGACCGATGGCCACTCCGATTTTATGAAACCCATCAAACTTCATCCACTTGGGCTCCATCCTTTACCCATTTATCCCTAGGTTCTTGATAGACCTATTTAGGTCACTTTGGAGAGTTCTAGAAGGGACTATTAGGTCCTTTGCACTCTTTTATTGTTAACATTTGAATTATATATCTGAATTGGCTATATGAATGCGAGTTAACCCCGATTTGATTTGGTTGCCTATTGAGAATCACACTCACCCCCTTGTGGCATACATTTTTAGGGGACGCTGTAGAGGAGGTCGAGGTGGTGGCTACGGCCGAGGAGTAGTTCTAGTCCTCTCTACATCAGGGTTGATTACGAATATTTATCTTTCATATTATGGACAGTTGTGGATTGGTGATCTTGTATGGACTTATATGTTTTTGGACAATGGACATGTGTCTTTTGGGATTATGAATGGTTGAGATGTTATTTACATTTCATACAATTATGGTTTCTCTCTCTCTCTCATGCGAATAAATATATATTTGTGCTTCCGCGATACGTACGACGTAATGTCTCGAGGTCCGATGGAAGAAAAGAAAAAGAAATATGCCCATGAATTGGGAAGTGGATCTCGGGGCGTTACAAAGTGGTATCAGAGCACGAGAGCCAAACCATGGTTACAAGCATTCCAATTGTCCAAGTAGTAGAAGAAATAGGCTAGAGTGAAAGGGGTAAGAGTATGTGTAGAACCCATTTTAAACTAACCCTCACACTTGATAATTGTTATCTTCTCGGAACTATGTCGCCAAGAAGGCAAAGAGATCTTCCCCAGGCTGATGAGAGAGGATCAGGGGTGGATGACCCCGATATGGTGAACGACGGGGCAGTCAATGCTCCGACAGTTGGGGGCGGACAAGTGCCCAATGCAGGAATTAACCTGGAGGGATTCATGCAGAGTTTCCAAGGACTTATGCAGGCCATGCAGCAACAGATGTTACAGCAGCCAGTGCCTGTACCATACCACGACTTACCTGCACTCGATCGATTTTTGAGGCTGACACCTCCTTGTTTTAAGGGGGAGAGTCGTCCATAGGTGGCTGAGTCGTGGCTCAGCGAGATGGAAAAGAAGTTCAGCGCGATGCGATGTCCCGAGGAAGAAAAAGTGAATCTGGCAGCCTATGTATTGCAAGATCAAGCTGACCTATGGTGGAAGGCCAAGTTGAGGACCACCTTTGCAGGGCATAATGGTGACATATTATGGGAAGAATTCCTAGCTGTCTTTTGAGAAAAATACTTCCCTGAGCATGTGTGAGATGCTAAAGAGCAAGAATTCTTGAGCCTCGAACAAGGAAACATGTCAGTAGCAGACTATGAGACCAGATTCTCCACTCTGGGTCAGTATGCTCCACACATATTTGATGAGGCACATCAAAAGATGAAGAAATTCCTCAACGGTCTACGTAGAAATGTCCGACACTATGTGGCTACCCAAGACCCTGACTCCTACACTACGGCATTGAGGCTTGCTCATCTAGCCAAGCAAGAGAATGCAAGGTAGTAATTGAAATCATAAAGATTTGAGGGACATATTAAGTTAGGTTCTAATGAATATCCATGTATAGGTTCACCGAGGAGCAAAAGGCGATGGGCAAAAGGCCTATGCAGGTAGGAGGGAGGCAGGACAAGGGGAAGGTGGCACGTAAGGAACCGATACCAAGGAACGGGCTGGGGGTTCCATTCTATGTCCATTGTGGGTGCAACCATCCAGGGCAGGAGTGCTGGAGGACAAAAGGCAAGTGCTATGAATGCGGCGAGGCCGGACACTTTGCGAGGAACTACCCTAAGAAAGCTCAGCAAAAGCCAATACTACAGTAGGAGAAGATTCAGTACAAAGGGTAAGTTTATGCACTAATGCAAGAAGAGGCAGACAATACCCCTACCGTGGCTGAAGGTACACTTCTTGTGGATAATGTTTATGCAAAGGTTCTATTCGACCCAGGGGCTACACACACATTCATATCCACTAGTTTTGCTAAGCAACTGAAGAATAGACCCCAAGCCACATTCTTTGGGGAGATGGTAGTTAGTATACCAACTGGGAAACAGGTCCACACCAAGCTTGTGATCCCTACTTTAGAAGTCAAATCTCACAAACAAAAGACAATATCATATCTTCCAATCTCGTTTCCCTTTCAAAAATTCTATTATTTCATTCGTTCCTCGTGACCCGGAGAGTGGTATAAAGGATAAGCCACCAGATGATACTACCGCCCTTAAGGTTCCACCTCCTGTGCCAATTGAGAAAGAGCTAGTGCACCCCCTCAAAATGGCCAAGAGGCTGACGAAATCTCTGGCCGATCTTCTTCCATATGACCTTCTCAAAAGGGCGGCCTGGGAACGAGTGATTCATATCCTCCTCCACTTCCCCACACAAGCAACATAAGGTAGATACATCTTGAAAGAACGGTGCCACCCTGTCACACGTGTGAAGTCGACCAAGGGAGATCCTCCAAACCAACGGCTTCACCTTAAGTGAGCTCCTGGGAACTCAAATCCAAGGTGCTAAGGAGTGGTGCACTCCCTCATTAGAAATGATAGAGTAGGCAGACCTGACTAAAAAACCTCCCTCCCTCTCCATCTCCAA
The DNA here is from genome assembly GCA_024336825.1 of Amorphophallus titanum. Classification (NCBI taxonomy): domain Eukaryota; kingdom Viridiplantae; phylum Streptophyta; class Magnoliopsida; order Alismatales; family Araceae; genus Amorphophallus; species Amorphophallus titanum. The sequence continues at coordinate 876,956 of JANBPO010000244.1, forward strand.
ACCCATCTGTTTGCACTAATGGCGACTTGTCTGAAGTCTAGGAGGAAAGTTAAGAGATTTTCCAACTCCCCAAGGGTGATATTATATCTGAAAGTGGGTGCCCAAATACCCCCAACTAATTGAGCATCACCCACAATAACATACAATATCGGAAAGGCCTCCGCTAACATAAAATCTCCACACCACCTATCCTGTCAGAACAAACACATCTCTCCATCACCCAGGCTGACTTGAACACTAGCTTTGACGAAGTCTGCACCCTAGAGGATGTCTCTCCAAATCAAGGAAATGTTATACATATGGTACGGAGAAATATCCCACCCTCTAAACGAACTATAATATCTCTATCTGATCAGCTATGCCCACAACCCTCCATCCTCTGCCTCGAGTCTCCACAAACATTTACACAATAACACCAAATCAAAATCTTTAATGTTCTTGATGCCCACTCCCCCTGCTTCCTTGCTCTTGCATACTCTGACCCATGAAATGTCATGACATCCCCTGTCACTAGTCCCCCTACCCTACCAAAAGACTCGAGCATGCATAGACTCCAACTTTTTGGCTATCATCTTTGGGACTATAAAAATAGAAAGAAAATACATCGACAAACTATCAAGCACATATTTGCATAACGCCATGTGCCCTCTATAAAAAAAGAGTCTAGCCTTCCCACCCTACAAGACTATACCCATATCTCTGCACCACCACCTACCAATCCCTACAGTGAAATGCCCTTGGAGACAAAAGAAGGCCTGAATATGAGAAAAGGAAACAATCTGACACCCCAAAATAAAAGGCGCTCGCCTGAGTGCTGGCTTCTCCATGTTGATCCCCGCTATATGGCTTTTGTTGCAGTTCACCTTCAGCCCACTACCTCTAACAAAAGCTTGGCATCATACAACTAGTGCTCCCCATTAGCTAGAAAAAAGATAGTGTCATCGACATACTGTAGATGGGTGGATACTACTGTTGTACTGGCCGGTCTGAAAACCTTGAATAACACCTGCCGTCGTAGCTCTCGTCTACAACCTCCTCAAGATCTAAGCCACCAGTACAAACAATAGTGGAGAAAGTGGGTCTCTCTGTTGAAGCCATCTCCCACTAAGTAAGAGGAACGCTACCCATTGATGAGCACCAAAAAAAAACAGAAGGTATACACTCTCGTAATTATTTAATCCATCATTGATCAAAACCTATCTTCACTAGCACCTGAAGGAGACAATTCCAATTAATCCTGTCACAGGCCTTCTCGAAATCTAACTTGAGAACCACTCCCCTCTCCCTCTAATGTTTCATAGCATGCAAACACTCATGAGCAACAAGCAAGTTTTTCTAGATATGTCTTCTCCCGATAAAAGTCTCTTAGTGTCCACAGACCAAATCACCAACCACCCCATCAACCCCCTGGTCAACGCCTTCAGAATGATTTTATGTGTTATGAAATAAACTAATGGGCCTAAAGTCTGTTAAATATTGTGCACCCTTTGTAACGACCCGGATTCTTGTTGGGTCTTATCGGATCCTGTGTTCGGGTCCCGGATCTATTTTTCTCGGAGTGCATGGCTTCGTCGTGTCCGGAATTGCGTTCTGGACGTCTTTCGTGTTCGGATCGGCGCGATCCGGAGTTATTTCGGAGGCCCGGAGGCGTTCCGCGGTTTTTCCGCGTAATTTTTCCGATTTCCGACCCGGTTTCCTGGTAAATCCTTCGGCATGCCGTTGCGGGCGAACGTGGTCGTTCACCCTGGCGTGGGTGGTACCGTTGCGATCGGTGCGTCCCGAGGATCGTGGAAGCGTGATTTTCTATTTTTCGGTATTTTTCAGAAAAATTGGATTTTCTATATATATTCCTTAAACCTTTTCTCTCTCCCCATTCTCTCTTTCTCACTCTGTCATACCGGTCACCACCTGCCAATGCTGGGCGTACGCTGTGTAGTACGTGCCATCGCTCTCCGCACGAGCGGTCACCACCTGCCCGTGTGCCGCCCAGTCAGCTAACTGGTCAGCGGCCCGTATCGTCCAGTCTGTCACTGTAGCTTCTCCCTGTGGGTGCCGACCCACGCGCTCCCCTAGCTTCTCCGCCATCGGGAACTCAACAGCGGGCTGATGGACACTGATCATCCTCAGCACCAATTGAGAGTAGAGTGGCTCCACCACATTCAAGCAGTGAAGCCACGCGTCTCGACCGGAGAAGGTGAGTGCCCCAGCCACTCAAGGCTGTACCTCGTATCCCTCCTCGGCATAGGGAGTCCACCGTACCTGTCAAATAGTGAATCGAGTCAGCATCATAAGCATGTAGAATTTTTAACTAGAAGTTTAAGTTTAGAAGTGTACCGAGGTGTACGGTAGGGTGTCTAGGTCGTCCTGGAGGGCACGGACCTATCTCCTAAGCCCTCCTGTCTCCCGAGGCGCGACCCAACACCTCGCAATCGGAATCGCATCGGGGAAGGCCATCTCCCCTCGTCCGAGCCTAGGTAGCCGGACGTAGGCCCATACCTGCATTGCATAGCATTTTATTTTTTCTAATTATGTGTGAATAAATTTTGTAGGAACTGAAGGAAGATGGAGTGTACCTGGAGTAAGGGAGAGAAGCCCCCAAGCATTGTCCACCGGGTCGTCGAGCTCAGGGTGTCGAACAGGAAGGCGAGGACCGCCACTCCCCACGTGTAGTCGCCTACGTGGGAGAGGTCCTCGAGGAGTGGAAGGAACCGACAGCTGATCATGTCTACCCGTGTCGCAAAGAGGAGCCGCCCGAACAGTAGGATCAGAAACCGTCGAAGAACTCTGTCTGCCTCTACTCCCGCCGTCGCTGCAACTCTCAATCGAGCTCGGTCCACGAGCCGCTGAAGGTGCTGCTCGGGCAGCTCTCCAGTTGCTATCCCCGCGCCTCTAAGCCCCAGGCTTTCCTGGAGCACTACTCTCGCCACCGTGGTGGACTATCGCTTAGGATGCAACAAGTCCAACTCTAGTAACTCCCGGGCCATATCGCGGTAATCGGGATAAGTACTCCCGGTCACCGGAGACCCATGCACGCGTAGGCCCGTGATCCGGGCCATGTCCTCCAACGTGGGGACCATATGCCCCCATGGGAAGAGGAAGGACCGACTCACCGGGTCCCAGCGATCGTGCAGAGCATAAAGTAGAGGTGTGTCAAAGCGACACACCTCAATGCTCAGGAGTTCGGTGAATCCCATCGCCACTAGCCTCTCTCGCTGAAAGTCCGACAGTGCCAAATACACCGCCCGGACCTGTAGCCATGAAATTCAGGTCCGCCGCTTCCCCTGCATTCATTTCATATCTCAATAAATAAGAATAAAATTCTACACTCTGCCTTATGAACGGTCCATCAGGAACTGCCCTGTCACTCAACGGTCATATCTGAACCGCCCTACTCTTCCCTGTCTAAGATTTGAACGGTCTGGAATTGACCGCCTGATTCACCCCTCGCAGAGCTTCCCATGCCTCACTCTCCAGTAGAGTGGTCCTTGGTGGACCGTCTACATCATCTATGGTCTGAGGAAGACCGTTCAAACTCCCCTATCACGGTCCCACCATGACTGCCCTACGGTTCAACGGTTTGAGATAAACCGTTCCATTCCTGTCCCTTCATATTCTAAACGGTCCCGAGTGGGCCGTCCTGTGGTTTGAACGGTCCGATGTGAACCACGTGGTTATGCCGACAGGTTTTAAACGGCCACCCCTGGGCCGTGTTATGTGGAACGGTTCTATGTGAACCGCTTTGTTTGATTGGACGGTCCCTGTGGAACCGTTTTGTGTCGTCTTCCCCAACGGCATATCCCACCGCCGTGGGTGGCCCAATGGCCACCATTTTAGCCCCTGAGGATCGTATTCCCCTCCCCAGTCACCTAAACTAGCATGCATGGTCTAAAATAGAAGTTTAGGACTAGGGTTTTGGCTACCTACCTTCGGGTCCTGGGCGGCCTTCGTTGTCGCCTCTGCGGCCGGTGGCGCTTCCTCCACAGCCTCTGTAGCTCCGGCTAGTCCTTCCTCGGCCGCAGGCGTCACGAGCTCCTCCTCCACGAGCCTCTCCTCCGTCGGGGTTCCTTCCTCCACGGTGGGCTCCACCGCCAGTGGCGGTGACGACATCCCCTCCTCGGCCATCGAATGTCCGCCTCTCCTTGGTGCACGGCGCTTCACGGGCATGAAGATCATGGATGAATGGATGGAGAATGGAGAATGGGGGGTGGCTTTGGCTCTCTCTCTGGCTTTGGTGCTCGGTTGGGTTTTCCCTCCTCCGTTGGTTGTGGTGAGGAGGAGGGAGGACATGCTCCCAGCTTTCTCCAGCACTCCTCGGCCTTATGATCGGGCTTGTCACAATAATGGCAATTCTCTTTGGCGAGTGTGGTGATGGAGAAGGGCTTGTTATTACCCTTGGTCTTCTTGTCTTTGGAGGACTCACCTCCATTAGAAGGTCTCTTCTTATTGAAGGAGGGCTTGAAGTGGTTGGGGCTCATGACGGTCTCCTACTTGTCTTTACCACAGATTTTATCAGACAACTCTGTGGCATCCTCCAGTAGTTGAGCATGACAGACAATCTCGGGATATAATTGGATATCCATTGGAGCCAGTTGGGTGATGAACTAGGGCCTGAGCCCGTTCAAGAATCACTGAGCATTCATCACTCTGTACCCACCAGGTGAGGTGCGTACCTAGCCAATCGGGAGAACTGGGCCTCATACTCGGCCATAGTCAGGGTTCTCTACTTCAGAGCTGCGAACTCCATGGCCTTCTTCGGACATAGTCAGAAAAGTATTTATCATTAAAATGACCAACAAAGTTGGCCCAAGTGATGTTTCCTTCAGGCAAGGTGGCTTCTATTGATTCCCACCAACATCTAGCATCTCGCTCCAGCTGGAACGTAGCTAGCAGAACTTTCTCATCATCCGTGCACTATATTACGTGAAAAATACTTTCAATCTCCTTAATCCAGTTTTCAGCATCGTCCGGGTTGGAAGAACACGTAAACATTGGGGGATTTAGGTTTCTGAAACTCCTGTGGCTCCCATAGGGTGATAGCCAGTGTGGCCCCTTCTTGGGGTGACAGCTCAGCTGTACCCACTGCGCACCAAAAATCCCCGTAGGGTGGCGTGAGATCTTCCATGTCGGACGAACATGGGGGGGCTGTGCCGCTGGAGAGTAAGGCTGTGCCGCTGAAGAGGCCCAGGCGACCGTGCCGTTGAAGGGCTATACGCTGTGCCGCTGGAGGGGCAAAGCGGCTGCACCACTGAACGGCCTGAAGGCGTGCCGCTGAGGAGCCTGCCTGAGTGTGCCGCTGAAGGGCAAAGCGGCTGCACCACTGAACGGCTTGGAGGTGTGCTGCTGAAGGGCTCTTGCGAGGGTGTGCCATTGAAGGCACGTGGTGTGCCGGTGAAGAAGCCCCAGGAGCATGCCGGCGAAGCCTACGCTGGGCTGGGCGTACCGTTGAAGGCACGGGTGTGCCGCTGGGGGCTTCTGATGGTTGTGCCGTTAAAGGCACTTGAAGTGTGCTGTTGAAGGCCATCAGTGGGCATGCCGTTGAAGGCTACGCCAGGCCTCTCTTGAAGGGGATTGGGCGTGCCGCTGAAGGGCACGGGAGCGTGCCATTGAGGGGCACGTTAGGGCGTGTCGTTGAAGACACTTTGTGAGCTTATTGAAGTGGGTTTCATGACTTATTCCGGACCCAATCAACGGTCCATTTGATTCTCTTCGGGGGCCCACGAGCAGTGAGCTTCGCCAGGGGCTATCTTCTCTTCACTGTCGTTGTTCCAGAGACGTCTCCACGACAGCATGTTGTCTGTTCGGAGGGTCCGAGTGGGACGTCCCCTCCAGGGACTCTTCGGTCAAAGTTGTTTGTTGTTGTTGGACTGGCAGGGACATATGGGCGTGCGATTTTGCATGTCCACAGAGAGCTATTGCCCAATTAAGGAAACGTGATCGCCACTAAGGTAAAACAACAAGCCAAAGACCTGGGGAATACCTTAGAATAGGAGGATGATGCACCCGCCCACAGGAGAGAGAAAACCAGAACTTGAAATCTGTAACTCAGGAGAGCTTAACGGACTGGAGATGATGCGTTATAAGACCTTAACGCGCCTCTGATGAGCCGTTATACTTCTGCTGCAGAGAAAAGAGTGGGAACTTTAATCTCCACGCCTCCCCGCTAGCCAGGAAGCTTGGGCCTCGTGCTTTGAGCTTGTAAACCTGCAAAAGAGTTTAAACCATGAACAAAAACACCCGGATTAGCCTTCTTTCAAGTGTAGCAACTATTTAAAGAGAAAATTGAAGAACATCAAAAGGATGGGAGGATACTGGGGAGGTTTGATTTTTTAACCCCTCTGGGGTGTTTTAAAAAGATGGGAAAGATTCAGATGCATGCAACACAGAGGAGAACGTGGGAGAAGAAGAGGGAACATGCCATGATTGCTTAGAGAAGGGAGAAACCAATTAAAAGAATGAACTTTGCTGAACTTGCCCCTTCAAGCTAATACTCTCTGGACTTAGGCAGAAGACGGACATGGGATGCAGCCTTTCTTGGATGGATTTGGCTCCAGGATGCAGCAGTACTTCGTGGGAACTCCAGAAAAATCTCCACTTTTAACCATGAAGACAAGGGTTCTATTTATAGACCCTCCAAGTCTTGGGGCGAGTTGGAGAGAGAACAGCTAAAAAGTAGTTTATCAAGAAATAAAGGACTTGAGACTACTCCATTATCCCGAGCCGATGAAGACCAACCCAAAGTGTCGGAGTCACCAGAAGCACTGTCAGTTCCACGATGATCACGGCCTGTAATGACCTGGGATTCAAGTACCGGAAAGAAACCAGCATGACTCGAACCTCGACCCACCACCAACAAACCCGAAGGCTCGGAAGGGTTAAAGGATGGTGTGAGGGTACACAAGAAGCTAAAATAACTGCAGAGATAATGTAAAAAATAACTAAATAATAATACAAAAAATTAAATAAATAACTAAATTGCTACAAGGTCTAGTGTATCTCATGTCCAAAATAAGTACAGTCAACAGAAAGAAAAGTACAAGTACACAGGGCATACCCCGATTGTAGCAACTGGCTAGTAGCCCTGACCGTACGAACTACGTGGAATCTCGGTTACGCCTCCCAACAAACCTGCCTCACCTAAAAATAAAGGGGTGAACCTTATTTCATAGGCTCAGTAGGGATCCCGCGGACCCCCACCTCGTGTGAAAGAAACAAGGTGAAGGACACGAACGAGCACGGAAGGTGACACTACGTAACGAGAGCACGACAGAACCAACAAGCAATAATAAATAAATAAGCTCTCTACAACTAGTCGTACTGTTATCTGACGTGATTTGTTTTATTTTTTTATTAATTCATTTATCTAGCTTATTTATTAATTATTTATTGATTGGCATGCCAGTCACATGTGTGATAAATTTATTATGCGCTCATCTGACAGATCAGGCGATTATAGGTGATCGTGTCAGGACCAGAAGTCCGTCATACCATAAAGGCTATGGTGTTAATTACGCCCTTCCTAAGAAGGACAACCCTTGATTAAACGCCAAAGTAGGAGGCCTCAGAGGGCATATAAAAGATTGTGTGTGTGATAATGAAAGGATGTATAAATGATGAATTTATTTGAATGCATGGATCAAATCCGATAGCATCTCCCCTTGGCTTAAGTTTATGCCAGGTGAGGATAGGAGATCGCCCACGCAGTGGCGGGACGGAATCCGAGCAGTGATTGGGATGGTGTCCCTCGATGTACGCCTTCGAAGGGACGTCTCATCTTGTTAATCTACCCTGAAAGGCATAGCCAAAAGGGGGTACGCATTGATGGCGCTCCCTTGGTTTATCGGGATTTATCATTGTCAAATCACGATTCCGACAGCATCTCCCCTTACTTTGGACCGTGCCAAAGAAGAGATAGACCGTCACCCATGGAGTGCCGGGGTGATAGCCGGAACAAGAGAGCACTGAGGCTCCTAAACAATGCAATCACCTTATGGTGACGTTTAATGTTCCCCTTGGCAACTGTCGGGACACATGCAGAGGCAGAGCCCTTCAAACTTATGGGGTTATATGTGTGCGGGTCTGATCCGGGACAACGAAATATAGGGGAGGTTATTCCCCATTAATTTATTCCCTGGGATTCTGGTGAAGGTTCGTGGGCATCCCCGAATAGGTCTACAGGGTTGAGAAGAGGTTTAAATGAGGACTGCGGAGGGTTCTCGGCGCGGGGTACATTGGGCGCACGAGGGTTCTCGGCGCTGCATGGCTAGAATTATGGGCCTGACCCATTAAAGAGGAAGGGAGGAATAGTGCCTCGACGCGGGACCCCTCTCGGCGCAAGAGGGGGTGGAACAGGGTGCGGTTATTGGCGGGAGAGAGGGGCACGGTGCTTTCGACGCAAGAAGGAGAAAGAGCTCACGGCCCGGGAGGCTCTCGACGTGCGAACCCCCGCGCCGCGGGCTATTCACTACGCTGTGAGGGTTTGGCGTTGAGAAGGTTTTAGGGAGGCTGTGATCCGATGCTATATTTTTTTAGGTTTTTGGGATTTTCAGTGGAAGCAACTATATAGTCTAGGGATTTTGGACTCAAAACGTGAAATATGATAGGGCCACATAAGGGATTATTACAGGGTATAGTGGATTTGGGAATGGATTTTGGGGATTCATCATAGGTGAACCTGAATCATCACAATTCCATCCTGGAACTTGCTATTTCATCATCCGTCGCCCTGGGAACCAAGATATTGATGTCTCTGGTCCCAGGAGCAACCTTGATGGCACTTAAGATCGGGTGTTATTGAAGCGAGGGAATTCTAAACACTAAAACCATTATTGGTAGCTACATTATGAATAATAACTAGTTCCAGAAGCCAGGAGATGGCCTGACTCTGATTCTGGAAACAAGCTTCTGAACCCCAAGTAGATATTAAAACACGTTGCGAAGCAATTGATTCATATGCTACATATATAGAGAAGACAGCGAGGGGGGGGGGCAGAATGATCTTTCTTATTCGCATCCTCTTCCAAAATATCACCAACAATGGTCATACATTGTACTCATCAGCTCAGGGCGGGAGTACGGGTCTTGGCCGGGGTTGTCTTCCCCACATCCGGAGCGTGGAGGTATCATTTTCACTCTTGTACTCGGCATTTGCTTTATTTCATATATTTTTTATATGCCATTGCTCGCATGTGTTAGGGCCATTAGCTTGATATATACTTAGTTCACTGCTGCGAGAGAGAGCGAAACTCGTCTCGTGACCCGATCCGGACACGAGAGAGAGTTAACTACCTGACTCATAGCCGATTTCTCAACCGCGTAGTCTGCATGCTCCCCTCACTAGGGACGTCCGCGAGCTAGAGTCCCAAGTTCGCGTGTCCGTTCTGCATCACTCCCGTCTCCTGAACACACAAGAGGAATCCAACACCCTAAACAGGGAATCGAAAGACAATGGTAAACAGGAAAAAGAACAAAGAAGAAATATAATCAGGAAAGTAAAAGATGTAGCTCTGAGTAGAGCAAAACAGTTCAGGATCTGATCCTTGAACTGATGGAATCAAATCTTTAGTCACGAGCAGGCTTCTCTCAGATTCTCTCTTTCACCTTTTCTTTTGGTTTTTTCTTCACGAAATGGCTCACAGATTTGCTCTCTCTTTCTTTGTTTTCTCCTGGCTCACTCCTTTTACCTTCTCTTCTCAGACTCTTGCTCTCTCTTCATAGCTTCTACTCTCACTCTAACCCTTATTCTTTTTCAGCTCTCACTCTCTGGCGGCTTCTTCTTGCTTCTCTCGCTGCTGTCTACAGCATTCAGTGGCTTCCCACACTTGGTATCCACAGCCAAGGTTGCTTCTAGCTCTTTCATCCACGGCCAAGGCTGCCTTTTTATAGGGACAAAGCCTCCATAAGAGAGAGGCAGAAAAGCCTGGTGAAGACCCATTGATCCACGTGGCACATGGAGTGTTCTTATTCTGCAAGCTTTTAAAACCCACGTGACATCCTTTCTTAGATCTCGTGCCATCTTAACACTATAGCAAAAATTTGTCGGACTCACGTGCCAACTTTCAGCCATTCTTGGGAACACATGCCATTCATCTTGGATCACGTTCCTAGCATTAGTTAGAGCTCACGTGCTTGCCTTCATCCTGTCAGTTAGAAGAGAGGCATTTTGTCAAACACCTTATGGTCAGAGTTCATACTTAGGCAAAAATCAGATAGAAAATATATGCTCAGACCAATGATATGGATGTTCATGAGAATGCCTTAAGACAGTGGACAAAGATGCTCAGACTTGAAAACATGCTCAGACCTATATGTGCACAGACTTGAAACTGTGCATGGACTTGGATATATGCATAAACATGAAATCAGCATGTGTGTAGACCTTAAATTCCCTAATATGCACAGACCCAAAACATGCTCAGACCTTGTGATGTTGATGGTAGATATTGCGCAGACCTTATACTGGAATATGCTCAGACCTGAAGGTGCTTGGACTACTTTACATGCATAGATCTGGAATCCAAATGTGCACAGACCCTAGAGTTATATGCAAGACATGCACAGACCTGAATTCCAAATGTGCACTGACCCTAGACATGAGCAAGGCAAATGTGCATTGACCTTGTCTATGTACAAGACCGATGTGCATCGACCCCGTCTATGGTCCTACAAGATGTGCACTGACCTTATATGCATTCAGGGAGAATGTGCACCAACCTTCCATGCAGTCTAGCAAATGTGCTCCGACCTTAGTATGTAGTCTAGCAAATGTGCTCTGACCTTAGTATGCAGTCTAGTAAATGTGCTCCGGCCTTATATGTTGTCTAGCAAATGTGCATCAACCTTATGTGCAATCTAACCCAATGTGCACCGACCTGATGATGCATGAGAGAAGAACAAGCGTCGACCTTATAGCATATGAGAGCAGAGTGGCATCGACCTTACTCTGTTGGAGAGCAAACTCGCATCGACCTTACTATGCATAACAGCGCCATGTGCATCGACCTTATAAAGTGACTACACACATATGCATCAACCTTATGTACACAGCTACAGTGACATGCATCGACCTTGTATGTAGTTTAGAAAACATGCATCGACCTTGTATGTAGGTTGAACAAAATGTGCACCGACCTGCATGATGGTGTGAACAGGATATGCATCAACCTTCATTTGCTATGAATAGTGATGTGCATCGACCTTATGTCCATGTGTTATACACTAGCGTCGACCTTACTATGCAAGGACTAGAACATGCATCGACCTTCATGCAATGAACAATAATGTGCATTGACCTGATTATGCATGATAGCCTATATGCATCGAGCTTTTTGCAATGAGATGAACATGTGTATTGACCCTGCTATGAAAATACTTGGATCATGTGCTCCGACTTTGAGTATGCTCAGACCTGTGAAACATGTTTGTGCAGACAACATGTTTGGTAATATGACTATGCATGATCATCTTCTTATGAGATTCTTATGTCGTGAGGATTTCATTAAGGTTTTGCTTAAAGGGTCCATGCTTATACTTGGCCGTCTGTTTAAGTTTGCTCGTTGGTCCTTGGATTTCTCTCCAGATGCTGATTCTTCAGTGGTTCCAATTTGGGTTGAATTCCCTCATCTCCCTGCCAACTTTTTCTTTGAATCTATGATGAGATCTATTGTTGGAAGTGTTGGCATGGTGCTTCAAATTGATCAGGATACCTCTGCTCTTACTCGATCTAGTGTTGCCCGAGCCTATGTGGTCTTGGATATTGCTCAAAGGATCCTGGATAAAATATTAATCGATTAAGGTACTGATGGATTTTGGCAGCCCATTGTCTGCCCTCATCTGCCATTATATTGTTCTGGTTGCCATCGTCTTGGCCATGTGGTTGGCCATTGCAAGAAATTTACGTCCGATCGAGGTGCTGTTAATGGTGTTTCTGATGACCTTCCTCCGGTCTCTGGCAAGTCTGCTCCGACCAGGACGGTTTCGCAAGCTTGGAAGGTTGTTTCCAAGTCAGTTCCAGTTCCCAGTTGCGACCCTGTCGATCCAGCTGGCCCCTCTGTGCAGTCTGGGCCATCCGTTGCTAACTTGCCCATTGAATAGTCACTTCCTTCTATGAAGGCTCTTGGCGTTCAACTGGTGCCTCCTCTCTTAATGGCCAATAATATTGATGTTAATGCTACTCATGTTGCTTGCGCTGGTGCATCTTCCCTTCCTGGCGATCCAAGTCCTGTCCAGTTATCACAAGACGCTTCTCTTCAGGCCACCTCGTCTCTTGGAATGCTTCCCTCCCTAGTGGAGCCTGGCGCTACTTCCACAGCACCCCTGTTTTCATCTCCTGAGGTCCAAGGCCCCATTGAAGCTCCTTCCCTTGCTGCCTCATCATCCTGTGGCCCTTGTGGTGATGCTGCTGCTGCCTTGCTGTCGGTCGATGCCCTTCCATTTATCCCCTCATCCGTTGCTGCCACTCCTTTGGTAGGTGTTTCTTTGGCCCCGTTGGCATCGGTCCCATCCCCTACTGTTGACAACTTTTCATCTGGGGTGCACGATGGGGCCTCTGATCCGTCTGGTTGCTTTGTCTCCCTAGAGGAGGCTTATCCTTCCTCTTAGTGTGCTCTCGGTGAACCTGTGATTGTTGCCATCTCCTCCATGTGCTTGCCTGCATCTTCTCTGCCTGTTGAGGAATCTCCTCAGCTGCCTCCCCCTACCTCTGGTGTTGTTGGAGCCCTTTGTGCGGTTGGCATTGGTGTTGATGCTGTGAAGACATCTGCTGCTGCTATCGGCCCACCTCCATTGCCTTCCCATGGTTCTACTACTGCTGGTTTTGATCTTGTTGGAGACCCCCCCCTCTATGGCGAGGGCCGTCTCCACCGTGGACCCTGCTATCAGTTCTGTTCCCGCTGGTGCCTCCATTGGGGTGGCCGCTTCTTCCTCCAGGCTGGAGCCTTCTCCTGGTTTGATGCTGGGTGTTGTCCATGCTACTGCTCTTGTGGTCCCAAAGTCTGGGATTGATCGTGGCAAAGGGCTCTCATTGGCCCCTGATCTAGTCCCTCCTAAGCATGCTTCTTTCACAGGCAATGCGTCGGCCCCTCGCTTCCTCTGTAACCCCATCATGTGGTGATCGCACTGGCTGCTCCCAATGCTCCTATTGTTGTGCCTCCTGTCTCTGTAGCTATTGCTCCTCCTAAGGTCATCCCTAGGCAGCCTCTTGAAGAAGAGATTTGACTATCGTCTGCCTTGGCTCATTCGGCTAATGCCCTTCGGTCTTGGGCTACTGCGGTAGCCAGCCAGTTTCCTTCCTCTAGTATGGCTCCCCCAGCTGTCTCCATTCCTATTGCAGGCTTGGTTCAAGAAGATTTTGATGTTGCTGATGATGATCTTGGGTGGGAACTTTACTCTCCTCATCGTTGGGTGACTAGGAGTGCACGTCACAGATCCAACCCACGCTATCATCCTTAGCTCTCTTCTCGTTGCTTGTTTCTATCTTTATTGGTCCATTGGTGTGTTTTGATGTTCTTTATTTTGGACCCCTGGCTATCTTGTTTTCCTGGTTCATCCCCTTGTTTTGCTTTGAGCCACATTTTGTTCCATAGCCCCTCTGCGTAGGGTGACTATCGTTTGGCTCTATTCTCTTGTATTTTTTCCTTTCCTATTATATTAATAAAAATGCCTAGCTGATCCCCAGATCTGATTAGGTATTACCATAGTTAAAAAAAAGTGTTGATTTAAAACACGTTGTGCAACATGGATATTGTTGGGTTTCTGAACTGCTCTGATACCAATTGATGGGTTTCTGAACAGCACTGATGCCAAGTGTTGGAATCAGAATAGCTCTGATACCACGTGTTGTGTTACACGGGCTGGCGCAGGTTTGATTCTGCAGGTGAAGGTGTATCAGACGATGTAGGGTTCGGGTGCAGGACATTTCATCATCGACCGAGCCTGTCGATTATAGTTGATGTTAATTTACATCGGACGTAATCCGAACACCATTATTTTTACTGTCGAAGGAAGAGCGTTAGTGACCCTGGGAGCAGCGACGTCGGGAGAGCTTAATCTGTGCAACAGTGACGGAGCAACACCACCACCACAAAGATGAGTGGAGGTAGGGAGACCGATCTTAGTGTGGGCACTTGAGATGGCACGGACTCCGGGTGTGGAGCGACTGACACTAGCTCGAAAGGTGGAGCAGCGAATGCTCGCTCAACAAGGAGTAGGCAGGTTCTGGCTCGGGTGCAGAGCAGCTGGCATTGGCTCAGCAAGGAGCATGCATGTGCTGTCTCGGGTGTGGAGCGGCTGACACTGACTCAACAAGGAGCAGGCAGGTGCTGGCTCGGGTATAGGGTCCGTCCTGTTGGTGGGGTAGGGACCGAGCTGGGAGGTGTACGGCAGTCTACTGGATAGTGTTGAGATTGGCATCCGGTGAGGACGAGAGACAATTCCTCGACTGGATTACATCACTATAAGCCGTGGAAGGCGTTATGTGGGGCGTTGAAAGTCCGATTACAAGTATGTGCAAGCCACGAGACAATTTCGTCATTTATGACGGTCCTTGAGTCATTGCGTTGTTCTGCGAGTATTTTCGCCTTTGTACATAATGCCCGTTGCAGGACTTGTGATTCATCAAGACGCTGCTTGAGGGGTGTTGCGAGGTACCCTTGATATGCGGTGGTGGCTTGTTACCCAACCCTGAGAGAGCTTGCAAGTTCTTTCTTGCTCGTCTCCTATATGTTGTTTATTGTTGCATGCCTACCTTGGGTGAAGAGCTGACGGGCGTGGCTTGTGCGGAGCAATCAGGTGATGTTGAGATTGGGGAAGTCGGGTGCAGTGGGCACCATTGTGGCTGAAGTAATTTGATGCCGTGGGTACCATTATGACTAAAGTGGCCTGGGGCGGTTGAGACTGAGGCGGTCGGATGGCGTGGGTATCACTGTGACTGGAGTGGCCGGGTGCTATTGAGACTAGGGCGGTTGGGTGGTGTGGGCACGATTATGATTGGAGCGGCCTTTCACTGTTGTGACTGGGGTGGTTGGGTGACGTGGCGCCACGTGACTGAAGCAGTCGGGCGCTGTTGAAACAGAGGCCGTAGGGCGGCATGGGCACCACTGTGATTGGAGTGACCGAGGGCTGTTGAGGCTAGAGTAGTTGAGCGCTGTTGAGGTTGGAGTAGCTGGGTTCCGTTGAGGCTATGGTAGTCAGGTGTCCTGGGCACCACTGTGACTGGAGCAACCGGGGGTCATTAAGGCTGGAATAGTTGGGCGCCGTTGAGGTAGGAGTAGTTGGGCACCGTCGAAACTATGGTATTCGGGTGTCGTGGGCACCACTGTGGCTGGAACGATTGGGGGCCGTTGAGGTTGGAGTAGTTGGGCGCCGTCGAAGCTATGGCAGTCGGGTGCCGTGGGCATCACTATGAATGGAGCGACCGGTGCGACCGGGGGCCGTTGAGATTGAGGTAGTTGGGCGCTGTTGAGGCTGGAGTAGCTGGGCGCCATCGAGACTATAGCAGTTGAGTGCCGTGGGCATCATTGTGACTGGAGCGACCGAGGTCCGTTGAGCCTGGAGTAGCTGGGCACTGTTAAGGCTGGAGTAGTTGAGCGCCGTTGAGGCCATGGCAGTCAGGTGCCGTGGGAACCACTGTGACTGGAGCGACCGATCACCGTTGTGACTGGGTTGTTGAGCGCCGTTGAGATTGGGACACTCGGGCACCATCAGGATTGGGCAGTCGGGTGCTGGGGGCACCGTGTGACTGGAGTAGTTGAGCGTCGTTGAGACTGTGACACTCGGGCACCGTTTATCAAGACAGAGACCCCACACTTTGTCTTGCGTCAAGGCTTGTCTAGCGTGCCCTTGGCGTGTACCCCCTAGTCAGGACGTTGATGTAGGCCGAATCGTTCTCTTCGTCTCGTGATTGCAGAACCTCCTTTACATGATGTCCACTGGGGGGGTCTGACGTGGAGGTTTGTGTCTTGCCTTGAACGCCGTCTGAGGGTGATCATGCGACATGCCCTCAGTGTGTGATTGCTAAGCATAAGACCAACCAACAACAATTGGATCGCCGTACTCGTCGAGAACTCCCCGTAAGTTGCATGTTGCCTATGGGGCTCAACCATGGTTGGCAGTATCGGCCGAAACCGATACATTTCGGCCAAAATGTATCGGTTTCAGCTGGTACTGAAACGATACTAGACCCTTGCACTGTAGCAGGTCCAAAACTAAAAAGAAAGAATTTTTTAATGGTTTCGGGTGAAATAAAATTTGGCAGCATCTCCCCTTAACCCGGGCATAAGGGAGATACAGGGAATGCGCCCACATGGAGTGGCAGAACCCGATAGTCGGAGGTGGGCGCCCGAGAGTGACAACACCTTTGATAAAAGGTCAGAAAACCCATAGGAAATGATGAGTGGGGGACCTCACTAAGATTGGCTGGGGGTGTGCTGGACGAGGAGGAAGGACTGGAGACTAGTGTGCCGGCCAGGGAGCCTAAAGGGGGGGGCTGGAGAAGTGTGTCGGGCTAAGGGTGGCTAGGGTGTGCCGGGCTGAGGGGCTGGCCAAAGGGTTGAAGGTATACGGGACAGGAGGAGGTGTACCGGCGAAGAGAGTGTGCCGACGAAGGATGGACCAGGGGTGTTGTACCACTGATGGACCGTGTCGACGAAGGGAGAGGAGGAAAGTGTGCCGTGATAAGGCGTATGAAGGGTGTGCCGATGAAGAGTATAAGGGCGTACCGGCGGAGGCCTGGCCAAAGGGCTGTACCACGGAGGGCAAGGGGGTTAAGGGTGCATCGGCCAAGGGCTATGTCGGTGAAGGGGGGTCAAGGTGTGCCGCTGAGGAAGGGGCTAAGGGCATACCATTGAAGAAGAGGGCTAACTCAGAAGCATGAAGACTAAAGGTGTGCCACTGGGGGTGAGGCTGAAAGGGGGAGGAAGGCCATGAGGCATTTGGGCTTGGCCTGGCTAATAGGGAAGCTTCAGTCAGGAAAGGGTAGATGGGGACTAGGTGCTCGAGGAGGCTAGGGAGGCACTGGTCAAGAGAGGCGATGGCTGGACAGGCTGAGATTAGTGAGGGAAAGAAGGTGATGTGACACCACCTTGGGGGTGATAGTCGCAAGACCGAAGACCCCTCGGACCTGGTAAGTAAGCAATGCAATGTACCAGCAACCTCACTCGAGCGGACTCTCCCGCTCAGTGCGCACTCGGGCCCGTAGGCTACTCGACAATGGTAGGGAGGGTCCGTAGTGGGACCTTGACGTCCGGGGTAAGGCTAGCTTAGGATGGACCCCCTAAGGGCCTGGGATGCCCAATTCCGTGGGCGGTCAACACACCAAGGGCGTGGGATGTAAGGGATTGCTCTCGCCTTGCTCCGCGGTGGTCACTCGATGTACGAAAAGTTGGAACGGGCACTCACTCGCCATCCGACGGGCAACCAGAAATAATACTAAGCTAAGCAATGATAAAACTAGCAGAGGAAGGGGCCTAAATCTCACCTGGTCAGCATGAAGATGCCGATCTCGACCGGAGATGAGGCGAACGGGGAAACATGGGTATACCGCATGCTGTGCCGGTGTAGCTCTAACCTGAAAATTTAGAATAGTACACCACTACGTCTCTCGTAGGAGGGGGATGTCGGGGTGGGGGTTAAATTGAATTACACCCAAAACTACCTCCACACAGGGAGGGGCAGTAAGCCAACCAGGCGGGGTGGGGAACGGAGGGGGTCGAAAGCCGACCGATCTCACTCGGGCAAGCTGGCCTGCTGCCCTTGCTGTCTGCCACCAGTGACTTGTCAGGGACAGAGCTCCTGGCTGGAATGTCCACTGGGGATAGGATCAGAGGCGTTGGAAATCTTGATGTTTTAGCTTGCTCCTGGCAGAAACATCGTCTCGTTCTGATCTCGGATGCACCGAGTATGATAGATTCGGTAGAACTGCGTCGAGCTTCTCTACTGTAGGCCAGAGAGGGCTTGGACGAGGCCGTACTCCCAACTGGAGTATCAGATCGAGGCAGGACCACGGCCACTCAGTCTAGTGCTCTTACACCAAAATTCTCTTCCTGAATCACCCAATCATGCCAGTGGTGGGTCCTGGATGTTGACTGGGTCGAGCTAGTTGCAAGGACAGAATTCTGGACTCAATTCTCTGGTGGTGTAGCTGTCCGATCCGAGGTCAGAAGATAGCGGGGCAAGAGTCGTCACAAATAGGGCCGTCCCATGGATCTTTCAGAGCTGGAATGGCCCCGTTCTGAGGTGGGAGACGCTACTACCGATGATTCTTGTGAAGTCACACTGCACAAGATGCCAGCCGGATAGGGGAGACTTGTCAGGGGTGTAACTCCCAGTTGGAAAATCAGAATGAGGCAAGACCAAGCTTGACTGAAAGCTGATTGACCTTTGATGAACTTCTCCAGAGGGCTCGGGCAGAAGATGACATCAGTGACTGTGGTGCTTCCTGTGGTGGACTGCTTGTTCTGGCCACCAATAATTTAGACTGCAAGACTGGTTCAACTTGTCATCATCGGTGTTCTTGAACGGGAACTCCAAATGGGTCGGGGCCAACTTTGACTGAAATTTGGACGACCCTAGTGGGGATTCTCCAAGGGGCTTGATCAGAAGATGGGGGATGAGGCCGGAGCAGCTTCTGGAAGGCACTTGTGAGCGGTCTATCATTGGATCGAGTTTATCCTGAGCGTCCTGTGCTGGGTCAGCCAGTCTGTTTCATGGGGATAAGTGGATTACTTATCTTTTATTTTATTTACCACCGACACCTATAAGGAATCTAAATCAGGAAAGCATACCAAGTGCCGAGTGAACACTTGGCCCGACGCACTGACAGCTAAGAATCTCCACGCAGCACCCTCAACCCACGAGGAAGAACCGTCACACCTGAAAACTAGGGGTGAGCCTCCTATCACTGGCTCAGTAGGGGTCCCGCAGAATCCCAACCGAGAACCATGGCGGCACGAAAAGTAGCAGTAACAACAACAACAACAACAATAGGAGTAGCTACAACAACAATGGTAGAAACACGGCTATACACGAATCTCTGAAACACGACAGCCGATGAAACCATGGCTCTACATCTACTCCTACCGAAAAGGAAATCGATACCCCAATCCCACAGTCGGGAGATCAGCAGACTACGAACCGCCCTAGCCACGCTACTAGAAAATGACATGACACCTCTATCGTGGAGGCCTATACTCACACATGAAGGCCCACATCGAAACCACATGATCCAGAAACACGGTCACGACCTCACTATCTTAGACTCCACGCGGGCTAGGAAAACCCTCAGTGACGTTCACCGGAAACCCTAGACCTCGGTTTCAGGAAAACAACCGAAAACTACACACAGAAATCTCATCTCACAGATGAGGAATGGAATCTCGAGTCACAATAACTCACCTCACGTGACGGGAGTACCTACCCACTAGAAGCAAGGCCAAATGCGTCCACTAACGTCTTAGTCTGCGCCTCAGGTGTACCGTACTAGTAACCATAGAACAAGGACTAGCTAGGGTCGCGCTCGTCAGCGCGTGTCCTCTGCCCCCAACTACGCGTGCAAACATAGACCATCTGCTCTAGGTCGGGTCCTCTAGCTAGTTTTCCCCCCAGTCGGACTCAGGCTGTAAAGGCAAGGGGCCCTACGGTAACCAGCCTAAAAATCGTCTCACTCGACTCACGCTCTCCACCACTCCAGGTGGGTCCACACACGCGTGCGCAGGAAAGCTACAACTAGTGGGGGCTCGCTAAACGTGGACACTGAAAATCACGCACGCACTCATCTCGAGTAACGTGAAGTGACAGGTGGCTCGCGGCCACCAGACTCTGGACAACCCACTAGACCTAATAACCCAACGGTCCTTGAGTCACGAGACTCGGGTCAAGACCGCTGCATGTGACGACACAACGCCATCAATCTGGCCTAATCCATAGGTCTGAAATCACGGTGACACGATTCTCAAGGTAGCTCACAAGCTGTCGAGTTGATCCCTCATCCATGGGACACACGGGAAACCTCTAGCCCCAGGCTAGTTAACTGGACTCACAGTCCAAGGCCCACCACATGGCCCACGCAGAAAAGGCTTCTCGGAGAAACCCACGTCGCGCGGGAAAGACTCTCCGCACTCATGCCGACTCACGACAACTCGTCCTAACAAAAGCACGAAAGCCTAGAACACGTGGGGTCACTTGGACTCCCAAGATCCACGACACGCTAATCAAAGTAACTCGGTACCTCCGGACACCCCTAAAGATACGAACACAGAACCCCCGGGTGTCCGTGACTCTCATGAGGTCAAAGGTCGACCACTGGGTCACAACCGGGTCGACCGGAGGCCAACACAACGCGAAACGGACACGACGAACACAAAAATCACGTGGCGGTCCTCTCTGGGCCGTCACAGAGCCTGGCGGCCTCCTCCAGACCGCAAGGCCTGGCCTAGCAGTCCAGTCAGGATCGCTAAGCCCCAGAGACGCTCGAACCGCAGGCGGTCGCCTCCAGACTGCCAAGTAGGGTGGCGGTCCTTGGCCTGAGCCGTTGGCTGGCACTCAGTCGCAAGGCCGCTACCCAACCTGACCCTGAACGACTACGAAAATAGAAAACGGTCATGCCCTGACCGCAAGGCACACCCTGGAGGTCTCCTAGAGACTACAAAGCTCGGTAGCAGTCCATCGCGCGACTGCAAGGCTCGAACTGACATAAGGGACCCCTGGCGGTCTCATGAGGACCGCCTCACCCTCTAGCGGTCCCTGGAAGGACCGTTGCGTCGTCCCGAGCTCAAAAATGGTGAACTCTGTAAAAATCCCATTCCACGCCCCATTCACACCCACGTGAAGGGGAAAACAAGGGGAAACTAGTCCCCAACCTCTCTAGCATCGAGAGGACCCATTAAAATCTCAAAAATGTGATCAAAACCCTCGATCTGGCTCACACCCCAAAACATACTTTTTTCCCCAAAACGTGAAGATCACCCCGCTCTGCTCACCTCGGCCTATAAAACTCGCAGAAAAGGAAGTACATAGGTTAAGGATCCGTTTGGAGTTCCCTGCTCCTTAAAGGTGTGTAACGGACGCTTGGGTAAGCTTTCGACGGCCGGTCCGAGCTTGGGAGGCTTGCTGGGAGTCTTCCCGAGTGATGGACGCGTAGCTCAGATAGGTGACATTGGGCCCTCGCAGGGGCTTTCCCGACCGACCCATCGCTCAGACTTCCAGACTCGGGGGTTGCCTAGGAAGTGCTGATCCGAGTGGGTTTGGGGCTTGGAGTAAGTGGGCCCAGAATGGGGCTGTCACTATAGGGAGCTGGGCCTGGTTCGGTCGAATTGGACCTAGTTGGGTCGTGCTCTTGGGTGGTAGATTTTCTCCCTCTCCACTTGTCCCCCCTACTCCCGAGCCAAAATTGGGCTTGGATGAGTAACATTTGTGGGGGTGACGTTGGTGGCTCGAATTGGGTAAGGGTTTCTTTTCGACAGGGGCCATTTAATGCAGCTATCCTGGGAATGCGCCCGTGATGATGACTCTCCTGAGTCGATGCGAGGAGTCTCTTTTCAGAGTGCGGAACGTCACGTCGCCTCCCGCCGAATCGCTGGGAGTATAAACATCGCGCGGGTTCACGTTCCATGCCTCATTTGTTTAGGGTTTTATCTCTCCATCGCCCTGGTATTTTGAAAAGCTCATGCGCCGCGAGGGGGGTCAGGAGGAGCAAAGAATCACAGAAGGCTTCGTGGAGGTCGCGGAGATTGCGGCGGCGGCGATTCGTCAGTGTCCACCTCCTCCCGAGTCACCTGAGTCGACACTTTCCTTCTTTTCCCCTTGTTCCTCTTGTTCGACCATGGCGGAGCAATGCCTTACTGTTGAGGAGCAGGAAGTCGGTCAGGGCATGCGGAGTTTGGTGCTGCAGCCTGAACATCTCATGCGCAGCGAGTTGGGTGAGGCTGAAGTGAAGGCGATGGAGAAGCGGTATGAGCTGCTGTGGCAGTACTATTTCTCTCCGCCCCAACCTCACGAGTCCAGTCTGGATACTCGTTCGGGCCTCTTCTGTACTTTCCTCTTGGCTTGGAAGTACGGGTTTCGTCTGCCCCTTCACCACTTCATCATCTAGTTGCTTCAATCTTACCGACTGGCTCCTGTCCAATTGGTTTCCAACTCGTATATATTTATCTTCTCCTTCATCTTTCTCTGTCGTTCGTGCGGGCTTGACACTTCGCTGGATCTCTTCCATTTCTTTTTTGAGTTGAAGGAGCAAACCCATGCAGGCAAGGACTTCTTCTATCTTCAAGCGAAGAGGGGAAGGAGTTGTGTGACGCTTTCTGCCAGATATTCTTCTCATAAGGGGTGGAAGGCCCAATTTTTCTGGGTGGGCTCATCCAAGGGTGCTGTTTCCTGAGGCTTCGCGATGGAGCCCAACTTCCATCTGTCTCTTCCTCTGAAACAGGCGGCGACTACTCCGGAGCTGGAAGAGGAGATCAAGATTCTTCAGGAGAACCGCCAATCGACCGCCGAACTAATGACGACGGCTAACATCGAGGAGTATCCTTCCCAGACGCTGTCCAAGCAAGGTAAGAACCTTAGTGTCCCGCACTATGCTTCAGGGTCGGGCAGACATGCCTCGTTCTGATGATTTGACTTCTGTTGCTCAGATTCCAGGCGGACGGATGATGAGGGGGAGCAGCCGTTGGAGCAGGGGATCGCCCACTTGGAGGAGACGCCTGCTCCGAGTGAGCCCCGATCCTCCGAGGGTCCTCCCGTGCCTGAGATAAGGGCAAGCAAAAGGCTCGGGATGATGTCCCCAAGTGCCGTGGGTCCAAACGTAAGGAACCTGGCGAGCCATTGTTGTTGTCTTCAATGAAGGCCCTACTCGTGGAGAAGAATCGATCGAAGAAGGTGGGAGCTGCCCTTCTGGTCGAGGAGCAGGCCCGCCTAGTTGAGGGTGCCTCAGTCGAGGAGATCCGCCGTCCAGATCTCCCATCCATCGGGCCAGGGACTGCTGTTGCTAGCGGGGAACCTGCCGCGGAGCTTGCCAGGCAGCAGGTAGAGGTGGTTGGTTCCGGAGTCCCAGTCGGGGGCGAGGGAGCACAGGGCGAGGCATCGACCCAGCCCGAGCTGAGTGAAGCCATCTCGAGAATGGGGACGCTGGGGGGGATGCTCCGGTCTCGGCTCCCCTAAAGAGAACTCTTCCCCCTCTGGCCAGTGCCCCGGCCGTCCGGGCTCCTCTGTATCAGAGGTGCCGATCCTTGGCACCTTCACTGGTACGGGAGGAATTCAGGCGCAGTCCCCCCTCCCTGCTCTTCGAGAAGGTGATGGAGGGTGACTTAATGAATTTCCAAGGTGATGCAGGACGGACCCACGGACTAGACCTAGGACTCTAGACGAGCTCGCAAATGTCCCTTAGCGAGGGAAGCGTGCGGATGTGCACGGTTGAGAAACCGGCATCCATCGCTTCGCACCCAACAGTTTGTGCTTTAATAGACGTGGTGGCTTTTGCCTTGATTCATGCTCCTTTTCTTTGATTGAATTTTCTTTTTCATTTCCTTATTATGGAATCTGGTCATAACGGACTGTCCTTATTTGAGACCTCCTCTTGTTGGGATGTCTAGGTTGGTCATCTCCCCCTTATTCACCCCTTGCCCCTACGCCGGGCTGAAGAGAGAAAAGCAGGGACTTTTACTTCCCCTAGGTATGGCCAGAGGAGAGACAGTGTCGCATAATAGATAGAAAACCTGACCAGAGTTACCATGTAGTGTATGATTGCCTGTGCTCAGGGTCCTCCTTCGTGGTCAAGAGAAGAGACGCCTTGCTATCGGGTTGGCACTAGCTTGACTCTAAGGGTAAAAGTGCTTAAGATAAAATCCATTCCAAGTGTGAGACAGCTCCTCACCTTCTGCGTTAACTAGACGATACACGTTCCCTAGATAAGCCTCTCTAACAACGAACGACCCTTCCCAGTTAAGCTTCAATTTAGACCTAGGACCTCCAGACCTGATGAATTTGCATTTCAAAATCATATCACCTACATGAAATTTTTACTCAATTACCTTCTTTTGGAAATAATGCGAGATTCTTTTTTGATAAACAGATACATGATCGACCGCATTTAGCCTCTTCTCGTCCAAGAGTTCCAACTAGACGAGTAACACCTCTTGACATTCATCGAGATTAAGTTCCTTATCGAGCTGTACCCTTAGGGAAGGGATCAAGATCTCATATGGGAGCACCACCTCCATTCGTAAGTGAGAGCATAGGGGATTTGTCCCTTAGGAGTACGGACAGAGGTGTGGTAAGCCCATAGAGCTTCCACTAATCGTTCATGCCAATCAGAAAATATGTGAGACTCACATATTTTCTTTATGATTTTAAGAAGGGTTTTATTAGTGGCTTCAGCTTGGCCGTTACCTTGCGGGTAATATGGAGATGCGTGATGCAATGAAATATTAAACTTCTTACTCAGGCCCTGGAGCTCTTGAGAGACGAACTGGGGTCCGTTGTCGGTGATGATGCTACTTGGTACTCTGAACCGCGATATGATATTATTCATGATAAAGCGGCACACCGTGGTAGCTTTGATCTCTACGTACTCTTCTGCTTTGGCCCACTTGGTAACGTACTCAATGGCAGTAAGGATGAAAGATTTTTGCATGATCTGAGAGTTGGGATCACCGAGCGGGCCAACAATGTTGAAAGTCCACATAGAGAATGGCCAAGGAGCAGAGAGAGGATGAAGAGATGAACCAGGAGCATGGATTTTGTCAGCGTGGAGTTGGCATTTAAGACACCTCTAGACATAAAGGGAACAATCTTCCTCTAGAGTGGGCCAATAATAACCCTGCCTAAGAATTTTCTTCGCTAATGCCTGGCCATTGACATGATCCCCACACTCACTCGAATGGGCTGCTTCGGCCACCTTCCAAACTTCATCATCATCTAGACATCTCATGAGCATTCCATTGAGAGTGCGCCTGTACAATTCTCCAGTAATGATAGTGTATTTTGAGGTAGCTCTTCTAATAGCCTTACGTTGCTCGGCACTTGCCCCTTCTGGGAACGATCCATCCCTGTAATATAACTCGATTTTATGGTAGCAGGGCAATTCTTCTTCTTCCAAGATCTCTTCCAATTCTGCCAAAGATACTTCCTTCAAATCTTTCTTTTCAGTTCTCGCCTCTATAATTTTCCTAAGGTTGTCATACCAAGGATCCTGAAGAGAGGGGGCATCCAGTCTCTGGACGATGATGGTCTCAGTGCTCCACCTGAGAGGGAAAGATAAGGAGGAAGCGAGTGATGCTAACGCATCAGCAAGGATATTCTGAGATCGAGGAGTGTGAATATAGATCAATTTATGAAATTGCCTAGCCAAGAGAGTGACCAAATCTTGATATGGCTTGAGTTTCGGGTCACGAGTGCGATAAGTGGATAGAACTTGTCGCAGAACGAGTTGAGAGTCTCCCACAATGTTCAAGTAGCGCGCGCCTAGGAGGTAGGCATGCTTCAATCTAGCCAGGAGAGCTTCATACTTGGCGATGTTGTTGGTAGCAGGAAAGCGGAGCTGATAAGCAAGAGGAATCGTCACCCCTTCTGGAGTAAGGAAAATGGCACCTATCCCTCGACCTTGGGAATTGAGCACACCATCGAAGTGCAAAGATCAAAAGGGATGATGAGTAAGGACAGAGAGATGCTCATCTGAAAATTCATCCTAAATGGAGTCTATGCAGGGAATAGGAAGATGAGCGATGTCACGCCCCGAGCGTGGAAGATTACTCGGAAGTGGCGTGACGATGTCTATAACGATCATGTCAATCAGAGCGTAGTGCATTCAACACATACAACGGCTTCTGGAAGCACCATGAGGTCGACTTGCTATAACTATAGTGTCAACACTACTTTGTAAAATCTTATCTTCAACAGCTTCTGGAAGCACTATGAGGTCGACCTGCTGAGACAGTGAGATCGACACCACTTTGAAAACTTCATCAGACGGATGGCTTCTGGAGTTGGTGAGGTCGACACTACTACTCTGTGAGGTTGACACCATTGCTCTGTGAGGTCAACACCACAGCTTTGTGATGTCGACACCACAGCTTGAGAAAACTGCCTTACGAGCTTGGTGAGGTTGACACTATAGCACCGTGAGGTCGACATGACCCTTGTTCACCTGTGAACTCCTCTTTGCTTTCTCTTTTAAATTCCTTTCTTTTTGTATTAGCTACCATGTTTTCCATGCAACCAATAGAATTTAGCTTTTCATCCCCTCCCTTGATTTCTGTGCATCTAGTTGCCTCGATTTCTATGTAATCATCAATTTCTTAGCTTTTCATCACCTGCCTTGATTGCTAACTCTTAGCCTTGGCTGCCAATGATCCATTTACATTTATGTGACTTGGAATCAACCTCGCCCTACTGCTCATCTTCATGAGACCATTCTCATACTAGTGCTGACTTTGACCTGAAACTTATACATGTTGATATCATTAAGTCCATATGAGACTCATCAATGATTCATGGTCAGACATCATCAAAATAATAGGATCAAGCATGTTCCACACATGCCCAACAGGGGCAAGTGGAGAGGGGTAGATTTGAGACCCCAAAAGATATGTGGCCCAATATGGCCCAGCAAAATCCGTAGAGCCCAACGAGTGACAGTCCACTTTTTGGCCCACTCATTGGGAGGCCCAACTCACTCAGGCCGACATAACTCACGAAGCTTTCAGACTTCCTAACTCGAGAGCCCGAGTAACGGTACCTCCTATCACTCGGAGAATGCCAAAAGGTCAACCGGACGCAACTGGCCGGGAGAAGTCATGGGGTTAAGAGAAGGGTAAGCATTCTCGAACGGTGGAGAGCCCACTTCCGAGAGATAACGCCCCCCTAAGTTCTCTCTCTTCTCTTGCCCCGAAAATAGAACTAATCACTATATAAATCTAATAAAACCCTCCGAAAAGGTAAGCCACTTCTAGCCACTTCACAACTAAGGGGGCAATCTTGTGCCCATCACCCCTTTTGCCTCATTCTCACTCCATTAGCTCTTACTACTGTTGACTTAAGTATCGGAGGATTTTTCCCAGGATCTTCACCCCGAGCCCCCTGATTACTTTCTTTTCCTATTTGCAGAAATCGAACACGAGATGGCTACCCCTCGCGATCACCCCTGATCGGCCGATATACGTCTCAGCACGAGATCCAGTCTCTTCAATCCCCATGACCTGCGGTCCCTTCACATAAGGTTAGTAATGAGAATGACTATACATCTAGGATCACTATGGATTGTCCATATCAGGAGGAGCTCACATGCGTCCCTCGGTCTTATCAATCCATTCATTTTCCAAGTCTACATATTAATGCAAACCGATGAGTGTGAGAGGCTCAAATGTCTCCCTGGTGTATCTATATATCATCATCATGCATTTTCCATATGCACGAGGGGCTGACACAATTATTTGTTGCGTGCCCATCTGCGAAATATTTGACAGGATTCTTGATGAATTTTGTGTGTCCAACACGGCTGAGAGGTGTAAATTGATCGATATTATTGTGTCATTTTCATTCAGATCCTTGGTCCCTCTACCTTCATTCAATGTTGACTATGGTCTTAAAACCCCTCTGTGGGAGAAATAACATGTAAGCAGAAGTAAATGCTTTTGTCGAAGTGTTTCACTTTCATATATATTGCGAACTCTTTCCAGTTTCATGCTGTATTATCGTCTATATATCAATCAACATATACTATGAAAAACTAGGCTACGGGCACAAAATGTGATCAGTCTTTCACTATTCATTGAAGTAATTCATGTTAGATACTAAGCTACTTTTCTTCTTCTGCTTCACCTGAGGTTTACCACCTAAACAGTAAAACTGCCCCATGTTGTGTGGCCCCACTCCCTCTTTCCAGTTATATTTTAAAAAAAGAGAGGTTACCTATTGTGTACCATTAATTTGCTTAATCAAATTGTCCTGCCAATTTAGTAGATGAGGACAATGGTCCAAGGACGGTTATCTCTAAAGCTCATCTAGTTTTCAGTTACATCTTGCAACTAATCACCTCTTTGTTTCAAGAAAAATATAAGGATCTTTCAATTTCCAGTGAATTAACCGACTGAAAAACCATGCACAAGAACGATGACGATAGGTTGAAAATCATACTATATTGGAAGACTTGCAACTAATAATCGAGTAGAAAAAATTTTCTGCCAATCAGACACTTGACCTATGTGAAATTGGTGAGATGCCCTAAATCTTGAAGTTATTCCAAGTTCTATCTTCTGCTCTGAGTGTGATTCTCAGCCACCACCACTGTAGCACCCCAATAGATTACTAGATAAAATAAAAGGAAAAATTATAAGTGTGATTCTCTGGGTGGGACTCTATCCCACCTAATCGACCCTTCCAGAATCAAATGACTGTATAAAACTAACCCTAGCCCGACCTAGTATCGGCATTTGCTACGGCGGTCGATGAGGTTCGTGGATGAGGGACTATTCTGGCGAGATCTTGGAGGGTTTTCTCTTCACGACCGGAGAACGTTGTCCTCTTCTTCCTTCGTTTAAGGTAGGTTCTAGCTGACCAAACCTTAATAAGTTATGCCATTGGATGCACCTTTAAGCCCTCTTTCATTTGATACTAAAAGCCCAAAAATCTGTAGAGTATCATGAGTGTATTGTTCGGAAGAGTCGGAGCATGTCAGAATTAGGGTTCACCTTGTTACTTTCGATTTGTGTATAGTTTAGCAGGCTTAAAGATTCAATTGATTAATCTATGTTATGCATCTCGTCACTCTCTTTCCAGTGATAGCTTTTTGCCCAATTTCCAAGCACCATACTGATTGTATTAGTCATTTCAATCGAAATCTATCAAGATCATCGGAGATCGGGCACGACGGCCTGTATGCGGCCCTAACATGAACTGCTTGTGACTGGGCGGCCCCTCGATAGACCGCGCTGCCTAGAGCGGTGATCGTAGCTTGACCATATATGATGGTTTTTATACTCGAAGCACTTCCTGGTAGTAAATGGCCCAACAGTAGACTGTGATTGGGTAGGCGGCTCATCCATAGACCGCGTGGAAACCCTAGCGGCCCCTCGATAGATCGTGCAAGGCCTATATGGCTTTCAAGCCTACATGACCTGAGTGGCCTAGCGATAGACTGCTAGATCTCGTCTAGCAATTCTGGGTAGATCGCCTAGGTAACGCAGATTCGTTTTAAAATGTTTGTTTAAGCATGATTAGTTCTGGTTAAATGATGCAGATGATAGGGTAGCAACCCACAATTAATTGGAGTACATGGAAGCTAATAAATCTTTACTAGATTACTTCGTTCTTCTTCTTCTAATCATATTTCCCTCATCCTTATCAAAAGAATGTAGCATAAATTTAAATCATGGTTATGTTGGAAATTAGAATAACGATATTAGGAGTGTTTTGACAGTCACTCCACTCCAGTGGAATTGACTGACCACCATACAGTCATTTTCTGATGTTTTATAACCCTCAATTCTTGTAATGGCTAGAACTCTCCACCGGATATTCATTCTGTCGGACTAGGACCTCCATTACGAGACCTACATCAGTCCCCACGAGCTTGGGATTCTCACTAGGATGCCGAGCTAGTTGTACATTAATATCCTACACCTGTTAACTTGATCAAATCGCTTGTTTGGCTCTGTCTGGAGTCACGGCCCTCTAGAGACTGTTTGAGTCCCTACGCGACCTTAATCTGACCGTTCAATCCCCTTGAGTGGCTCGATTGTGACCGCGTATCACTGGCTATGTGCCAGGTCGTGATGGTCGATTATCCTTGACCTTTCTTCGACATAGCTATGATTAAGTCGACCTAAAGCCTCTAGACTGACCTAAGAGCTGTGGGCTGAACCCTGGCTCGGTTCCACCATGCCCCGGGCAGTCTAGGAGCCCAATTAGGTTGATTACTCTAGCCTAGCTTGGCTCATTTATTACACGATTATGAGTGGACCATTTTAGTCTTTCGAGCGGCCCATCTTGGACCATTCCAATCTTCACACGGCCCATGAAGGACCGTTTATTCTTGGCACAAAACTGGGTTCTCTCTTGGCCCAGGTCATCTCCCACGGTCCAGCATAAGACCGTTTATGTCATAAGCAGCCTTGGTGTGATCGCGTAATTCTCGGAGCTTGATTTTTTATGTTTTCTTACGTGCTTCGGTGGCCGAGCCATTGATGGCTTGTGCTGTTAATGCTTGGCTTGTTCTCAAACATTTTTCGGACCATAACTTGATGATTTTCATCCCTTTCCTAGCCGAGTCCAGTAAATGTCTAGACATAACTTGGGATCTTGGATCCACCAAATCAATGCCGGTGTATCATAAGGGCTCAATTTGGTCCTGGGAGGAGCGCCCGAAAAGCACTAGTGTCCCGGGGAGTTGTAATGACATGGTGAGGCATTGCACCAAGTGCATGACTAGTGTGATGTCTACGACATTTTATCCACATGATTCATTTCATTCTTCTTCTCTATGTGATAAGTTATTGAATTCCTGCATGGAATTATCTACATGACGTACTTGTTACATGCTTGATTGGCCAGTCCCTAGATATGTTATGTTTCTGTTCTTTAATTCTGAGTAATTCATTGTCGTCAACCCGAGGGCGGTGGCGCTGGTTTGGGGAAGCTGGAGGCCTTGTTCGAGGTCCTGCAGCAGGAAGAAGCTGCGGGGACCGCACCGACGGTCGGGGAGGCTTTGGAGGAGGGAGAGATAGCACCAGAAGGCGGGATAGTTCCAGTGGTCGAGGTAAGGCGGGGGCCTCCGAGACCTCCTCTTATATTTCCTCGCAGCTTGGAGTGGTCTACCTCGAACGATGGAAGGCTAACCCTATTTTTTGTGCTTCATGAGGGAAAGCGGCTCCCCGCAGCGTGCACGACCAAGGCCCGGAAGGCCGTAGCCAAGCGAAGGGGGACAGCGGGCCCGTCGGAAGCTAAGGAGCCGCGACTGCTATTGACCACGGAGGTGGAGCATATAGTATCGTTCCTACAGTCGGGGAGCGGGCTGAAGCTCATGGTCCCTCTCCCACCTCATCGGCCGCTTATGACACCCGAGGAGGGCCGACTTCTAGAAGAGACGCTTGCCAGCCTCACGGTTCACAGGGAGGAGGGGGCATTATCAGAAGAGGCAGCCGAGCCTTTAGCAGCAGTGCCTGAGCCAGCCCCGTTTCCCACCCTTCCTCTGACCGAGAGAAGGGAGGATCAGCCCCTCATGGTCACGGAACCAGGTGGTGCAGCTATAGCTCTAGCAGCTCCCTTGGCAATAGCCGACCGGGGGTTACACGTTGAAGCGGGAGGCCCTAGTGATTTGGCCGTGGCGCTCCCTTCTTCTTCGGTTGCGGTGGATGCGGAGATGTGGGCCACCGTGGACGGCGCGGTGGAGTTCAACCCCCTTGAGGTACCCTCAATTGGCCACACCACCTCAGATGCACCAGTTCGGCAGATGCTACTGGCGCTTCACTCAATGATACTCGCCGACCCCTCCCTCACATACCGAGGGGCACATGCAATAGTGATGCAGCTGACCGGTGCATTGCAAGTGCTGGGTTGCCCCCTGGCGGAGTGGTCGTGATGAGTATTATTATTATTGAAATATGTGAACCGTCGCAAGTTCCTCGAGACTCGGGTCCCCGACGAGCTTGCCGCGATCAGGACCCAGGAGGGCGAATACTTGCAAGCTTTGGAGGAGTGCCGGATCAGTGCGGAGTAGCTCGAGAAAGTTCTAGAGGGTGGTCGTCGGGACGTCCACGCC
The DNA here is from genome assembly GCA_024336825.1 of Amorphophallus titanum. Classification (NCBI taxonomy): domain Eukaryota; kingdom Viridiplantae; phylum Streptophyta; class Magnoliopsida; order Alismatales; family Araceae; genus Amorphophallus; species Amorphophallus titanum. The sequence continues at coordinate 908,694 of JANBPO010000244.1, forward strand.
CTCCGGGGTAGAATTGAGGAGCTAGAAGGGCATCTTGCTGCGACCAGGTCCGCACTGGCCAAGGCCAAGGCGACCGTTAAGAGGGCAGGTGAGTCGCTCGCCGTTGCCAAGGCTGAAGTGACCTCCATAGAAGCAGAGCTGGGGCACCTCGAGGGGCAGAGGGGCTGATTAAGTGACATGGCGAGCTTTCCTTGTATCGGCATTCTCCCCCTCGAGGATATTTTTTGGGGTATTGACTGAGCGCCGCTCCCCTCGACCCTCCTTTTGTATTCCACTCCTCCCTCTTCCTCTTTACTTCTCTTCCCTTTTTGACATGTAACTCAGGGGTATGTCCCAAATCACGTGTATCCCCCCATTCTGAAATAGAAGGGTCATTTGCGTAGATAGTCTTGCATGTCGGTCCACGAATCCTTCCTTCTTCTCTCCTTTTTTCTTTCTTTCTACTCCTTGACAAGGTGAGAGTTTGCGTCATTGGCTTGGCTTGGGAATGCTTTGGCCGGGTTTGCAGAGGCGCATAGGAGAGTGCTCGCCTCCTCAGGGGAGAGACGAGGGGATCACTCCACCACACGAGCCTCGTGGCCCTACCGAACAATTCTGTGAGGGAGATTAGCCTGAGCGGAGAGTAGTAGCCACCTGAAGGGATGGAGAGAAGGGTTTGTTGGTTCAAAAAGGGTTATTCATCACCCGAAGGGACGGAGAGAAGAGCTTATTGGTTGAAATGACCTGGACTGGAGGAGCAAGTCAAGGGGCTATTCGTCACCCGAAGGGATGGAGAGATGTGCTTATTGATTGAAACGACCTGAGCGGGAGGTTCAAGTCGAAGGAGTATCTATTGTCTCACCCCGAGAGGGGTCTGGGCGAGATGTTTGCCCATCGGCGTCGCCAGGGTGGTGGGGCCTGACGCAGTTTGTTCATCTCTTGAGGCATTCGTTAACACTGGCTCGGTGTTGATGCAAAGAGGGGTTTACTTCCCTACCCAGACGTAAGGTCCAGGTGAGATGTCTATTCGTCGGTGTCGTCGAGGTGACGCGACCGGCAAGGTCTATTTGTCTCTTGGAATATTCGTCAGCGCTAGATTAGTGCTGACGCAAAGAAGGGTTTATTCTCTTGCTCCAGACGTAAGGCCCGGGCAAGGTGTTTGTTCGTCGGCGTCGCCGGGGTGGCGGGACCGACACGATTTGTTTGTCTATTAGAATATTCACCGACACTGGGTCGGTGCCAACACAAAGAAGGGTTCTCTCACACCAGGAAATGCCCCAGGGCCATCTCCCACCACTTGCTCCCCCTAAACCCTCCATTCTCCCCCTCTCTTTCCCTACTACCAGCCTGGAACCTGCAACAGTAGTCTACTACGAAGTTACAGAGTCTGCCACGTCTCCATCGCGCATCCTCTGGTGGTGAACCTTACATTGATGGAAAGTTATTCGAAGCATCTTTCCAGGCGTGATGGTGGTCTCACCATCATCCAAGGTCTCTGCTGTCTGGAGGAGCCTTCACCACCGCACTACGCATCTCATCCCCGACAGACATCCAATCACGACTTGCAGAGGTGTCCATGGCCAGCCTCCTGAAGCTCTTGAAGCGGGACTTGGCTGAGACCTTCTTCTGCATGTCTCCTTCCACCTCCAAGAAGCGACACACCATTTGGATTCCAGATCAGCTAGTTCCAGATTTTCTCCCTAGGGTGCGCTGGGTCTATTCCCTCCAGGACTAACCTAACACCCTATTACTATTTGGGGTCTAGCTGTCTACTCTGACCTCTGTCAACCTCTTTGTGGGTCACAGATCGAAGAGGGATCGACCACGAACGTAATGACTTTAGCCTTGCCTACATCCGAGCTCGGGAGCGTCCGTGGTGGCCTCACCTTCCAGTAGTAATGACTCAGAAGCCATCAGATTCAGAAGCTACCAGTCCTGTTCACGCTGTTGTCATCATCGAGAAAATCTCCAAAAATTCTGACATCCTCCTGGGCCAACCCAGGAGTTTTTGGCCCTGGTTTCGCCTCCAACAAAGGTTGGGAGAGTCCGCAACGGCACCAACAGTGACTATCTGTCCACTGTTCCAAAGAGTGGATAGAATCAACGGTCTCCGTGCATTAAGTTTCTAGTGTAGTCTTTCCCCACCCTGCCTGGCTGGCTTACAGCCCCTCCCTGCAGGAGGTAGTGTTTGGATGTAATATTTTAATTCCCCCTCTCCTTGTTCACTTGCTAGGGGAGTAGTGCTATAATTCTTAAATAGGTCAAAGCTACACCGGCGCAGCATGTAGGGAACCCATGCTTCCCTGCTCATCCACGTCTCCGAATGGGACCAGTTTCTTCAAACCAGTCGAGTAAGTGCTCTACGCCTTGCTTCCCCTTGATGCTTGTCTGTCTAATATTAGCTATTAGCTCTACTGGTCAGGAAGAGTGAGCATCTGATCCCGTTAGCACCATTGCTTTCGAGTGGCTACCGTGGGGAGAGAGTGTGACCCGTGTCCTCGACACCCGGTCGGCCCCCTTTGAATTGGGCCTTCATACCGCTTGGGAAGAACCCTTGGCCCTGCTGGCCCTATCCAGCCCTCACAACCTCGACTCGACATCGCCAAGTTACCCCCAGGTTTTGGGTGAGTGTCAGGTGAGTGGCCACCGATATTAGTCCATTCTACTTGCGAATTGTGCTTGCTTGCTAGGTCCAAGGTACATCGTTCATGTGGCTATCACCCCAAGGTGGTGTTACATCACCAAGGCAAAAATCCTCTTGGCTAGCCAGAATCTTCCAACCAACGATCCTCGACCAATGGGTAATAAACCCACATGCTTCTGCTGTGCACTCTACACAACACACAAAGGCAAAACAAACAACTCGACATCTGCATCTCAGCACATCTCTCAGCCCCATCACAACTCACGATCTGCAATGTACCATGCCTAGAGTACCGATCCTGCTAACAGTCGATCACAAGTCGCCAAAGTGCAAACCATCGTGTCAAGAGTCATAGCACAAGCCACCAAGAATACCAATCTCAGCTTATCCTCACGTCCTAAAACGATTACTGAAGCTTCATAGCACAACCACCGCCAAACACGGCACATCGAACACGGTGCACAATGGCCTCTAACATACAAATCGGGTCCAAAGCCAAGCCACCATCGGAACAAGAGCAGATCAGTTTCAGAATAACCACAGTCCACATATAAGTAGACACCAAACAAACGCTTCATCGAGACAACACTTCCAAAAGACGCCACAACCAGAATGAGAAAGATCAAACTCATCTAATAACAGCTCACCAGGAAGGAAAATCCTAGGTTTGCCCAAGCACTCTCTCAACAAGACATCCAAACAACCACATCAAAACACAACCTTAACACCTCAAGGGCTTACCATATCTCAAGTGAAATGGCCAAAACAACATAATCTCCTCAGGAGAACATGCATAGCCATCACAGAGCCCATCAGCCACCTGAACATACCACGAAAAAAGCAAACGCTGCACCACAGATTCACATCTGCTGGCAAATTCCACCCAGCATAGCACAACCGAGAACAAAACCATAACAAAACAACACTCTATGTCACATTCGGACAAAAGAAAAATCATCTTTTTTTTTAATCAAAAATCCCTACCTAGGGCCAATGAAACCATCGATTTCATCATACTTCGCTCTAAGGGAATCTTTGCTAAGCTTGTCATTATCATCCATCAAAGATGCTTCCTCCAAACGGTCCAGAGTCTACAACTAATGAAGAATCCTCTCCTTCTCATGTCTGCCTAGTAATCTCTTGCTAGCTCCCCAAATTTTGAGCACTTAGGCCAGATGTTTCAATTTACCAATCAGTGTAGCCATGGAGGATCCCTATTGTATCTGCCTCTCGCTATCCCACGCACACCTAACTGTGTATAAGAAGTCTGCCTCTTTAAGTCAGTACTTCTCAAATCTGAAAGCCTACCTCCTCTCATGATCTCAGCTGGTCGTCAAAAGGATAGGCTTGTGATCAGAAGTCGGCCTAGCCAAACTAGAACACCGTACATAAGGGAAATCCCCCTCATAGTCCACAGACACCAAGAATCTGTCAAGCCTAGAACAGAATAGAGTCTCCCTCAAATAAGATCAGGTGAACTGACCATTCATCAATCCAGTGTCGATGAGGGCTACCTGCTGAATGAAGTCATAAAAATCCTCAGTCTCCCCCGAGTGGGGATGAAAACCCATCCTCTCTAAAGCTACCGTCACTGCATGGAAGTCCCCACCCACACATCAAGGTTTGCCCGAGGGAAGGTGGAAAGCAAGTAGCTCCTGCCAAAGATCTCTCTTCCCGTCCTTGGTTTGAGGGCCACAGATGCCAGAAAAGATTCAAGAGAAGAAGTTCCTCAAATAGCGAAAGTGAAGGGAGAGAACCCACTGAGCAACCTGTCTGTCCTCCTCTACCTCCACCTCCACCTCAAATGGGTTCCGCAATACCATGATACCTCCTGCCCTACCTACTGCTGGGGATGCAACCCCCTTCGAGAGCCTGCCGCCCCCGATCTCCCTCATCAGCTCCTCTCCATCTCCCTCACATTTTGTCTACTGCAAACACATAATGTCCACCTTGCACCTCCTCACTATCTCTTTCACCATCCTCCTCTTCTTACCTTCCCCTAAACCCCTCACATTTCATGAGATGATCCTCATGAGAATTGTAATGTTTGTCCGTCTCCACTCTCCTCCTCTCCCGCTCGTTCACCCTCCTTACTACCCTTTGCAGCCCTCTTTTGCGATTTTGCCTTCTTCGCCACCCTCGCCTGTGCTGCAAGCCATCTCTTCTCGATGAGGAAGAGAGACCCCCTAATACCCTCCTCAACCCCCTCATAGGAGACCCCTAACTTATCTGCCAGGCCCTTCATATGATCCTCTGTTAATCCCTCTACCATCCCCAACAGTTCTCTTCACTCCTCCTTGCTAGGTATACCACTGCCCTCCAGCTCCTCCTTGAATAATTGATCCCCGGAATCTGGAGTGCTCAGGAGATCATCATCATCGTCCACCATCTTCTGAAGAAGCCCTGCTATAGCTGCTGGAAGGCAGGTGTAGGGCATGTTTACAACCTCTGCAATGTCAACCACAGGATCCACAGCTGGCTGCCTCTGCTGCATGTCCTCTTCAGTGGCACCCAAATCCAGGGCGGCCATCTCCGGAGATGTCGCACGAAGAAGCAGCAATTCCGGAAGAGGATCAGAGTCCTTTGACTCCCTACGCTGCTCACCTTCTCCTTCCCGAGTTGGCTGGCCTGGAAGCAAAACCGATGGCAGACTCATCTGATGGCTGTCAAAGCCCTGAGCCCCTACGGCACCGGAGGAGACAAGAGACACAGGGCTGACACTCCCTCCTGTTGACGGTGATCTTCTAGAGGTAACTCGTTTCCCTGCCTCACCAGCGCGAATGAGGACACCTCATTTTGAGGGCCGTCAGCAACCTCGACAGCCGACGGTGAGGGGGTTGACATTGTCGTGAGGTCGGACTCCCTCACAGTCGGCCTATGCACAATGGGGCAAATCGGGCAAGGAAGGAGGCCTCTATTGGGCTCCACAGAATCGTCAACATCTCGCCAATTGGAGCTAGGTAAGTTCCGGGCCTCCTCGGACGACTCGGAATCGTTACCTGAAAATGGGAACAAACTGCCTGATCCACCTACAAAAAGGGACGATGGCCCAGTCGGCTTGATGCAGCCCAGAGGGAAGATGGGCTCGACCCGAACCAGGAGAGGCAGCCCAGAAGAGGATCTGCCATCCGGATTTTGAATTCTCGCCCGATCTATTGTCCGTACGTCCCTAATGTCTCGCCTCTCCCCTGAGTGCCTGTCAGCCACAAAATTTTTTATATGAAAATATAAATTTGTTCTTTTTGAAAAGAAACATTTCCCCCCATATGTGGAGGTTTATTCCGTGGGTGCGCATCATATCAGACGATTTGGGTTCGAGTGCTGGACCTCTCCCCACTGACCGGAGTCAGTGTTGATTTACATCGGTCTAACGTCCGAACACCTTTGTTTAACTGCCTGGTGAGATTGGGTAGAAACTCGGGTTGGGTTAATAAATCAACTCTAAAAGATTTCTGCTAGTTTGTTCTAATTTAATCTATTCTATGTGTAGGGATTCGTTTCAATGGCGGCAGAATGTGCTCAGTGAGAGACATGCAGCGTACTATGCAAGGTTTAACCCAGGCCCTCCAGTAAGTGGCCCAGGGAGGAGCAGCACATCAAGGAGCTGGTGACCTTCACTGGAACTTTTGTGGAATGAATCCCCCATGTCTTGGCGGATCGGCGGATCGGCGGATCCTGATGAAGTTGAGAATTGGCTAAGGGAGATAGAACGAGTTTTTAGAGTCATGCAGTGCAATGACCAGGACCAAGTGCTTTTGGCAACCTTCCAACTAGAACGCGATGCACGTGCTTGGTGGGAAGCAGTAGAAGCCACGCTCGGTAATAGGCGTGCGACGTGGGATGAATTTAAAGAACACTTTAATAGCAAATACTTTTCAAACCGGGTGCAAGAAAAGAAGGCGATAGAGTTCGCTACTTTAAAACAAAGGAATTTATTTGTTGCTGAATACAAAGCTCAGTTCTCCAAGCTGTCTCGCTATGTGACTCATTTAGTATCCACCGAAAAGATAAAGGCCAAGCGATTTCTCAATAGTTTGAAGCTGCATTACATTAACCAGTTGGCACCGATGGAGATCCAGACTTATGCCAAGATGGTAAGAAAAGCTCAAGTTCTTGAAGATACCCTGAAAATTATGGAAAGGATTCGAGGGAGGAACTCCAAGAAAGAACAGACCACTACTTCCAGGAATTTCAAACCTGGCAATGGCAAGAAGAGACCCAACAGTGGGTCTAGTTCGTGGAAAGATAAGATGCCGAAGAATGATGATAAGAAGCCTAGCCCAGTTGTACCATCCAAGGCCATTTGCAAGTACTGTGACCATCTAGGTCACAAGATGGAGGAATGTTGGCACAAGTTAGGCGCTTGTCTATGCTGTGGAAGTCGGGACCACCGTATTCCCGAGTGTCCCCTCCTGTCTGACCAAGCTACCCCAAACAAACCACAAGGAGGTCAGAAGCGACAGGGCAAACTTCAAGCCCTACGGGAAGTTGAGACTGGAACCACTGAGGAGGGAGGACTTGTTGAAGGTACACTTGTTGTTCATGATAAGCCAACATTTATTCTATTTGATACCGGAGCAACGCATCCCTTTATTGCCCGGAGTTTTGCTAAGTCCTTAACTGTGAACCCTATGTTAATGAAATCTCTATTGAAAATTTCGACCCCTATTGGTTCAGGTTCAGCAATTAAATACTACTACCCTTCTAGTAAGATTTTGATTAATGGGCAGACTATGCCAGCTGATTTGGTTTGTATGGAAATGAAGGATTAAGATGTAATCTTAGGAGTAGATTGGTTTGTTAGATATAAGGCCAGTGTCCATTGTAGTACTAACTCCGTGTCTTTTCTGGACACCTCGAGCTTTCTTTTCTTGGTGTTAGGCACTCTAAGTCTGTGCCGCTTATTTCGGCTCTTCGAGCTGAGAAGCTATTGAAGAAAGGATGTCAGGCTTTTCTAGCCTTGGTTTCTTTAACCCATAAGAAGGAGTTGGAGATTAAGGACATCCCTGTTGTTCGAGATTTTTCAGATGTCTTTCCTGAGGAATTGCCGAGACTTCCACCTGAGAGAGAGGTAGTCTGTTCCATTGATCAAACTCCTAGCGCGTCCCCTATTTCTAAGGCTCTGTATCGTATGTCTCCTATGGAGTTGCGGGAATTAAAGCGACAACTAATAGAATTGCTCAAAAAGGGGTTTATTCACCTAAGTACATCCCCGTGGGGAGCCCCAGTATTATTCGTCTGGAAGAAAGATAGTTCGATGAGATTATGCATTGACTACCAGCAATTGAACCAGCTTATTGTCAAGAACAAGTACCCATTGCCGAGGATTGATAAACTATTCGACGAGATAGTAGGAGCACAATATTTTTCTAAGACTGATCTTCGATCTGAATACCATCTGTTGTAGATCAAGGACGATGATATCTTTAAAACAGCCTTCCGTAGCAAGTACAGACATTTTAAATTCGTGGTAATACCTATTAGACTAACGAATGCCCTTGCAGCCTTCATGCAGTTGATGAATAGCGTGTTTCGGCCCTACCTAGATCAATGGGTCGTAGTGTTCATTGATGATATTTTGATATACTCCAAGAATGAGGAGGAACATGTCGAGCACTTGAGGATGGCGTTGTAATTATTGAGAGATCATCAGTTGTATGCCAAGTTTAGTGAATGTGATTTTTGGTTACAGGAAGTGTCTTTTCTCGGCCCATTACTTCCCCTAGTCCCAAGGTGGAATCCACCACTCTCCAAGTCACCCTCCAACCACCAACCACCCACTCCCCGCCCTTATCTAGGCCCAATAAGCTAAACTGATGAGAAATAGTAGGAACTTAGGCCCAACTAAGGAGAGAACCCTTAAAATAAGCCCAAAAAATGGCCAGAAACGACTCAATAACCGGCGAATAACTCGGGACATCATAAAAATAAATAAGGAAATGACACAACTCATTGGTCATAAAATGGGTGTCAACAGCAGGAGGCTGAAGCGGTTAGAGTTGGGGACCGTAGGGATGATCCGCTCCTGGGGTATGATTGGTTCGCCCCTATTGAGGCGAATCCGCAGATCACTGACAAGGATAATCTTGCCGGAGTTACTGGTTGCAGCGGCGAGTCACCTGCCTTTGCGGCCATGGCGATGCTTCTTCTGGGGGTCCAAAGAAGATCCCGCTCCAAGATGGTAGACCAAGAAGACTCGGCCTGTGGCAGCTGGTGGCGTAGGACCGTCAACAGGGAATGCTGGAATCGGCCCCCAAGACATGAAATCTATTGTGGAAGTCGACGACTGAGTGACTCGAGTGTAAGCTCTCGCCCGAGCCGATAGAAGTGTTGCTGATGCTCAAGACTATGCTCTTGCACCAGAGGCCGGTATTGCTAAAGGTGCTGAGGCGCCGACGACCCGAGGCTGTGAGCCTGTATCGAGTGCTGGTGAGACTGGAGAGTGGGATAGAGGACCCACGACCAACATTGGGGTTGTCGCGTCCCATTGAGGTAGACCTATGCTGGGAGTCGGCATCATTGAGTGGTAGGGGACAGAACCCCGTAGTGGAGCTGAGAGGGATGGGACCCGACATGGAGAGTCCACATCAGGGTTTAACCTTAGGAAATCCCAAGGTTGTATGCCCGGTCTGGATGTTGGGGAGCCTCGAACCAAGTGTTGAAAACCCAGGCTGAACGATGGCTTTTTAGAGGTCCGGGTCGAGAGGCCCGGACGGAGTACTGGGGAGCCCTACCCCCGGGTCGGGACACCCGTGTGAGGAGTTGGCTCAGCTAGAACTCTGGACTGGGTATCCGAGCGGAATGCTGAGGAGCCGGGCACCCTAGGGTAGAAACCCGTGCTGGATGCCGGCTTAACTGGAGCTCGGGATTGGGGGTCCGAGAGAACCGCTGCAGTGGAGACCGAAGCTCGGGGTGCGAGGCCCACACTCGAAGTCAATCAAAACTGAGCCCGGGTGCCGACGCTTGCCCGGGCTGAAACTGGTCCGGGACCCCTACGGGGGCCGGTGGCGGAAGACCCGAGCCTGACACTCGAGCGAGTTGTTGAAGCTAGAAGCTGGTGTGGCGCATCTGTCGCCCCGGCAAGCATGGGGGCTGAGGGTAGCTGTGGAGCAGCCATGGGGACCACACCTAGGAAGTTGGGTGATCCGACAATTGGGGTGAAGCTGCCGAAGGTGATTGGCACCACCAAGTAGCCCACCCTCACATGGGTGGCGACGACAATGGGACTGTAGGTGACAGACGCCATGGTTGCTGGAGTGTTGGATGCTGCGGAGGCGATGGCCATTAGTGCTCGTCGAATGCAGTCTGACAGTCGGAATGCGAATCGGTTGTTGCTGGCGAATGCCCTCCCCTGCCTCTCCTACAAGGAAAGGAAAAGGGCACCAGAACTTCAGGGCTGGCATAGGCTTTCTCTTCAGTAAAAAGAAGGAAGGCGAGAGACGTCCCATCGGGCATGCCATCCTTTTTGTTCGCGCACGTTGGGTCGCAGGTTCAGAATCCACTGGGGGAATGCCCTCGGGATCAGCCGCTCCCGGGTGCGGAGTGTGTGTTTTCGGTGACCAGACTGAGAGGCTGGATAAGGCGATAGGGGGGCATCAGAGTTTAATGTATCTTAGGTGTCCCCTCCCATGGCTGTATCCTTCTCAAGGCGGCACCAGACATTCGCCTTTTATGGAAAGTTGAGGGAGGTTCGAGTGGCACGAGTGATTTTTGGGTTTTGGGAAAACGTGGCTAGGATGCGAGCGTGCCTGTCAATTTCTCAAAAATCACCCATGGAACCAAGGTTTGAATGGGAAGCACCGCCAGGGCGCAGCATGTAGACTCGAGGGACAGGTGGCACGTGGAGAGAAGAGATGTTCCATAGGTGTGACTGCGTAGTCGATTGTGGGGAGTCATGTACTGGATGTCTTTCCCCACCAACTGCAAGCAGTTAGTGTTTATTTACATCGGATTGAATCCAAACACCTTTGTTCTATACTGAAGAGAAATCTGTATGTATCTAAAGCCATGGGTGGAGGGCTGGAACCGTTCCGCAGCAAGGGGCCCACGTTCTACCGGGGGGTGTTCACTGGGACCAGAGGTGAAGTAAATCTGCTTTTATTTTCTTCGAAATTAATGTCCCTTTCCTCTACATGTAGAAAAGGAATAAAGAAAAAATCTCTATTTGATGGGGCTTCAGGGTGACGTTCCCTAGCTCATTGCCTTCCATTCCCGTGGTTTGTAGGCCGAGGCGAGGTCGAGCGTGGGTGATTTCACGCCGGGAACGGGAAACCATGTCGTGGGGAGAGCTCGCCTGATCCATCGTTTTGAGCCGGGATTTTACGTTTTAAGGGTGTAGAAGCATGCTAGGGGGCTTGGGGGTTACTTTTCCTTCATTTCCCTCTCAGTGGGGGCTTGTATGGGGCCGGAATGAGCGAAATTCGATGAGTTACGCCATTTTCACACCGGTGATGATTGTACGGTTGAACCAGGGCTCGCACATCCCCATGTGCGGCCCAGAGGGGATCGCACTTCGGCTCGGAGCGCTATGGGCTTGTGCGGCCAGTCGTGGGACCGCACGTCCCCTATGTGCGGCCCCATGTCAACCGCCCATCCCCTGAGTTTTTGACCGTTGTTTGTGACCATTGTACAGTGCACTGGGGTGTGCAGTCGGGGTCTACCCGCATGACCCTTCGTGCGGCCAGGGGCGGGCGGTACGTCACCTAGTGCCATTGGCAGGTGGTGTGGCCAAGGTTGGTCCACACATGCCTTATGCCGTGAGTTCCTAGCCGCCCTTCTCTTGTGAGGCTAGGGTCCAGCCGCATGTGTGTTTTACCGTTGGAGGAGGTACGGCCGTGTTGGACCATCCATCCCCTTGGTGCGACTGAAAGTCAACTGTCCATCTTTGTGCGGCCCTGGCCTGACCGCCCTTCGGGGGCAAGTGCGGCTAACGGTGCGACTGCTCATCCCCTTGAGCGGCCCGAGACCAACCACGCATCCCGTGAGTTTTTGACCGTTGTTTTTTACCGTTACATAGTGTTCAGAGCGGCTAGGGGATAGTTGTGTGCCCCATGAGCAGCCACATTCTGGCCGTTCGTCCCATCGTGCCGTTGGTGGATGAGCGGCCCAGGTGGGTCCGCCATGCCTTTGAATGGCGAGGTTCTAGCCGCCCTTCCCTTGAGCGGCTAGTGTCCGACCGTTCGTGTTTCTTGCCGTAGGGTTGATGAATGGCCAAGTTGGACTGTCCTTCTCAGACGCGTGGCTACGAGTTATCCGTTCATCCTTGAGCGGCCAATGATGTACTGTTCATCGTCTGAGGCCTAGCCGGTGGTTTCTTTCGTGCCGATTCGAGTCCCCGGTGAGCAGACCTCGATCCCCGTGCTGACCCGTGGTCTGACTGATGTTAGGCATCATGTGGGGACCATGTGTGGGGTGCCGTGGGGGGGTCCCAGGATGTGACGTCTTCCGCTTAGGTCACCGTGAGTTGGTGTTGTACGAGGAGTGATCCTTGTACTTGTCTACCTCCAGAGTCATTTTTTGTGACTTGTAAGTCCATTCTTCCAGTGACACGTCCACTGGTCGTAGCCTTCTTACGGCACGCATGTGCTGACCCACCTAGGAGTGGTGGAGCGGCTGACTCGAGTGTGATGGTGAGTAGGCTAGTTATCATAGGACCCCCACGTACAGCAGAGTCCCGACTTAGGGGAAATTACCAGCTAGAGGACAGGCCTAGGGCGTATGGTCTGAGTGTGTACATGAGGCTGAGGGTGTCGGACCCGTGCTGATGAGCGTGACCTCAGCTAGTCCTTATTTTGGTGGTACTTCTGGTTACTGTGCATGTCTGAGTCTCGCACCCAGGGCGTTGTAGCTAGACACTTGTGACGTGGTGTAAGACGTCAGGGGACTCATCTGGCCATTCTTCTAGTGGGTGGTGCTCCTATCTACTGGCAGGTACAGACTCGAGTTTTGACTGACCGAGGTTCAGTAGTACGGTACTGTTAGAATAGATGGTTTCCCTGTTTATTTATTCTCGCTTGTTGGTTCTACCGTACTTCTGCTAGGTAGGGTACTCTCCTGCTTTCTTGCTTCCTGTTTTATTTTTCGTGCGAGGTAGGGATTCGAGGGATCCCTATTGAGCCTATGAAACGAGGCTCATCCCCTGCATGTTTTCACCGTGTTTCAGGCGAGGTCGGTGCTTCAGGTGGTGCAGAAAGTGTTCAACGTGGTTTCAGTAGCGGAGGTTAGTGCCAGTTGCCAGAGTCGGTGTATGCCCCATGCACTTGTACTCTCCGTTCATACTTGTACCTTTCTTTCAGTTGACTGTACTTTATTTTCGACATGAGATGTATTGGACCTTATAGCAGTTTAATTATTTATTTAATTTTTAAATTATTATTTAGTTGATCATTGTGCTATCTCTACAGCTACTTTATCTTCTTACACACCCTCACATCATCCATTTTTCCCTTCCGAGTTTTTTTGCTCGTGGGAGGCGGGTCGAGGTTCGAGTCGTGCCGATTCCTTTTCGATACTCGGATCCTGGGTCGGCACATAGAGGGTGTGAGAGGAGGGTGTGGAAGACGCAGTGTTGGACAAACTCATTGACGTGGGTTTTGTCGAGGGAAATTAATACACCACATGGCTGGCTAATATTGTGCCCGTGAAGAAAAAGAATGGGTAGATCCGAATATGTGTCAACTTCTGAGATCTGAATAAAGCATGCCCCAAGGATGACTTTTTGGTACCAATAACGGAGGTCATGGTTGATGCCACAACCTATCACGAAGTCCTGTCATTTATGGATGGGTCATCCAGCTACAACCAAATATGGATCGCGGAACACGACCGGATCCACATTGCCTTCTGAACTCCCAAGGGCATCTATCACTACAAGAGGATGCCGTTCAGACTGAAGAACGTTGACACAACCTACCAGCGAGTGATGACCAGAATCTTCAATGAGCTGCTCTACCATAAGGTCGAGTGCTATATAGATGACCTGGTAGTCAAGACCAGAAGAAAAGAAGACCATCTACAGGATCTCCGAGGTGTATTTTAGAGGCTCAGGTAGTATGAATTGAAGATGAACCCTATGAAGTGTGCGTTCGGAGTGTCGAGTGGAAAGTTCTTGGGATTCATTGTCAAATGTCAGGGAATCGAGATAGACCCCATAAAGATCAAGGCAATTCAGGAGTTACCCCCACCAAGGAACCTCTCCGAGCTGAGATCTCTACAAGGTCGCCTAGCGTACATCCGGCAGTTTATATCCAATCTGTCGGGACGATGCCATCCCTTTCATAAGCTAATGATGAAAGATATTCCCTTTTATTAGGATGAAGAATGTCAGATAGCCTTTGACAAGCTAAATGACTATCTGAAGACCCCTCTAGTGCTGGACGCACTAGTGAAAAGACGGTCCCTGATCCTGTACATAGTAGCCACACACTACTCCCTGGGGGCAATGCTAGCCCAGCATAATGAAGAAGGGAAGGAACAAGCCCTCTACTACCTCAGTCGGAGACTAGTCAGAACTGAGGAAAAATACACCTTCATTGGGAAGGTCTGTTTGACGCTGGTCTTCGCAGTCAAAAAGCTCCGACACTATATGCTGTCGCATGAAATAAAGCTGATTTCCAAAGCGGATTCGCTTAAATATATTCTATCAGAACCAGCACTCAAAGGCCGCTTGGGCAAATGGGCGGTTATTCTTATGGAGTTTGATATCTCCTATGTACCGTAGAAAGCTGTCAAGGGCCAGGCTATTGCAGATTTCTTTGCTGCGCACCCGGCACCTGAAGATTGTCCGCTAGAGACGGAACTCCCTGATGATGAGACCTTGGAAGCCGACCAAGTGCAGCCCTCCTTGTGGCAGTTGTACTTTGATTGCGCATCCAGAACTGACACCCCTGCAACTGGATCGGCTAGAGTCAGAGCAGGGGCAGGCATAGTCCTGAAATCTCCAGAGGGAGACGTCGTATACACATCCTGCTCAATAAAGAAGTCCTGCACAAATAATGAAGCAGAATATGAAGCCATAATAATCGGGCTGCAGATCGCTCTGTCCGTGGGAATTCAGATGCTGGAAGCATTCGGGGATTCCATGCTTAGTCATAAAGCAGTTAGAAGGAGAGTTCGACGTGCGGAAGCAGGAACTCCTCCCATATTACCAATTGGCGCTACGCCTGATGACAAAATTTTATTTCACCAAAAGCAAGCACATCAACCGAGGCCAGAATGCTCAGGCAGATGCTCTCGTAAAATTGGCTAGTTCTTTGGCAATCTTACCAAACACAAGCCTGAATATAACAATAATTAATCGACGTTAGGTCCCTAGTGTGACAAAGGTTCTGGCTAATGAAGAGGATAGTGAAGCGACAACTATGGAGGAAGTCCAACAGCCCGATTGGCGGGAGCACCTCCTATGTTGGTTTCGACATTAACAGCTCCTGAAAGAAAAAGAACAAAGAATGAGGCTCCTAAGGGTCAAGGATTCTTATGAAATGAGAAACGGAACTCTGTTTCGAATAATGGCAGATGCCCGAAAGAAAGTCCTACTGCGTTGCTTGTCCTTAGCAGAAGCTCAGTAGGTGATGCAAGAAGTTCATGCCGGGTCAGTCGGGGCGCACCAGGCTAGTCCGAAGATGAAGATTGAAATAAAGAAACTAGGCTGTTACTGGCCCGCTATGTTTGATGACTGCTGCAAGTTCGCCAAGGCTTGTAAAAACTGCTAAGAACATGCCACTATGTCAAGAAGACCACCAATGCCATTACATCCCACTATACCGAGTTGGCCGTTCACTCAATGGGACACAGATGTGGTGGGGCCTCTGCCAACATCATCATCAGGAAGCAAATATATCTTAGCAGCTACAGATTACTTCTCCAGATGGGTAGAAGTAATAGCGCTAAGAGAAGTGACCGGGGAGCTAGTTGCCAGGTTCTTCCAGTAGAACATAATATTCCAGTTTAGGGTCCCCAGCATCGAAAACAAAAACACCAGAGGATGACACTTTGGGCAAGGCGAACCATCACTCAACCGCTTGGCAGACCCGACAGTTAAGGAATGGCCGCTACACGACCAGAGACAAGGACGCTGGCAGTTCTAGATTGAGTCGTTAGGAAACTATCGCAGTCAGGGAAGAGACAACACCTAGTCACCTGAACCGACCTATCCAGAGATTACCGACACACAAACACCGCCCTACAATACAAACCTAAGACAGACCAACACAGAACAACCATTACGGCCAACAGACAACACCAAGGGGATGGGCGGTCACAAGAGGGCTGCCCAAGGGCATGAACGGTCCGGAGAGGGCCGCTCAAGGGTCCAACGCTTAAAATCTTAAGGGGGATAGGTGGTCAGGGAAGAACTGCCCAAGGGGATGAGCGGTCAAGTCTTGGCTGCTCAAGCCCATGACCCAGTCTAGTTCCTCATCAAAATGGTCTTGACCGGACCGCTGAACGGAATCGACTTACTACAGTGTCAGTCAAAATGGTCTTAACCAGACCGCCTAACGTGACCGACACTCAACTATTGACCAAGGGTCAACTAGGATGGGCGGTCAAGACCTGGCCGCACATCCCAACAGAAAGACAGGCGGTTATAGGATGGCCGCCTAAGTGGGGATAGGCGGACCCTACCTGGCCATCCATACCATCTGCTGTCTATCGTGTGGCCACACAAGCCCCAAAACCAGATGGAGATAAACGGTCTAGAGCCAGCCACCCATACCTTGGGCGGTCTCTGGTGTGACCGCTCAACTGTCACGGTGAGCAAACCTAAGGGCTCGTCCGATCGTGGCCTTTCCATGCCCCGTTCGTCCCGAGACGAAGGGGATATAGCCACAATCACCCTAGCAATCACATGGACTCTGACCGGAGTCAAAACGACACACGAATCACAAGAAATGGGTAATTCTAGCGAAATCACCCAAAAAGAGCAACCGGACATCCCGGGATCCTCACGGTCAATGGGGACCGCCAATCGACACGAAACTGGCATCAATGGAACGCTGACGTTCCCAGGAGTCCATTGACTCCAACCGATCGGAGAACCGTTGCCGATTTCGGATGAAGCCTACGAAACCCACGAAACCCCAACGAGCCCGATGTTGCTCGTTCGAGCACCAGACGACATGCAGGGACAGGGAAAACGTAGAGGACAAAATGATGATCCATCTCCCTACCTCCACCAATGAAACTGCGCGTCGAAGCGCCTAAACCACGTTGAAAATCGCCAGGAACGTGAACCGCGCCGATCTCAGAATCCACCAAGGGATCGCGCCTGCCACGCTCCAACCGCAGCTCTATCCTGTGAACCGATCTCCCTGATGCATCCCGACCTCAGCCAGCTCTGCACAGTCGCATGCCCCACGCCGAGAGGGCGAGAGACAGGAGAGAAATGAGAGGGAGAAGGGAGGGTGAGAAATGAGAGGGAGAGAGGGGGTTAAGGGTTTAAATAGGAAAAATTAGGAAATCTTCCTAATTTCTAAAAATTCTGAGTTTCGTGCCAAAAATGCACTAATTCAAAAAAATACACAAAAATAGATGAAACGATCCTCACGAAGAGTACATCACAACTGTATCGTCTGTGAGTTGATGAATTGAGAAATAAACTCACCGTAGGGTTCCGTAACTAGTATGAGAGAAAAACTCACATGGATCATAAAACTCAACTCGGGAGTTACAAAAGCGATCCAAAACTCTCCAAAGAGGATCCGAAAGACCTAATAATGATCCAATAAAGATCCAGGGCATTACATGTGCCGTCCTATACAACAGTCTTCACTGGAGTCTCGCGACTCAAGGACCGTTGGGTTACTAGGTCTAGAGGGTTGCCCTATGTCTAGTGGCCCTGAGCCACCTAGTACTCTGTATTACCTTCAATGGGTGTAGGTGTGATTTTCTGTGGTGAGGACACATGCTGTAGTACACGCCGGGGAACGTGGACACGCCGGAGTCTCTTTGGCTCGAGGAGGATGTGGACGCGTCGACCAAGTGATCATCTTTGTTTCACATTTTTAGGCCTTGTTGGGGCCTTTTTTAATCCATGTGTGGACAATTAGTTTGTACTATTGTGTCGCTACTGTGCTAGATTAGATTTGTGGGCTAGAGTTGTTGGGCTTTTCTATTTTCTTTAGGCTTTGAATGGGCCAAAAGGGGTTAGAGTGTGAATGGGTCTCAAGTGTGAATGGGTCTCAGGTGTGAATGGGCCTTGGGGCTTGAAAGGGACACATGGAGAGGGGTGCCCCATTCCATGGTCAAATGGGGAGGCTGCCCCCTTCCTTGACTCCACTTCTCCCCTCCCAGTCAAACTAGGAAGCGTGCCCCGGCCCGGGTGGGGCAGGGGGTGCGGCGCGCGGGGCGGGCCTATATCACCCTCATTGAAAGTCAACAACGACCGCCTCCTGGACGAAGGAGAATTGAATAAGCCTGCCAGTCATTAGGAAGACGGAGTAGGTCCTTCGACTTCAAGCTACGAGTGGGAAACCTTCGAAGAATTCGAAGTCTATCAAGCAAACACTGATGACGAAGGAGACTTCGTCGACCTCCAACCAGCTCCATCGGAGCTCGAAGACGGTGGCCAAGCGACTGTGGACGAGTTGATTAAGATCAATCTCAGAAGCAAAGAAGACCGTCGGCCAACCTTCGTAAGTGCGCTCCTCAGCGGGAAAGAAAGGCAGGCGTACTGATAACTTCTAGAAGTGTTCAAGAATTATTTCGCCTGGTCTTATAAAGAAATGCCTGGGCTTGACCCCTCTGTGGTTGAACATGAGCTGGCTATACTTCCAACAGTTAAGCCAGTCAAGCAAGCTCAAAGGTGTATGCGTCACGAGCTGGAACTAAAAGTTAATGCTGAGGTCGACAAAATGCTTGATGTGGATGCGTGTACCCTGTGTGGCTCGCCAATATAGTCCTTGTCAAGAAGAAGAATGGCCAAGTCTGAGTCTGCATTGACTTCAGGGATTTGAATAAGGCATGCTCGAAGGACGACTTTTCTGTCCCAATCACTAAGACAATGGTTGACATGACCACTGGTCACGAAGCCTTGTCCTTCATGGACGGGTCGTCGGGCTATAATCAGATCCGTATGGCTATCAAAGATAAAGACCATACGGTTTTCCGATCTCCCAAGGGTATTTTCAACTATAAAAGGAGGACTAAAGAATGTGGGTGCAACCTATCAAAGGGCGATGACCAAGATTTTCGACGAGATGCTATATGACCTCGTTACATGATACGTCGATGACTTGGTCGTTAAGACAAAAAGGCGAGAGGATCATTTGGCTGACTTGTGTTGAGTCTTCGAAAGACCTTTATAGTATCAGCTCAAGATGAATCCAATGAAATGTACTTTTGGTGTCTCCAGTGGCAAGTTCCTTGGCTTCGTCGTCAGGTATCGAGGTATAGAAATCAACCCTGACAAAATCAAGGCCATAAGAGGACTGCCTCCGCCTAGAAATTTGACAGAGCTCAGATCTCTACAAGGAAGACTTGCCTACATCAGGTGGTTCATTTCTAACCTCTCGGGAAGATGCCCATCTTTCGGTAAATTGAAGAAGAAAGGAGCACCCTTCATATGAGACGGGGACTGCCAGAGGGCTTTCGAGTAAATCAAGGAGTATTTATTGACTCCCTTAGTCCTAGGGGCACCTGTCAGAGGGAAGTCCCTTATCCTTTATATTGTTGCCATGGATGTCTCTTTGGGAGCACTTTTAGCCCAGATCAATGAAGAGGGCAAAGAACAGCCACTGTACTACCTCAGCTGGAAGTTGATCGGGCCTGAGCATCGGTACACTCCTATGGAAAAGGTGTGTCTAATTTTGGTATTTGCTGTCAAGAAGTTAAGGCACTACCTTCTAGCTCACTGGGTGCAACTCATCTCCAAATGTGATCCACTCAAATTTCTACTCAGCCAACCCGTTCTCTCTGGTAGGCTCGGCAAGTGGGCACTGATCCTCATGGAGTTCGACATCACCTTTATCTCACGCAAGGTGATCAAGGAATAAGGAATGAAGAAGTTCTTAGCTGCGCATCCTGTGCCAAAAGATTCGCCACTCAACTTCGAGTTGCGAAGAGGTGCTAGTGCCTTCACAAGAGGTTGGAGAACATCTTGAAAACGTCCCACCACAAACAGAGCCGAACATCCTCACCCTTGACCTCTCACATTGGGAGTTATATTTTGATGGCGCTTCTCGAACAATCAAGAGGGCTGGCGGCCTCACAAACTTTGTCTCGGGCGCGAGGATAGTTTTTGTATCTCCGCAAGGCGACATTATTCATAATTCTTGTGCTCTCATGAACTTATTGACTAATAATGAAGCGGAATATGAAGCAGTAATTATTGGGCTTCAGCTGGCACTAGAGATGGACATCAAGTGCATTAAAGTATATGGGGACTCTCAGCTCGTCATTCGACAGGTCCTGGGCGACTATGATGTCCGAAAGGAGCTCATTCCCTACCATGCAGTCGTCATGAGGCTGATGGAAAAATTTTACTTATTTGAAATAGGCTACGTCCCAAGGGGCAATAACTCCCAAGCTGACGCTTTGGCAAAGTTGACAGCAACCTTAATACTCCCACCTGAAGGGGAGTTGAACATCTTTGTCAGACACCGAAAGCTAATGCCACGTGTGCTCGACGTAGAATTTGGCTATACTATTGTGGACCACGAAATTTTTATCGTAGATAAAATAGATATTTGAATGATCTTGTCGAAAAGAAACATCCCTCTGTATATAGAAGTTCATTCCGTGGGAATAATAATCTTAAATTAAATCATCGAATCATGTTCGTCTCTAGTTGAGTGTGTCTCGCATACGCTCCAAATTTGATGGGGGTTATAACTAGGAATCCAAGCTTGGTCTAAAATTGAGATTAATTATTAGTATTAGAGGTTGGGTCTGGCTGGATTTCTTTATTATAGACAGGACTAATTAGTTTCTGTACTCCCGGTATTATCAAGTTACTTTCACAATCTATGGCCATTATGGAATCACTGCAACTCAGACGTCCGAAAAATGTGTTACTTTTAGGAAAATCTCTTTTCTTAAAAGTAAAATTAAGAGTTTGTTTATATATCTCTCTCTTAAGTTTTTAGTTACATAAAAAATTCATCATATTTTTTATTTACTTGTATCACGAGCAGGAGCAGCGACGTGGGGCCTAAAAAAACGCCGGGCAGCGGCAGGCCAGACCGCCACCTCGATTCCCCCAACCTTCATGCGGCGTAACCCGTCACGTCACCTTCCGCCGCCAACAAACATCCGCCGTCCAAATATCCCACCGCCTTTAATCACCACCCTCCAAATGTCCCCTCAAAAAGAGAAAATAAATTAGAAAAAGGAAGAAAGGGAAGAGGTGGCCGTGATGAAGCCAGCGTAGCTCGCCATTCCTCCTAGAAGAAAAAATAAAAACATCTCATTTGCTGTTTCGGCTTCTTCTCGAAGCCATTCCCGATCCAGGGTCCCCGGTGTTCCCGATCATCTCAGGGTTAGGGTTTCCTTCGAGAACGGGAATCTTGGGATTCTGGATCGACCTTTTAGCTTCCCCGGCAGAGCTCTCCGCCTTCGATCTGCGTTCTTCCCCCGCAGGGCTGCGTTATCTCTATTTCTCCGAGACTCGACGGATGATTCTTTCCCTTCTGATCGGTGGGTCGGATGAGATTGGGGGACTGCTCGAGCTCGGACCGGTCGATTAGGGTTTGAATCGGAGCGGAGTGTAGCAGAGCGAGGCCTATCGCTGGCGTCGAAAGCAGTTCGTTCGCCACGTCGAGTCTTGTCTGTTTGCGGGAGGCTTTTCGTTTTTGATTAGGAGGGGGCGCGGGGATGGAGCAGGACAGCCAGAAGAGAGAGGCGGAGGAGACGGAGTTCCACGCGGCGACCATCCCGCGGCTCTGCGCCAACAACTGCGGCTTCTTCGGGAGCTCCGCCACCAACAACCTCTGCTCAAAGTGCTACAAGGACGCCTTCTTGAGCAAGTCCAAGGCTCTAGCAGTGGAAGCCCTCGCAGTCGCCGCGGCGCCCGTGCCAGTGCCGGAGAAGAACAATGTCGAGGCCGATATCGAGAAGAATAAGGAGCTGTGCGGCGAGGGCGGCGAGGTGAAGGACGGTGACGACGTCGTCGTGGTGGGGAACCCATCGGGGGAGAGCTCTGCCGTGAAGAAGCCTGCAAACCGGTGCAGTTTCTGCAATAAACGGGTGGGATTGATGGGATTCAAGTGCCGCTGCGGGGACTTCTTCTGTTCCGTGCACCGCTACTCGGATAAGCACGATTGCGCGTTCGACTACAGAGGTGCAGGACAGGAAGCAATCGCCAAGGCGAACCCGGTCGTAAAGGCTGACAAAGTTGAGAAGATTTGATTTGTTTGGTCCCGGGCGAGTCAGTGATCGGTATGTTGAGAGCTCTGTGACTCTATTGTGTTCCTGTTGGAATAAACATTTAATATCTTATTCTCGTTAGTTGGTTATCAAGGGGTCTGTACAGCTTGGTTTTATACGAGTGTTCTTAATTCTAGTTTATCTTTGCATAGTCGAAGCTGGATGTATTCATGCCTGTATATTTATTTATGAGCGCGTCTTGCCACTGTGGCGGGAGCATGGGTTTCAGATTTCTTGGGACATGGAGCTGGGTTCGTACTGATTGTTTACCTAGTTCTATGTTTTCCGTCGGTTGGGTTCTCGACGCTCGGCTGGGGATGTTGAGCTTGTGGGAGGGTGAAAAGGCAGATTTTAAGGTGCAGCAGATTCAGTGGCTTATGGGAATTGATACTAAAAGTTTTAAATTGAAGGATGCGCAGTTCCCTGAATATTAGGAGTGCATGTTCTGTCTTCCATTTGAAGTAACAGTAACTAAACCTTTTATCCTTACCCTGTCTTAGAGAACTGAACAGCACACCTAAAAGTAGTGCTATGCCTTCAGGAACAAGCAAAGCACATTTAATGATCATGGCAAAGCACATTTAATGATCATGGCATGAAATGGCATTTGTGCGACGTAGCATGTGGTATCAACAAATTTTAGGTCTTAGAGATTGATAGGAATATTGCTTAGGGGTTGGTGTTGAATGTAATTGACAGTGGGATTAGTATCCTTTGAAGATCTTGGGTGCCCCCCATTAAAATGACATTTATATTTTAATTTTTTGGCCTCTAACCTGAGAGCATATACTTATTGCTCTAGGTTGGATAGGTTTCTTGTTTATGTTGATTAGGAGAACCATTTTCCTCATGTGCAAGTGGTGCCGCTGGCGAGAGCTGTCTCTGACCATAAGCCCATCCTTTTGAAGGCCAGCCAACTGTTTGACAAGATCCACAGTTTCAGGCTTGAGTAGTTTTGGTTCATAGAGAAGCGACTATTGTGGGATGACTTGACTAGACACCATCTCGCTTCTAGACGGCCTGGGTGTGTTGGAAGAGACTTCAATGCAATGGCGACCCTGTGGGAGAGGACAAGGGATGCTACTTATGCCGGAGACATGGAAGATTTCTTTGATTTCATCCAGGAGACAACTTTGGTGGATATTGGCATGGCCTTTGGGCGTTTCACTTGGTCTAACCTGAGAGCATATACTTATTGCTCTAGGTTGGATAGGTTTCTTGTTTATGTTGATTAGGAGAACCATTTTCCGCATGTGCAAGTGGTGCTGCTGGCGAGAGCTGTCTCTGACCATAAGCCCATCCTTTTGAAGGCTAGCCAACTGTTTGACAAGATCCACAGTTTCAGGCTTGAGTAGTTTTGGTTCATAGAGGCTGACTTTATGGAGACGGACACATGTGCTTAGTATGCTCAGAATGTGGGTCCCTCTATTATGGTTACTTTGGTGAGAAGACTTAAGCATACTGCTTAGGTTCTTCAGGCTTGGGGAGTTGATAAAACCCTTCTAGGGAGGGCAGCGAAGGACATGATTCTTCAGTAGCTTGAGGGTCTTGACTATTTGAAGGAGGCAGGTTTTATGGATGATAAGGACAAGACACTCAGGGATACTTTGAGGGACTAGTTCGATGAGATACTCTCTAGAGAGGATAACTACTAGAGGCAGAGATCGAGAGATAGATGGATTAAAGAGGGAGATAGAAATACATCTTACTTTCAGTGTATTGTTACTAGGAGGAGGGTTTACTCCATCTCCTGCATTAGGGATCAGGCAAGAGATTTCTACTCTACACTGTTTACGGAGGATGAGCACTGTAGGTTGAGGATTGTAGATGATCTTCTCTTCCGCCTCTCCCCTAAGGAGAGGGATGCTATCTCTCAGCCCTTCTCAAAGGTGGAGGTTCACTAGGCGATCTTCTCTCTTGCAGGTGATAGAGCCCCAGGTCCGAATAGTTTCTCACTGTTCTTCTTTCAAAAGTGTTTGGGAAGTCATTAAGAGTGATCTTTTGGCAGTTGTGAGAGACTCTCAGGAGGGAGGGCTCACTTGGAGGGTATTAACAAAACCCTCCTGGTGTCCATCCCTAAGGTGGGTGCTCAGGAATTTCGAGACTTTAGACTCATCAGTTTGCTAAATGGTACCTACAAAATCATCACTAAAGTGCCAGCAAGGAGGTTGGTTACTGTTATGGGTAGGTTGGTCAGTCACTTTCAGGGAGCATTCATCAAGGGGAGGCATATTCAGGATAACTTCTTGGTGGCGCATGAGTGTCTGTTTGTTATGAAAATCAAAGGAGGAAAGGGGCAATGTTGAAGCTAAACTTTGAGAAGGCTTATGACCAGGTTAGTAGGCAGTGTCTCTTTGATGTGATGGAGAGGATAGGCTTTGGGGAGAGATGAATTGACTAGGTCAAGGCTTGCATCACTTTGGCTACCTTTGCGGTCCTTATCAATGAGAAGCCGTCTTCTTGGATCCACAGTGGCCGGGAGCTTCGTCAGGTGTCTCCTCCTTTTCGTGCTTGTGGCTAGTGTACTGAGCAGTGTGTGGCAGAGGGCCGAGGCTACTGGCTTGATCAAAGACTTTCAGGTGGCTAGAGGTAGTCCTACTCTTACTTGCAATATGCTGGTGACACCATCTTGTTTCTTGCTAAGGGTGAGCGGCAATTTTTCATGGTTAGGCTCTTATTGGAACTACTGGAGGAGGTCACTAGCTTTAAAGTTAACATCAACAAGAGCCTTTTTGTAGGGGTGAACATGGAGGTTAAGCCCCTTCAGAAGGCGGTTTGCTTATTGGAGTGTAAGATTAGAGAGTTCCTTATTTTTTACTTGGGTCTCCCTCTTACCCCAAGGTCTCTTCGGTGTCCAGATTGACTTCCCATCATTCAAAGGAATGAGTCCAAGCGTGCTAGGTGAAAGACTAAAGCATTATCTTATGGGGGCAGATTGGACTATGTAGATCTATGTTGGATAGCCTACCTTTTCTTTCTTTTCTATGTTCCGAATCCCGAAGACGGTGGCGAAGAAGATTGACTCTCTTCAGTGCAGGTTCTTTTGGCATGGCAATGGGGGGATATGTAGGGGTTGGCATGATTTAGCATGGGGAAGGTTGGCAACTAGCAAGGAAGAGAGAGGATTGGGGATCAAGAATGTGAGGGACTTCAACTTAGCTGTTCGAATAGTATCGAGTTATTCCCGGTATCTGGATCTTGGGTCATTACAGTTGGTATCAGAGCTATGGTTGTGGATGTACATGGGAATTCGAGATATTACAGTGATCAGAGTCCGTGAGGTCCAGTACAGTCGGCAGCTGGCATAGGTTTCGTATTGGTTTTCTGCTTAGTTTCTCGCGTGAGGGCGTGAGGGCGTGAGTGCGTGGCGTTGGCGCTATGATCGTGGTTGCTATCCTGTTGAAGTGTCGGTGTGGGGCTTGAGGGTCGAGATCGAGAGCTTTCTCTCCTTGAGATGGTGTCCCCGATTGCGCTGTGATGGGCAGAGGTTGCCGGCAGGTGCGTTGTTATGGTGCTGCGTTTGAGGAACTTACAGCGAGGTCATGTGGTTGGTGAGTATTGTTTGTGGTTAAGTGGTCAAGAGTATGCTCCGAGGGACTTATTATTGTTTTGGCCACCCCAGCTTGAGATTTAACCAGCCCCTGAGGGGTTGAGATCGTGGTTCGAGGTGGCAGAGCGGGTGCTCTGGTCGAGAGATGTGCTCGGATGTGAAGGATCTTTTTGGATTGGGCTGTGGTCGCTCTGGATTTGGTTCAATATCGTGTGGCAGTAGCAAATTTGGGACTCGAGGATGAGCGTTGGCAGGTGCCGATCATGGTTCGTGTTGTGGCTCTTGGCTCAGTGGTCTGCGCGATGGCGGCTCTGGAGAATGGATTTGGTGTTAGCACGGGCAGATTTGAAGGAATGTTGTCTGGTGGCTAGAGATGTTGCGGCCTCCGAGCCTGGAGTTTTGGTGGATTCTCATCGCTCCTTGGTAAGCGTTTGGCTTGTTATTGGTTTCGAGATCAGAGGCAGGCATAAGAGAGGAGCATGTGGCAACGACTAACTTAACCATTGTGGCAGAGTGTGGCTGTCTATGAGAAGCGTTGTCCATTTCTCAATGTGTAAGGGTGTGTTGACACTGCTCCGGAAGGATGAGTGCCTGTTGGGTGGTGTTCATGAGAGTTTGTGACTGGTGTTGCGATTTTTGAGGTGTTGTGAATCGGAGCTTGCAGAGGATGTGTTGAGCGTCGGAGGATTGGTTCCTCGGTATGAGATTATCTCGGGTTACGTGAGACATGTTGTTATCGTGTCGTTACTTGAGGCATTGTAATTTATGGCACTAGCTGGATGGAGAGTTGGGAAAATGTGTTGGCGAGGTTGTTGCATGACTGTCATGTTCTTGTGTGGAAGTTGTGTCCTCGAACGAGATCTTGTTCTGGAGAAGTGATCTCTGAGAGATTATGGGTCCAGGTTGGTAGCCGTGACCGGCTGGTGAGGTTGACAGAGCGGTCGACCATGGTAAGAAGTGTATTGCCTAGGGACCCGTGTGCGTTGGTCGCGGTGTTATCGACCAGCTTACCGTGGTAGCAGGTGGCACTTGCCGATTCTGGAGAAGTGTGTCGTGGATTGTAAGAGGTTATATCATGTGGCTCTGTGGTGCGAGCGGAGCCGAGGATTGGTAGGCGTCCATTTAGAGTAGTTGAGATGAGATAAGATTCGATTGTGTAATGGACGGTGCCTGTGTGCGAAGGTCTCTGAAGAGACGTTGACATCAGATATAGTTATCTTTGGTCTGCGACCAACACGAGAGGATTCTCCGTAAGTCAGAGTAAAGTGACGTGAGGACCGAGGAGGGATCCTGTTATGTAGTTTTGTCGTGCTTCCCTGAGAGGGTAGAGTTGGCGTGAGGCTCGGATCGGATGTAGTGACCGAGTGGGATTTTGCTTGAGATGCGGTGTTGGTTTGTGGGAAAGTCAGCGGATGGCCTATCGAGGTTTGGAATATGTCCTTCGGATCTGGTATGGGAATAGGAAAGAAGGAAGAAGCTAAGCAAGTGAAGGTTTCCCGTTAACGAGTGTCTAGTGACTAGTGGATGGTCTTTCTCAGACAGAAGATGCTGGTTGATGGGGCTCGAGAATGGCGAGAGCTGTATGCCAGCGAGGCCTTGGGTGGCCGAATATAAGATGTGCCTTCTCCCGGATTGGATCTGGGCTTTGTTAGAACTTTATCTTCTGGCAGAGTTGGCCTGTGCTGCCATGGGTGTTCGGCTTGCTAGGTGTGAGCTGGTGGAAGCTCAGCGATGGTTGTCCCTGGTGCGGGGCGTGAGTTCGGTTAGCTGGTTGTGAAGCTGGCATTTGGTTGGTCCACCGAGCATGGGCGTTGACCGGTGGTTGATTTTTGAGTGGGCTGAGGCGACGCCAGACTTGTACTCCGTTGCATTTGCCTGCTCTGATGATCGATGTGTCTTGGATTGTGAGCGAGGCATTGTCCGTGATCATTGTCTGGTCGCGTCTCTCAGGATCGTGATTTTACGAGTATCGAGATTTGGCTGGGGCTCCGACAACGTCGTCTTTGTATGTGTTGAATGCACTACGCTCTGATTGACATGATCGTTATAGACATCGTCACGCCGCTTCCGAGTTATCTTTCGCGCTCGGGGCGTGACATATTTCTTCAAGCTGAGGTAGACTGCAGGGCAGCTCTTACTCTCTCTCTCAAGGCTTCTCTATTCTTCTTCTTTTACAGCACTGGACTGAGATCGACAGGTGCTGGACTGCGCTCACTCTCTTCTTTTATTTTTCACAAATCTTCTTCTTGAATCTCAAGGGGGTGGCTTTTTCTCTCAAGGCAGCAGCAGCTTCTTCTCATGTAGAAGTTTGATATTTATAGCTGAGCCACAAGCAAATGTGGTGAAGAACTTTCCCTCTAAAATCTTTTCTTGTCTTGAGGAAGATACTCTACTAGAAGTATGACTTGAGCTAACTGGCTTCAAGTCCAAGGATAGGATAGTGGCGGCAGAGGAGAAACTCCTTTCTTCAGCCCTGTTGACATCGAACTCCTTATTGGTTGAAGTCTACTACAGTCCTATGTACTCTTGTCTGGATAAGAGTCTTCATTGCGTGGCAGCAAAGGTGGCAGACTATGAGAAGTGACCTTTCCCAACTATAGTTTCTGACATATCCATCTCAAAAGGTGGATTAGATGTGATATGGAGACGGGGACAAAAGTCAAACCTGGGTAGTCCATCCAAACCTCAAAATCCATATATTTAGACATTTGTGATACCTATTTTCTATCTCTTGATTCCCCAATTGATTTGACAGTAGGCAGACTTGAAATGCTTCTAGGAGCACACAGAGGTAGACCTTCTGTGAGACTGGTTGACCCTTCATCAGACAGTCTGGCTTTAGTGAGGTCGATGCAGTTGGATTGTGCTCACTGAGGCATTTCATCAAACAGTTGCCTGTGCTCACTGAGGCATTTCATCAAAAAGTTCCTTTTTCTTTAGAGTATGCTCAGACCTTGTTAGTTGGCTTCTATGCATTGAGCCCATTGATGCACTGACCTTGTAACTTTGAAACCAAAAGATGCATCGACCTTTCACATGTACACAGACCTTATAGTTCACATGTGCTCAAACCTTGTAGCATTGAAGGCAAAATGTGCATCGACCTTTCTTCTTCATTGCTTGAATGTGCACAAACCTGATTGCATGAACAGTAGCCACTGCACCGACCTAATCAACATGAAGCTTTTCAGCTTGTTTCTGTGCTGTTAGTTGCCTAGATTTTTATGCACCCAATATTATCATCTGCTTAGATTTCTGTGCATCCAATTACCTCGATTTTTATGCAACCATGTATCTTGAGTTTCTCTTTCAACTTGGAAGGTTCTTGCTCTTGAATTTCTGTATCTTAAATTCAACCTTGATTTCTGTGCTGCCAATTATCTTATTTTATGTGCCATTCTTGATTTCTTATACTTTACTTACAATGACCTGAAATGTATGTGGAGAGGGGGAAAATCAACCGCCCAAGAGCATGACCCAACCAGGTCAGATATGACCGAACCAGGCCCAGTTTCCAAAGTGACAGCCCCATTTTTCGCCAACTTACGTCAAGCCCAAAATCCACTAAGATTAGCACTTCCTAGGCGACCCTCGGGTCCAGAAGTCTGAGCGATAGGTCGATCGGGAAGGCTCCTACGGTAGCCCAAAACACCCTATCCAAGCTATGCGCCCTCCACTCAGGAAGACTCCCAGCTGGCGTCCCAGGCTCGGTCTGACTGTCGGTAGCTCTCCCAAGCATCCATAACATAGTGTTAAAGGATAAGGAACTCCAAGGGATGAGGGAGAGTAAATGTCCTTGTGCTATAATGAGCCTATAATAAGGACGTAACCTCCCCTGAACCCCCTCTGCTCCTAGGACCCCCTAGATTCTTACGTTAAACGGATAGCTATGTAAACCCTGGAAGACCCTCCGGTGAGAAGGCAATAGTCATGAGTAAGAGCCACCTCACTCCTTGGTGGAGAGCAATCTCGTGCCCCCTTTTCCTTCTGCCACCTCCCTCTGCATCTGTGCTCTACCTTATTCGCTGACTTAAGCATCGGAGGGTTTCCCCTAGGGATCCATGCTTGGGCACCTCTGATCTGTTTCCTGCCTTGTTATTTGTACAGACATGGTGATCGTGATGAAGATTCTTCCGAGATTACATGGCTCAGGACCGACAAGAGATCACGCCTCTTCATCTGGCGTCATCTGTGGGAAACGAGTGAGGAGGCATAATGGTGTAAAGAAATTCTGGCAGGAGGACTACCGGTGGCGGGGGAAATACTGTGGGTGGAGGTGAAGGAGATCATGTGCCTTCCCGCCCGACGGGAAGCCTCCCGTCTAAGAATAACAACCACCAAGCCGATGAGCTACCTCCACTAGCTGCGGGGGGGCAACCTCCCAATGGGAACTAGTGACTTAAGCTTACCTTGAGTGGTTTAGGAGCCAAGATGGATTTGTTCATGTATAATGATTCAACATGAAGCATGATGAGTTTGGACTTGAGTACGTATGAAGGTCATTTAGATTACAAATTCCATGCATGTGAACAATTATATGTTATTGGTTTTGTTATCATCAAAATCACTGGGATATGTATAACAATCTCCCCCTTTTTGATGATGACAAAACTCTGGGCATTCAAATCATTTTTATTTTTTCTAGTGCATGCCTTACAACAAGTTCGGAAATGCAGTTTTGGAATGCAGTGCTTGAAGAACATTCATCACATTTCAGCGCAAGCCGATCAATCATTTGTTTGCCAAGATAGAATCAGAAATGAAACACAAGTGCCATTCATTAAAATCAAACACCAGTACATTCAATTCATCATTCCATTAGTACATTAGTGCAAGAGTGAATGCACGACTCTAAGACAAACTAGAACGGACAAGACGACTGGGACTGACCAAGAGATGACTCTCACATGATCACACATGCAAACACACAACCAAGACAACCACACATTGACATACATAAATATATAGACCTGTCCTACTACTTCTCCCCCTTTGGCAACATCAAAAAAAGGGATAGGATAGACGAAGGGCGAAACCCAAGTGAGACAACACAAAATGATAACATGCTAGGGAGAAATCAAAAGAGATTCTCATGGAGCAGCTTCTGGAGGTGGCTGATCGACAGGTGGCTGATCTGCTGAAGGTGGCTGATATGCTGGAGGAGGAGGTGGATAGCGAAAGTGCTAATGGAGGTCGCCAAGATAGTGTTCATGAATCTGAAGAAGATCATGGATATGGGCAAGGATCTCGTCACGGGCCGCATTCCCGCACTGCATGCCAAGAAGGGTAAGGTTAAGGAGGCCAAAGGATGGGCGAATATTAGCGACATTCTCTTGGATGGAAGTTAGATGGGTGGTGAGTATGACCATCTGAGCGGAGAGAGTGTCCAAGGCAGTGGAGAAGGTATCCATGCACCCTGACATGGTGTCAATAGCAGTGCTGAAGGTGTCCCCAAAGGTAGTGAGACGATCCCCAAAAGTGTCCACATGGGCCTCTAATCCAGTGAACCACCCTTCAAAGGCCTCGTAGTCCACCGAAGGGCGCTGTCCGGCCCCCTGAGTGGAGGACTCTCCATGATAGAACTGAGTCGATGGAGGCATCATAGGTGGAGGCATCTCAAAATCTTGATGGTAAGGTGATGGTGGAGGAGGCTGGTCCTCAACTGGAACTGGAGGTGGCTGCTCCTCAGCTGGAACTGGAGGGGGGGCATCCCCTTCACCTTGCGGTGCTGTCAGTTCTTGTTCATTCTCATTGTCCTCTTCTTCCCCATAAACTGGAATGTCCCGCCTAAGCTCTCCGTCGGGACCATAGTAATAGCCAAAATATGAGAAAATCTTATGTTTGTTGTAAATGTCATCCTGCCTAACCGATATAAACTGCTCATGTGTCGCATCAATACCGGCATGGATGAAGACACCGGTCAACTGTGAAGCATACGGTAGAGAGTGCCGGAGGTAGGTACGGCAAGTTCCAATCAGATTTGTCATAAGCCTACCCATATTTATTTGAATCCCATTCATGACATGGTAAAACAAGAATTGCTAAACATCTGTGACTTCATCTCGACCGCCCACTTCTGGTTCTGACAGTGTCTTGATCTCGGCCTAGTCCTTGCGATAGGTGACGTGGACAAGACGCTAGTAGGAGTAGCATAAGACGTCAGTGGACGTAGCTGGCTGTTCTTATGGTGGTGAGACACTCTAGTCACGTGGCACGTGACTCTTTGCGATTCTCTTCGCGTTTCTTGTGCGTCGTGACCTCCCGGGTTAGCCCTCTCATGGCTGTACTCAAGGTCAGTGTCTGTCGCCTGCATGACATTTCGATCATGCATGGGACAGTGTGCATGATGTTCTAGTCATGTCGTCTGGGTCTGAGTCTGTCTTGGTTTTCCTAGGCTTTGTCAGTTGTTCTTGCAGGTCTTCGTTTGGAGCCTGGCGTCTTGTCAACATTTCGGTAAGCTTCTGATTTTTCCTAGTTCAGAGTTCACCCTTTTGCATTTGCTTGGTGTAGTGTCTGCTTGGAGTAGTTTTGGGGCCCGAGGTTAGTTCGGTAGTCATGCTCATCTAGTACAGCTTCTTCCCTTTCCTTTTAGCTCCCCTGTACTTAGTTGCTCCCTACTCCTGCCCCCCTTTCTTTTACAGCTTTGTAGTTTAGCTTTCCTACTTTACTATTGCCTGTTGCTTACTTGCTGTTTTAGCGTGTTATTGCGTGCTTTCTAGTAGGGATCTGCATGACCCCTACTGAGTCAGTGACATGAGGTTCACCCCTACTTTTTAGGTGGTTGTCGCCATCGTTGTTCGTTCTGCTTCCACAGTTCTTGGAGTTAGCATGCTCATAGTGGCCAGCTGGTACCTTCGTCGGACTTCCCCTGACTTTTTGGTACGTCTTTACTTTTCTGTCGACTGTACTTGGCACTTGTTGTCTTTCCTTTGGACTTGACTCGGGTGGTATAATTGTTGAATTGAAACTGTTAATTAAAAAGTAATTTTATGTCAGCTACTTTACCAAACCGATCTAATAAAATTTAATTGCTTACTGCTATATCTGTCAGTTCAATGTACTACATGACAATCCTTTTATCCCTTTAAGAGCTTTACCGCTCTTGGGAGGCCTCGCGGGTTCCAAGTGATATCAGGTGTATTTGATAGTCCTATCAGGTATATCTGGAATCTAGGATCTGGGTCGTCACACTAGATGTTCCCAAGGGACATATTCTTTTAGCTGCACCAGTTGAATCTTGGGTTGTTCATATTCGTCCAACCCATCTATGATCACCTACAACTGCTTGACTGTTGGGCTGACTTCTTTGTGTACCCGTAATGGGACTTGCTTCTTCTTATTATCGGTCGGCCGCCTGATGACCACTCGAGGGGCCGTATCACGCCAGACTGGGGTCACAATAGGTGAAGTTGGCTGGGGTGTAATGCCAAGAATTTAGACTTCTAGAGGAGGGTGGGATGCCCGTCTTCTTTTTACCTTTGTCGGCACCATATGCCAGTCCTCCTAGTCTATTGCTGGGGTCAGCACAAAAGCCTCATAGGTGTGCTTTGTGCAAGTTTCTGCCACCTCCTCGGGCAATTGCTGATACAAGGCTATCATATTAGTGGTTTCCCCCAGTGCGAGCATTTCATGTGGGCGTAGAGGATCCACCTTATACTCGCCCATCTATAGCTCTCCCTTTTTCATCAGACCTTCAATAACGTCTTTAAACACATAACAGTCTTCTATGGGGTGCTTGAGCATTTGATGGTTTGGGCAGAAGTGAGGATCATCTTTCCTCCTGGCATCACCTGGCCTTTTTAGCTCTGGCAGTGTAATCTTGTTATATCGGGTAGCCTATTCAAATAGGACCCGGGTCTTCTCTTTGGGGAAGGAATATAGCTTCTTCATCTTGAGCTGTAAAGAGGAGCCATCTTGCCGCTCAACTAGCTTAGCAGGAGGAGGGTTGGCAACCCCTTGATCCTTTTCCTTTTGTTGTTCAAATGCTTTTAAGTCAACTGTATGAACTTCCTTAGGCGCTGCCTTTTTGTCCATTTGTTTAGCCTTTTGGCTTGCAGCAACAGGGGCAGAGGAATATCTGGAAAGGGAGGTCTTGATTTCTTCCACCACATTATTCAATTAGTCAAAAGACCTAATTTCAATGCCGATCATCCTTTCCAGGACTTCCCTTCTCAGATTCCGCTTACAGATCTGCATTGCATCCTCTTGATGGGGTGGCTATCTACATCTTATGCTGATATTCCACCATCTTTTAATATAGTCTAGGACTGTTTCATCACTTCTCTGCCTGGATGCATATAGCTCAGCCACAATCACCTCCCTCGCAGCGGCGTGGAATCTTTCTCGGAACTTATGTTGCATGGATCCAGCCGACAAGTTCGAGTACCATTTGAAAGCAAGTTCTGTCAGTGAGAACCCGAAGAACTTCAGTAAGAAATACTCATCGGTCGCCAGATCGCCCATTACGTTAATGTAATAAGCTATGTGCTCTTTCGACGACCCTTGCCTGTTAAACTTATCAAATTTTGGGGCTTGTTGATGCCAGGAGACAATCTTTTGGCAGCATGGTGGACCGGATATGACACCTTGTATATATCAAATGAGGCATAGTCATCACTGCCTCGATCTGCCAATTTCATATCCACTATCTGTTCAACCATCAACTTGCTCACTATCGCTGGGTCCACCGAATCTGGATAGAAGTGGGCTTGCTGCATTTGAGGCATCACCAACACCGTATGTCACGCCCCGAGCGCGGAAGGAACTCGGGAGTGCGTGACGAGTTTATAACAATCATGTCAATCAGAGCACGAGGTAATTCGACACATAAGATGGAGTGCGCAAAAGGCAAGAAATATTACCAAGTCCTTTATTCATTAATAACTCCAACTAACTTTATTACACAACTCTTCAAAGGAAAGTACTTTAATGACACTCTAGACTCAATAAGGAGAAAATTACAATGATAGACTCAAGAAAATAGAAAAGACTCGATTGCAGAAATCGTGGATGGCTCTACTCTCTTTACTCTTGGTCATCCCCGTCCGATTGAGTCTCGCAATCGGAGCTACTTGAAAAATAGGAAAAAATACTAGGTGAGCGAATGCTCAGTAGGGATTGCATCTCAAGAACAAGCTTGCTTTAAGTAGATTTCATATTACATGATATGCAAGTATAGCTATGTATGAACACAAGATAATATCGAGAGTGAAGTAACAAGAAATAATGAGGTTGGACTAGCAAGATACCTAGATATATCAAGTCAGGTTAACAAGGACATCAAGCATGTAATATCAAGTCATGTCATGAGAATTGGTTATTTCAAGTTCAAGCAAGTAAATACCCATTTTGGGCCACGCAAGTCACGTCATGTAAATATCATGTCAAGTCAATTACGAGATTTGTGGAATGTCATTGATTAATCTAGAATGTCATGCACTTCGGTGCAACGTCACACTGTGGTCAATATAGCTCCCATGGGCACAAGTACTTTCGGGTGCTCCTCTTAGGACCAGATCGGACCCCATTAATGCCATACATTTAGTCATGTATTTTTCTAGACATCCACTATAGTTTATAGCCAAGCAATTAGGTGGATCTACAGAAAAAGTACCTTGACCGTTTCCAAATGATAGAGTGAAATATCTCCCTAGTCGAGCTCTACTCTCTCTGACAGGGGAAGGGTGAGAGTGCTCTCGACTTCATCAAGAAATGGCGAGACCTCAGCATGAGGTGTGTCAATCCACTGGTCCAAGAGGATACCATCACTATATGCTGCCGAGGTTTGGCGACCGATGTCAGCGAAAAGCTTCTCGTCACCAATATCAAGGGCTTCAACAAGCTTAATTTGGCAGTCACCGAAATTGAGATGTTCTTTACTGATAACCCAAGCGACATCTCAGCGAAGGGTAAATAAGTGTGAGAATGCCAGTCCGGTAAGGAGGTGAACATCGTCGAATTCACTCCCACCGCAAAGGCCAGCAAGGGTGCCGAGACAAGTAGTCCCGACAAAAGGCCAGCTAATAAGTCAGCTGCTCTCTCCTTCTCAGAGCGTATGAAGACACCCTTCTCTTTCAAGAGGGAGCATATGAAAATGCTTTTTGACCTTTGTATGGCCTAGAAGATCGTCAAACTACCTGAAGTGCGCAAGCTAGACGAGGCCCAAAAAATTGACGATCCCAGCTATTGCTCCTACCACCGCATGCTGGGTCACCCAATTAATGATGGTTACGTCTTCAAGACTCAGGCCCAAAAGTTGATTCGAGATGCCCTTATTCAAATGAAGAGTGGTCTCGTCGATCCTCTGCAAGCGCACGTGTGGTCCATGCGAGCTAAGGCAGCGCGAGTGGTACACCATATGGCTAATGTAATCCACATGATGGCTGTATTTTCTCTTTCTGATGACGAGTCAGAGGAGGCCAGTGCCAGTCAAAGGGGACATTCAATCTTGTATCCAGGGTGGAGGCCCTGGAACGATCGCAGACCTCTCTCCTTCCCCAGAGAGAGAACCCTGCAACTCTTCGATGTCCTCGTCGAGAGGGGGAAAATCTTGCCCCGTGACCCACCGATGGACTACACTCATTGGGACTTTAGCCACCCCCAGTACTATCCCTTCCATGCACGAATCTGCCATGTGATAGAGTCCTGTGAGGAAGTCCAATACCTCATCCAGGAATAGATCTAGTGGGAGTAGATCGATGTCAAGGGGAATTCCATGGCACTTGTTTGGCTACGTCAAGCAGTCGAAGAAACTCTGAGCACCACTAGAGATGCACCGGAATAGCCAGATGCTCCCCGGGAAAATGGACATTGTTTGCCTTATCAGCATCCCCCAGAGTGGCTTGAGTTTTGAACCGATAATCGCGAAGCACTCGAGTGATTATGGAGGCGTCAGGAGCAAGATGCCAGTTCAGATGCGGTGCTGAGCACCTTTTTAGTCAACATCATTCATCCTCTTGCTCCGTCGGTCTCTCCTTATAACTCGACACCACAGGCCAGTCAACCGGCCCTTGCCACTCCAGTCGCCCAATGGCGACCCTGGCAGGAGCTAGAGTCTCTGCCCTTTTCTAGAGAAGACACTACTAGGCTCCTTCGAGACCTTCTTGGCCAAGAGGATGTTCTTGTGGGCGAGACTATGATGGGCTCCTCAAGCTCTTCTGACCCTCTCCCTACCCTGCCTCTGTCCCCGATGCTCGAGGATAGGAAGGGAAAATAGAAGTTGGGTGAGGTCTCCGCTTGACCAGACCAGGTCCTCCTGACGGTTCGCAAGCTAGGTCTGCCATCACAAAGGCAATCCAACGCATGAGATCAAGATAGCCACCAGGGGCAGCAAGGCCCCAAGACGTCATCAGGTGTTGCCCGACCCTGCCTTCAGTCAGACCATAGAGGTCAGGCCAGGAAGCAGGATGTCAGTTAGGCTCCTCAGGGCACTCCTCAGCAAAAGCTACAGCCACCGCAGCTAAGGCATCAAACTGAGTGCACATCATCGAACGCCAGTACCACTACATCAGCTCAACAGGAGAAGCCTCCCTCCCCACTGTGACTAAGGTATGAAACATCACACACGTCCTCGAACACTAGTACAAGTCAGTCAATTCATGGTAAATTTTCACAGCCACTGCGGTTAAGGCATCAAACCGCGCCCACGTCCTCAGACGCCTATCTTAGCATCCCAGCTTACCAAGAACTACCACTCGAGGTCATTAAACGGGCGATCAACGCCACCTTCCAACTACAACAATTGGAAGGTGCCTAGATTGACATCCGGGCAAAGAAGAGTCATCGACCTCGTCCTGCAAACACCTTGGCTTGACGGTATCCCCATGGGGATCTTCCAGCGCCAGTTCTAGTGCCTCCTCCTCCTACTCCCCTAGAGGCGGCCGTTGCCAAAAAACAGGAGAGGAATAGAAGGAAGAATCTTAAGAGGCGGTTCAAGAAGCAAGCCAAACCAGCGACCGTCTTGCAATCCCCAGCAGAGAGGTTGTCCTGACGTCAAATGCCTATTCCTTAACAGGGAAGGACGTATGTAGTGGAATAACGTTTTCCGCGATCGTTGCGGGAGTTTCTCGTTGAGGAGCGATTACTCCGGAGTCGACCGATCTCTGGGAGAATCTTACGGCGCTCGTGGGGTGTGCTCGCCTGTTAGGAGGTTGGAGCTTACGTCGTGGGGGCTAACGGTCAGTCGCCGGGTCTCGTCTCTCACGCTCTCTCCTCTCCCCCTCTCACTACGGGCGGCCGATGGAGGCAGCGAGGGGGGGGGGATGCTTGTGGGGGATGGAGCGAGGGGCTCGAGATGAGGATCGCAATGATGGAGGCGATTCATGGGATTGCGAGCTGACGAGGGTTTAAACGGTATTTTCTTGGTGGATCCGCATGCTCGGTGCACGGAATCTTCGGTGGAGGTAGGGGGACGGATCCCTAGCTCGTGTAGTTTATTTTTCGCGAGTTTGGTAGCCCGGGGCGAGCCGAGTGGGGTTATTTTTACGTTTTGGGGAAAATGCATG
Source organism: Amorphophallus titanum (assembly GCA_024336825.1). Taxonomy (NCBI): domain Eukaryota; kingdom Viridiplantae; phylum Streptophyta; class Magnoliopsida; order Alismatales; family Araceae; genus Amorphophallus; species Amorphophallus titanum. The sequence continues at coordinate 946,732 of JANBPO010000244.1, forward strand.
ATTTTGGGGGTGTGAGCCCGATTTTATGTTTTGATTATATTTTTAAGATTTAAATGGGTCCTCTCGGTGCTAGAGAGGTTGGGGACTAGTTTCTCCTTGTTCCCCCCTTCACGTGGGTGTGAACGGTGGAACAAGATTTTTTTGTGGAGTTCACCGTTTTCATGCTCGAGACGACGTAGCGGTCCTTCCAGGGACCGCTAAGGGGTGAGGCGGTCATTTGGAGATCGCCAGGGGTCCCCTTATGTCGGTCCGTGCTTTGCGGTCACGCGATAGATCACCACCGAGCTTAGCGGTCTCTAGGAGACCGCCAGGCAGTTCCTAGCGGTCAAGGCATGACCATTTTTCTGTTTCGTAGTTGTTCGGGGTCGGGTAGGGTAGCGGCCTTGCGACTGACCGCCAGCCAACGACTAGCGGTCAGGCCAAGGATCGCCACCCTGCTTGGCGGTCTGGAGGCGACCGCCTGCGTTTCAAATATCTTTGGGGCCTTGCGGTCCTGACTAGACCTCTAGGCCAGGCCTTGCGGTCTAGAGGAGGCCGCTAGGCTCTCTAGCGGCCCAGAGGGGACTACTGCGTGGTTTTTTGTGCTCGTCGTGTCCATTTTACATTGTGTTGGCCTTCGGTCGACCCGGTTGTGACCCACTGGTTGACCTTCGGCCTCGTGAGACTCACAGACTCCCGTGGGTTCTGCGTTCATTTTTTTAGGGTGTCTGGAGGTGCCGCGTTACCTTGATTAGCTTGCCCATGGGTCTTGGGGGTTCGGGTGACCCCATGCATTCCGGGCTTTTATGTTTTGGTTAGATTGAGTCACCGTGAGTCGATACGAGTGCGGTGGGCCTTCCCCGTACGACGTGGGTTTCTTTGGAAAGTGATTTTCGAGTGGGCCATGTGTGTGGCCTTGGACTGCGAGTCCAGTTAACTGGCCTGGGACTGGAGATTTTTCGTGCGTCCCTTGGATGAGGGATCAACTTGGCGACTGGTGAGCTACCTTGGAGATCGTGTCACCGTGCTTTTAGACCTAGAGATTAGGCTAGATTGTCGACGCTGCGTCGTCGTGTGCGACGGTCCTGACCCGAGTCTTGTGACTCAAGGATTGTTGATTTAGTAGGTCCAGTGGGCTGTCCAGAGTCTGGTGGCCTTGAGCCACCTGTTACTTCACGTTACTCGAGATGGGTGCATGCGTGATTTCCAGTGTTCACGTTTAGTGAGCCCCCACTAGTCATAGTTTTTCTGCGCACGTGTGTGTGGACCCACTTGGGAGTGGTGAAGAGCGTGACCCGAGTGAGATTATTTTTAGGCTGGTTACCATAGGGCCCTTTACCTTTGCAGCCTGAGTCCGGCTGGGGGAAAAACCAGCTAGAGGACCCGACCTAGAGCAGATGGTCTCTGTGTGCACGCGTAGTTAGGGGCAGAGGACACGTGCTGACGAGCGCGATCCCAGCTAGTCCTTGTTCTGTGGTTACTGGTACGGTGTCTCTGTCTCCGCCTGGGACGTCATAGATAAACACCTAAGGCTGTGGACTAAGTCGTCAGTGGACGCATCCGGCCTTACTTTTGGTGGGTAGATACTCCCGTCACGTGACATGAGTTTGTTGTGACTCGAGGTCCCGTTTCTCGTCTGTGAGCTGAGATTTTACGTGTGGTTTCGGTGTCGACATTCGTGTGTGAGCACAGGCCTCCACAATAGAGGTGTCGTGGCATTTTCTTAGTAGTGTGGCTAGGGCGGTTCGTAGTCTGGTGGTCCCCCGACTGTAGGATTGGGTGTTGGTTTCTTTTCCAGTAGGAGTAGTTGTAGAGTCGTGGTTTTATCGGCTGTTGTGTTTGGGGAGTTTGTGTACGACTATGTTTCCACCATTGTTGTTGTAGCCATGGACTTAGTGAAAAGGTGCAGGGACTTTGATGACAAATGTGCAAGGACTTTGTAAAGAAGTAAACAACATGTTCGGACTTATGTGACAGAGAACATGCATGGACTTTGCACAGAATTCATGAGAAAAATATTATGATAATCAACAAAAATAAAACTTGATTAACTCATAGTGTGAGACATCAACAAAACTACAGGAGTGCAACAAGGACGTCTATCCAGGTGCATCTTCTTGGCAGCACTGTGGGAAATCTGGCTCAGCAGAAACAAGGTGCGTTTTGAGGGGCAGCACATGAATGCAAGGCATATCCTTTGCCGGATCATGCTAAATGTCCGCTCCATCACGCACGCCAACACCTTCAAAGGGAGGAGCCTCTCTGCATCCCAACGCCAGCAACTTCGGTCCTGGGGCATCACACTTCTGGAGCCGCAGCCATCCCCTCCCAGATTGATGCAGTGGTTTCCTCCTCCCTTCGGCTGACTTAAACTCAATGTCGATGGTGCATTCAAGCGTGGGATGGGCCTTGCAGGGGGAGGTGGCGCCCTTCGAGACTGTTCTGGATGCTTGATCTTTGCCTTTGCGACTGCATATCCTCAAGTCTACTCCAGCCTAGAGGCGGAAGCACTCGCCCTTTGCGATGGACTCTCCGACTGCAGGGACCATAGGATCCACTCTGTCCAAGTAGAGACGGACTCCCTTGTGCTCGAACAGATTGCCAATGGTTGCTTCTCCTGCCCTTGGTGACTAAACATCGTCGAATGCCAAGTGAAGGAACTTCTAAGGTCTATGCAAGTCTCGATCGCACACATATACCGGGAAGGGAATCACGTAGCAGACATGTTGGCTGGCCTGGGATGTTTTTTGCATTGTATTACTTTTTAGGCTTCTTGGGCGGATCTTCCCACTCTTGTTAAAGGCCCCTGTCGCCTTGATAGGATTGGCCTCCCCTCGCTCCGTCCTTAATGTCTTATGTACCCCCCCTTTCTTTGCTATTATGAATGCAATGCTCCCTGCGAGACAGTCGGGGGCGGAGCGCTCCCTCCCTATCCTATAGGGTTGATCGCTCCCCCTTTGTCTTGTCTTCCAGGTATTTACTAGAGTTAAAAAAAAGATAACGGTCCTAGTCCAATCGCATTCTATCAAACATTACCCAACCTGAAGGTCTGACTAGAAGGTTGATTGTGTTCTGTTTGTAGTCTCAGACGACTTTCTGACTGTCTAAAACCTACAACAATACCTACCAAGTCATTAATTAACTATGAAATTAAGGAAGATGCCATTATACTACCAAAATCCTCCCGTAGCACAATGTCCTTTAAATTCATTCTTGACCTCTTTCCAATTATTCAATACATTCTTACCTTGCTTACTATCACCTCAAAGGCATTATTGAATTTAACATTCTTGGCCAAACTTATTAACATTCTCGTGAAAATAACTAGATTTATAACTTCAAGATGCACGTGTGGGCACGGAGGGTGTCCAAGGGCTCCAGTCTAGCCCCCATGGCAGAGGACCAAAAATATACTAAAAATCATGGGGTATAATGGTTACTGGCATCGCATTGCACTGAGAGTACTTTCTTTATAAACTAGATGATTCCATGAGGCAATGTATGATATTACGCATGTTTGATTGAAAAGTACATTCTCGTTACATGCCTGTTACATGACCGTACATTCTCGTGCACAGCCTTCTTAAGGTTATGAAAAATACATTCTTATGGTTGATAGTACATTCTTGACTAAAAGGCCAAATTTACATTCTCCCTAGATCATACTTATGCATTCTTGAAACATCATATCATACTTTACTGCTACTCTTGCTACATGTTACTATTATTTTTGTCGCATGATTTATCACACTTTCTTTCATTATTACATCTTCTAGAGTTAAAACATTAATCATGTAAACTATGTCGACATGATGACACGAAGATACCTACTGGGTGAGTGCGATCACTTTCTATTTTCTCTAACATTTCAGGAAGCTCTAGTAGATCGGAGTCGATCATTCGAGTGGTGGTTCTGAGAGCGAGTGAAGATCAAGAAGAACCCTAGATAGTCTATCTACTTGAGTCTGTTATTTTAATTCAAGATCATTCACTATATTAGGTGGTGAAGTTGATCATGTCTATGAAATTTTCCATTTTCTTGCGTCTAGTGAGTCTTGTAATCAAGTAAGTCAATTGTTCAGTTGTAAACTCTTATTATTATTCAATAAAGTTGAAGGAATTTGTAATGTTCTCAAGAGTGTGAAAGTCCCCGATGGTTATGCCTCTAATATTTCAAGGCATGTGGATGAGAAGAATGTAAAGATCTGGGGTTTAAAGAGCCATGATTGTCATGTGCTCTTGCAACAACTACTTCCAGTGGCTATTCGAGGAATGACTACCCCTGTGGGCGGCCACCCTGGTGGCCGTTCACAACTGGCCTGAGCGGCCACTAGCTTGGATGCCCAAGGAACTAGAAGGCTAAAAGTTTGGCCGTCTCCTAACAATTATGCAAATAGAGGCTAAGTAAAAATGCAAAAGAAAAGCACATGAGCCTTCAGTTCTTGGATTTTTGGCATTGGGACTCACAGTTGGCAGTGGTTGGTCCCACCGTGATCTCCAGATCTGTTGTAGGCACCGGGGAATGATGGGGGTGGATTAAAGTGAGAGAAAGGGGATGTAGGTCCTTCCTCATGAGCTCCTCTCCCTCTCTGAGTGGCTGTCGTGGGTTTTCTCTCTCTCACGATACTATGGGAGATGAACGTCCGCCTGCACGTCCACGTTCCTACAATGAAAGGGGGTTAGAGTGCATATAACAATGTGATCGCCAGAGATTTTTTACCTGAACCTCACAGGAGTAGAATGATCACTTAGGCATACCTCAAGGAGGGAGAACATGGGATCTCGACTTCTCTATCCTCAGCTGGCCAAGGGCGGAGAGCCCTACTACGTCCCGAAGTGCCAAAGACCTTGCAAACAGTGACGAAAGCTCACAAAAATAAAAGCAAGGATGCCATTAGTGCTATGCAGTGTAGCAAAAGCTCTAGCAACCACTAAAAGAAGGAATATGGGGGCGTGATTACCTGGGATGGTGGAAAGGGGGTTGGTCGAGACTTTCGACCACCTGCCTTCCCGTTTGTTTAAAAGGGAAAACCTCTTAATAGGATCCTAGTTGATTCTAATATGCTATGATGCAAACGGGGAAGATGATTGCAAGTGAAATAGGAAAACACCGAGAAGGAGAGATCAAACCCGGAGGCCAGCCAAGCTCACGGCTGACCATACGATTAGTTCGGGGGAGGTGCAGAGTAATCCTTGAGTCTCAGGGCCTTGCTCCGAGCCTCGACTTTTCCTCCCTGGAAAGTTTCATCAATCTCCCCGGCCACCTCCGTCTGACCTGTGAGACAACATGAGAAGGAAAGAAAAAACAAAACTCTCCCACTCTCAAGCTCTACGAACCGAAAACCCCACGAGCAATTCCCCCGCGCAACCTCCCGGATCCTCCCTCTCTATCATCCACAAAAGAGTTTTGTACTTCGAGGATCCGTCTAGAAGTCTCGAATCATTGTGGGATAGAACGTGGGCGACGAGGGAGAATGGTGCCGAACATGGCGGGAGAACGGGCCATGTTCTTTGACCAATAGTTGCAGGAAGACGGCCAGGGTCCTGGCCTTCACAAAGGGGGTAGGCGGCCAGGTTAATGGCCTTCTAGGGGCCTGGGCGGCCAATTCGATGGCCTTTCAGGTAGGTGAGGGTGGCCAAGGCTTGGGCCTTCTAGCAAGCTGGGCGGCCACCTTAGTGGCCATCTTGTGTGGAGGGCAACCAACAATGTGGCCTCTGAGGGGCTGAGGGTGGCCGTCGCCCCTGCCTTCTAGGGGTTTGGGCGGCCAATGATTTGGTCACCCAGCCCATGGGCCTTTGGCCCCTTTAAGTGAGGGTGGCCCATTAACAAAATGTGTTAAGGCTGGACTTAAAAGCATAAAATGAGGATAAATTAGATAAAATGATCGTGTCACTCATATGATGGTCTAACTGGGGATCCGTGGGATGTCCGAAATTAGACATCTACAGGTATGCCCTGTGGTCTTATACCCTTTTTTAGTTTTCTGCACTTATGTATGGACATATAGATTCTAGACTATATAGCTGATAAACTATATAATTATTTATTTCTTGCATTAATTATGCTAAGCATTGTTCAATTGTAATTATTTTAGATTCTTATACACTACCACACTGTCCCTTTAACCCTTCCAAGCCTCTGGTTCATGGGTGGCAGGCCAGAATCTAAAAATATCGAGATTTTTCTCGGTATTCAGATCTTGGGTCATTACATTGTGCCTGTATATAGATGCATTTTAATGTTTGGATCTAATATTCAAGTTGTAAAAGAAGTAAAAGACTTTATGTCTCACAAGACTAACATGAAGGATTAAGGTGATGTTGACCTAATCTTAAATATCAGGATCATAAGAAATTCGAGTGGAATAACCTTATCACAATCTCATCATGTTGAGAAAATCCTTAGGATGTTTTATTACATAGATTGTCAATTAATTTTCACCCCCTATGACTCTAGTGTTCATCTTAAGAAAAACTTAGGACATTCAGCGCTACAGAGTGAATATGCATAAATTATAAGATCACTTGGATTCCTAACACGCTACACCAGGCCTGATATTGTTTATGCAGTTAATAGGCTTAATAGATATACAATAAACCCTAATGAGAATTATTGGAATGCCTTAGAAAGAGTATGTAGATACTTAAAAGGCACTGTGACATATGGGTCAATGAATGAAAAGACCCTATTTGCTTGGACCTTCTATCCAAGCCAATGAATAAAAAGAATCCTCTTTGCTTGGCTCAGACCTTCCATCCAAGTCGATGAATAAAAGGAAACCTCCTTGCTTGGCTCGGACCTTCCGTCCAAGTCCATGAACAAAAAGAACCCTCCTTGCTTGGCTCGGACCTTCCGTTCAAGTCCGTGAACAAAAGAACCCTCTCTACTTTAGTGCTTATCCCGTGTCGACGAATAAACCACGCCAGCTCCCGGCGCCCTATCAGCATTGACGAATAAACCACGCCAGCTCCCGGTGCCCTATCAGCATTGACGAATAAACCTTCGACCTAGACCTTTCATCTAGGCCAATGAATAAACAATCCTCGTCAACCTAACACTATCCACCCATCCCACCGCGATGTTCAAGATGACCTAAATGGCTTAGACCTTATGTCTAAGGCCTGATGAACGTAATCCCTTGTGTTAGCATAGGACCAATGCTGACTATGTTATCTAGATTGGAGTCTGGCTCTTTGTCGGAACCAATCGATGTAGTGCGTGGCCATGGCCATTCATGTGAAACCGATGATGTTCTACTCCAATGTCAACTACTTGCCGGACAGGAAGATAGACTCGCCGATCCCGTGCACTTGTCCCTCGCTTGCGTCACCAGCGAGTGGGGGGCATTTGTGGACGTCAAAAAAATGATGATCATACGGCATGTATGTCTCGACACTCAAGAGCAAGTCAAAGACGGAAAGGCAGAATAAACCCTATACCTCCCCCAAGCAGGATGAATACATGCCTGGTGCTCCGTCACCTAACGAAGAAGCTCCTCAAATAGAAGATATGGCCATGGCTCCCAAACTGGCAGTGCCGAAGGCCGAATTAAGAAAAACTTGAGAATTCAGACACGAGTTCGGCATGCATCACAAATCATTCAGAGTCCTGGACCGGGACTCGGAGGCTTCGAATTAAACACCCCCGAGGCGGTGTATTGCAACTAAAGCATTATGGGAGGACAACTGTTCCTCTGAATTGCCGAAGGTCAGGATGAAATCTCCCTTGACTTAAACTGGCATGCCTAATGGAGTCTCTGAAATCGACGCGCCCTCTTGTACAACACATCTGGCACGCTAATTGTATATGGTCTAAACCAACACGCCCCCTAGCCTTGCCTGTTTAACCTAATGCCATCACCCCCCCCCACGCCATTCAACCAAGGTTGCCATCCCTTCCTAAGTTTGATGCCATGTTTCCCCGCGAACAGACTGGCGATGGAGACCCTTTTCCTGAAATGGAGTAGACGCATGCATCTAACCCGTAGGCAACCACCTATACGCCAAGAATGGAAGACTCCAAGCCCCACAATGAAGTGTCGATGTCTGCTCATCACCGTCGAGCAATCTCACAGAGGCACCTTCCCTACACTACAGCCCCCCTATCCACAGGCCACTCGACAGCTTCAAGCATGGAAAAGGAAGAGAAAGAAGAAAGAGGGTTTGGGCTTCGGTGGCCTCCCCCATCTCCACTCATACAAGAGGGAGGCATACTCCACAAAAAGAAAAAAGGAAAGAAGAGGGCTGGCTGGCTAACAGAAGAAAATAAGAGGCAAGAAGAAGAGAAGCCTCGTTCCCCCTGCACTTGCGAGGTGAAGAAAAGAGAGTGAGTGTGAGAGAAGAGAGGTGAGCCCGGAGGGGAAGGAGCTTGTGATCGGTGTATCCACTTCTTCCTCCTCTGCTGTATTTTCCCTTGCTTTGGGGTATATCCCCATCTGTATTTAGTTTTCCCCCCTCTTGCGGATGAATAAAGGATAATCTTTGGCAAGCATAGTCTTCTACTTCGTTAGCCTCTACCTTCCCTTTCTCTCTGTCTTCTACTCATCTAGGGCCCCTCGAGGCTTGCCTCTCTGATGGGAATCAACATTGGGCAGTAACATTTTTTAGTTTACATTTGTGTCCTTTAGTTTGCATTTATATCCTTGAGTTATTAGGTTTGTAATTGTATGGCAATTATAAGCCAATGTGTTAGTCCTTAGAAATTGTTGGGTTTCTTTGTAAAAAGCCCAAGTAGGTCTAGCAGGGCCTCCACTCTCTCTCCCATTAGTCCACCTAGGTTCTGGGGCCCACATGGGCTAGTCTTTGGTCCATAGGAGAAGGTTGACCAAGAAGTAAAATCAAAATTGGCCTCTTGCCCACTTGGAGAGAGCGCCCCCTTCACTTTAGCCTGTTTTTATTTTGGTCAATTGACCATGTGGGAGCATATTATCCTATCCCTGATTTGCCCCTTCCTAACCCTAGATCTGAGGGTAATTAGGTCTTTAGGTTGGAGTTATATAACCTTTGTATTTTCTATTTTCATGAGAATTAATGAAGAAAAATTATGCATTTTGCTCCAGTATCTAGTTTTCAAAATATTACTAGAGGTGATCCTCAAGTCAGGAAGAATTTGGCGCTTGTTTCGCCCCAATCAGAGCTCTGGAACGCCCGCAATAATTTTGATCGTGAGGTCACGCAAGACTATCTGAGCCTACTGTCCAGATCCTCAACTTCCTGATACGAAATTTCTATGGATCTACTCCCAAGCCCTTTGGATCTGAGATTTTGAGTGGTCGTAGGATTTTCTGTCCTCTTCGCTTTGCCACCGAGCTCGTGTCGTTCTGAGGTCTGTGCTGGTCGTGGCCAGGATTTTCGTGGGACTACACCGACCATCCTGTGCAGATCCGACCCAAAACTAGAGGCAACTTACAAAAGTTGCCCCGTCCCCTTCCTCTCAGATCTACCCGAGCCCTTTGGTCTGCGTCTTCCTATGGATGTCTCTGATGATGTCCAACAAGAAGCAATCCGTTCTGACACCGGGAACCATTTTTCCTGTAATTTTTATCTCTTCTGTGCAGTTCTGTGCCAGTAGAACCTGAGACTGAGTACAGTTGCTGCCACGCCCAGATCTGATCAGATCTGATTGCACCGTTCAGACCAGGCATTCTAAATCTTGTTGCCAACATTCTCCTACAAACGGCACCCTGATCGGACATCGGATCTTGGCGTACCGACCTCCGCAAGTCTGCTGCGTCGGGTGACCTATGTGGGCAGAACCCAGTCGGCTTCAAATCAGTTCATCCGATCGGCCCCAACTTGCCTCCCTCGCCTCCTTCGAGTGCGGCCCGTCAACCTGAGTTCCAGAAGCCCCAAATTTGTGTTTGTAGCTCTTTAACTCCCTACGAGGAGTGGACATCATGTTCTGAAATTTTACAGTTACTTATTGTGTGTATTGGGATTGTCAGATTCAGCCGGGGTTTCTTCCCCACACACTAGTCGTGGAGGTACGCGCTTCAATCCTACACTCACACTACTTATTTAGTATATTTTATATCATGCTACATTTGTGAGAATGGACCGATAGCTAGTTTCAAATTGTCGTGGTTGTGAGTTGTGAGCACCCATTCCATAGGCCCAGTCGAGCACCGAGCCCAAACTAGAAACCCCTAGGCGATAGTGGTTCTTTAACCGCTATGATCCTACGTTTCCCTCGCAATGGATGATCGTCGGGATAGCTAGATTTCCTGTTGAGAAACGTCTCCACCAGGAGGGCGCCACTGTAGTCAGCCCCTCAAGTTACCTTAGTGTGATAGTGCTGGCTGCATTTTGAGTCGGTCGTAAGTCTTAGCCCAGTCGCGTCACCCATCCCGCATCAGGCATCCTCAGACACATACCTTCATCTTCCCCTCCTTTGAGGCCACCATTATATTAGAGGAGGTAGAGACTTATCTATCCCTTCCCAGATCCAAAGTTGGTCAGGAAGACCTAGTTTGCCATCCTGTTGCCCCTATAGATCCTACCCTTATTCTAGGGGAGTTTCTAACCAATACCAAGGACATTCGCACCATAGTTGGTTGACACCACATCCATTTGCTACCCCTGAGCCAGTGGTCCATAGCCCATTCTAAGAACAAGTGTGGGTGGGATGAGGCCATAGCTAAAGCCACTTCTATCTGCCTGTGCGGGGCCATACACTTCCCTTCCGCCGACCACGTCCTGGACATCCCCATCCTTAGCACCATTAGCGGACTATGGCGGGATCTTCCATTTCTCAGGCCATCCTTTCCTACTTGTATGAGGGTCTTAGCTTAGTTTCCCTAGGAGGCCCACGCTTTGGCTCTATGATCTTACCTGAATGCTGGATGGGGGTCAGGCTGAAGTTCATACCTAGGGATGATATCACTTCTATCAGCCGTATCTTTGGGAGCCATCAACTTTTCTTCATTGGCGGAGCCTTCAGGTTCTCACAGCAGGTCAAGTGCAGGACTGTAGACTAGAAGATCAGGGATGAATGGCGCCTCTACATCAACACTCTGCCCCTGGACCGGTTCATGATGTGCCCGTCATTTTTCCACGGCACCACCCTTAGGCTTCCTAGGAGGCCTGGGCTTGACTTAAGGCTTGTGGGAGACACCACCTTGACGATGTACAGTCCCCACAGGTGCCTTTTACAAGTTGGACCCCCCCGTACTACAGTTCCAGCGCTACCCCACCTTCCTGCACTATAGGCGAGGAGATTGGAAGGGCCAGAAGCTGTTGTTTCTACGTAGGATGTGCAGGAATCAGCATCGTCTTCCAGTCAAAAATTTGAAGTCTAAAGTCCAACCTAGAGATAGGTTATCTCATGAACGACTTAAATATAAAGTTAGGTTTAAAAGCCCTCAATTTTCTTGTGATTTCATGCACTGTACTTAGAGAATTCGATATTTTTCTATCATTGTGCAAGTTTGGTTTCACAACATGCATATCCTGAGCCTTGGATCATAGAGGACCCCAAACTTTATGAAAATGGACACATAATGAATTATGAAAGATAAGGAATGTACCATTATACTGTTGGATTCCTCCCGTGGCATGACCTTGTTTAAATCATTCATTGAATGCTCATGATCATAAATTGGAACGTTCTTGCCTTGTTTATCGATACCGTGAATTATTGTTGAACTTGTTACATTGCTGGCCATAATTCATTGTTATACTCGTGAAACTAGCTTTATTTATATGTGAAGATACAGTTCGGGCACTGATTGTGTCCAAGGGCTCCACGCTAGTCCCCTCGGCTAATTATCGAAAACATACTATAAACCATGGGATATGATGCTACTGACGTTGCATTGCACTGGAAGTACTTTCTTTATAAATAAGTGAAAATCACAAGGCTATCTCATGATTAAATTATTACATCCTTGTTACATGACATTCTAGTGCATAACCTTTATGGTTATGAAAGTGAATAGTGAAAAGTGAAAGTGTGTTCTCGTTACATGGAAGCATATTCTTGTTCGTGAAAGGCCATACTTACATTCTTGTCATCCTGCTCGTATATATTTTATTTTGATCTTATCTCGTTACTTGTGTTACTTTAGTTTACACCGTGTGTTCTATCGCATTCTTATGTTTACCCTATTTTCTAGAGCTAAGACATTAATCACTTAACTATTACTTGCATGTTGATGCAAAGATACCTACTAGGCAAGTGTGCTCATTACCCTACTTTTTCAATCTTTCTAGGAAACTCAGGTGAATCAGATTCAGAATATACAAATAGCGGATCCGAGAGTAAATGAAGGTCAAAGGGATCAAGAGAAGCCTTAGTTGTCAAATGTCTAGTCCAGTCTTATTGTACTTTTCTCTTTTCTTGAGTCTATGATGTCAGGATGATAAAAGTCAAGGATCTAATGTACTTGTGATTATTAGTGTGATGAAATAAAGTGGAAGTTTTGAGAAATTGTTTGTGTAATTACTTTATGTGGTTGTCTTACACTCTGATTTTCTTGCTTGCGAGAGGCTTACCATGTCAGCTACTCACGTTCCCAAATTTTCTTCCACTGTATTAAAAGCTCGGGGCCTAACAGTTAAAGTGGTATCAGAGCCTAGGCCTAGAAGTCCAAGGGAAAAGTCATGTCATAGGATAAGTCCAAGGCTTAGGACCCATACCTATGAAATCAGGAAAGAAATTTCCAACCATGAGAGAAATTGGGTAGAGATCGGGATAAGATAGTTATATAGAAATTATCTTAGGGTAAATCTTCTCGATTCTAAGGGAAATTAACTAAACATCTATTTCCTTAGGTACCTCAATTTTTCAATGGCTCATCATGTGAACTGGGACGAGATGCAACAAGCTATTATGGGTCTTACCCAAGCCCTGCAAACTGTAGCCCAAAATGGTGCAAGGGTCGGCGCGGGTAGCTTACACGGTAATTTTTAGAGTTTAAATCTCTCACGGTTCTCTGAATCTTCTAACCCAGACGAAGTGGAGAACTAGATCGAGATGAACCGTATATTTGACGTCATGTAATGCACTGATCAAGAAAAGGTTCGTCTCACCACATTCCAGCTAAACAAAGACATCCGTACTTGGTGGAAGTCTATTCCGGCGCCGCTTGTAAACGCACCACACACATGGGATGGATTTTTGACTATCTTTCAAGCCAAGTACTTCTCTAAGCACGTCAAGGAGAGAAAGGCTATGGAATTCACTTCGCTAAGGAAAGGCATGATGTTAGTGGCGAAGTATGAACTTCAATTCTCTCGACTAGCCCCTTATGCCCCACATCTGGTGAGCACGGATATCTTAAAGGCTAATCGATTTATGGACGGGTTAAGACCCGACTTTATTCAACAACTTGGGTCTCAAAATATCCGTACATATGCGAAGATGGTCCAGCGGGGACACCTATGCGAAAGGACCTTGGAGAAGGTCGAGAAACTTAAAGGTAGGAAAGAGGAGTCGAGCCGGAAACATGATAAGCAAGAAGAAAGAGAAATAAATAATGACAAATCCCATCACAATAAAAGGTCTCGCAATGGGAATAAAAATGGTAATGGAAAAAGGAAGGAAAATGACAATGGTAATGGAAACAGTAAAAGAGCTAAGGAGGAGGAAAGATAGGTCATGGCGACTTGCTCATTTTGTGAAAAATTCAGACACTCGACTGAAGAGTGTTGGAAGCGTCTCGGCGCTTGTCTCAAATGTGGAAGTCAAGAACATCGCTTGCCCATGTGTCCTCTTATAAAGGAACAATCTTCAAGGGATAATAATGGACGCGAGCGATGAGGCCGACTTAATGCCATCTTGGACGGGGAAGGTAAGACGGTTAAAGGTATCACCTTGACTTGTTTACATATTAGCATTGCCCATGGTAGCGGTAATTCGGTACTTGTATCGGGTTATCGGTGCCATGGGCTCTGGGTCGTTACAGAGAGACCGTGAGGGGAGAGAGAGGGTCGACCCGATGGAAGGGGGGTCGTCCCTCGTAGGTTAGCAGGATAGAGGAGAGGGACGTCGCGGCGGCGGAGGGAGGTGAAGAGGAGAGGTGGGGATGCTGCCATCCGTGGGGGTGGATGGAGGAGAGGGGAGCTCGCGGGGGGTGTGAGAGAGGCAGGGTTGTGTAGGAGTTAGAGAGAGAGAGGGATGGCAGCGGCGAGGTTGGAGGGTGATGACGGTGCCTGTGGTTGCGATGGTGAGAAGGGAGAGGAGGGGATGGTGAGGGAGTGTGTATAGTAGAGAAAAGAGAAAGAATGACGAGGAGGATGAGTGTAAGCATGGGATAGAGAGAGAGAGAGGAAGCGGCGAGGTGGGGACGTGCATGGGCATGGTGGCGTCGTGGGCGTCGTGGGTGTCGCCCGGGTGGTGCATGCAAGGAGAGAAGGTGAGAGGGAGAGGGAGTGCGACGGTTGGGAGGTGGGTGAAGAGGAGAGGAGGGCGGTGGTGATGCCATGGGTGTGGCGAGGGAGTGGCGTCGCGGTGAGGGTGTGAGGCGACGGTGGCGGAGGCGAAGTGTGGAGGGGGAGAAAAAGAGAGAGTGGGAGATGGGGTGGCGGTGTAGTGCCGTGGGGAGTGGGGAGGGCGATGACAGCAGTGAGGGGAGGTGGAGATAGAGGTGGTGGTGTCGACGTGGGGTTAGAGAGAGGGAGAGGGGATGCGGTGGTGTGGGTGAAGAGGTGAGGTGGTTGCGACGGGGAGGGGATGGGAGAGAGAGGTGTGTTGTGATGGGGAAGATGGGAGGGAGAGAGGGAGGGTGGAAGCCGACGGCTACGTAAGAGGGAGAGAGGGGTCAGCCGGGCTCCCGGGGTGGCTGCACAGGGAAGTGTATGTCTGAAGAGGAGAGAGGGTGCGATGGGAAGGTGAGAGGGAGAGAAGGTGAGAGAGGGGTGGCGGCCGCGGCAGGTGGCGTGTATGTGGGGGAATTGGTTAGAGAGAGAGGGAGTGGCGTGTGTGCATGTGTGTGTGCATGGGAGTGAGAAGGCGAGGGGAGGTGTTCGCTGGTGCGGTGGACACGAACGGTGACGGAGGCGGGGCTGCCGCGAGAGGGGGAGAGTGGAGGCCGGGAGAGAGGTGCAGCCGCTTGTGTGCGGAGGTGCGAGGGAGGAGGAGTGGAGAGAGAGCAATGAGGGGGTCGCGGCGTGACGGAGGGAGATGCTCGTGGTTGGGAAGGTGCAGGGAGGGGGTGAGAGAGAACTGGGAAGCCACTGGGTTCTGCAGGTAGAAGAGAGAGCCGAGGGATAGGGAGAGGTTCCGGTTGGATGATAAGATAGAGTGGGAGAGAGGGGTTGGCCGGTGCTGTGAGAGAGGGCACCGGTAGAGGGGCTCGCTGGCGGTGTGGTTAGTAGAGGGGAAGGTGAGGGCGGAGGGGGGTGGCCTTGTCAAGGTGAGAGAGATAAGAGTGGGATGGGGAGAGAGTGGGTTTGGCCGCCGGCCCCGGGTGTGTGAGAGGGGAGTGGCCAGGGAGTCTGCGATGGAGGTGGGTGTGTAAAGAGGAGGGATGAAGTGAGAGACAGCCGGGAAGGGGGGGTTACCGTGGTGGTGGCTACGTGTTGGAGAGGAAGAGAGGGAGGATTGGGCTATGGCTCATGCAGAAGAGGGACAGAGAGGGAGAGATCGTGGATGGTGGTGGAGGTGCGGGTTCTGGGTCCTTCCGTGAAGGGTCGTCCGATGAGGGAGAGAATATTTGGGAGATAAGAGAGATGGAGAGATATGGGAGGGGTTCAGTGTCTGCCATCGGTGTATGGGAGAGAAGAGAGAGGGAGAGAGAGGGGGAGGCGTCCACCGTCTGTGGCGAGGTGCAAGTGTGAGAGGGAGTTTGAATGTGTTCCCGGTGTGAGAACGTGTGTATGTTGGAGAGGGAGGTGGGGATAGCAGCCGCGGTGTGGAGGGGCTCGCAGTGTGAGAGTGTGAAAGAGTGACGTGGGAGTTAAGAGAGAGAAGGTGTGATCTCCCTCTCTGAAGGGCCTCCGCCTGTGATGGGAAAAGGAGTGAGAGAGGTTACGTGAGTGTAGTGTCTGGGGTGTGTGAAGGGCTTCCTCCGTGTGTGAAGAGAATAGGAGAGAGGGTTATGTGTGTCTAGTGACGGGTGTTAAATGAGAGTTAAATGAGAGAGTGGGAGATGGGAGACAAGATTCGAGACAGGTGGGAGGGAGTTAAGTTTTTTTTTATATATATAAGAATTTGTGGATGGGCCTAGCTCATTAATGCATAATAAGTTTTTTTTTCCTTTTTTTATATGTAGAACAAGAATGGGCCAAGCCCCTATTCATAGTGAATGAGACAGATAATAAAATTTATACCCTTTTGACCTATCAGAATAACAAATGATGAATCCACTGATTGTTCTTTGGTCAAATGATTTTTCATGTAGTTTATAAACTTTAGCATTAGCTAGACATTCCTAAATATGCATATAGTTTAGACTTAGTTTCCTATCTGTCAAGAGTTCAAAAGGAGTCTTCTGGACAACCTTAGTACTAAGCACTCTATTAAACACATGTGCAATTATCTTTATAGCTTCTCCCTACAATGAAATAAGTAAAGATAAATAACTAATCATTGCCTTGGCTATTTCTTTAAGCACGTGATCTCCTCGTTCAGCCAATTTGGTGTAGCAGACATTGTATACTAAGGTACTATGGCTTATTCCCGAAACTATGCTAATAGACTTGGCCTTTATCCGATCTCACTATATCCACCAAAGTATTCACATCCTCTATCAGAACAAACTATATTTATCAATGGAGAGGGGAAGATTTACGGCCCAATATTCACACGGTCCAACAGCCCATCCAGGTCTATGCAACCCAATAAGTGACAAGCCTAGCAGAGCCCACTTACAACGGGACCTCGGTAAAGCGGACCGACATAGCCCACCAAGCCTTGGCTCTGACGCCCAATCGAAGGCCCCCCAACACTCGAGAAAAACCTAGCCGGCGATCGATCGAGCTGTCAGAAGGTGGATAATTGCTACCTCAAAGGGGTTCCCCAGCCTCAGACTCCATGCATGGATAGGAGATATCCATTATCTCTTGTGGGTCAGCCCATCATCGAGACTCCCTAGTAAGCCAGGGTGAATTCCTCACAGCTAAGCACTTATCTCTCATTAGCTCAGCAGATCATACGTTGTTGTCAAAGAGTGGGAAGCTTAACAGGATAAGGGAAGGGCAAGAGTCCCTGAATGGTGAGAGTTCTTATTAAGGACATAATGCCTCCCCAAACTCTCACACTTCCTCTATTCAAGAAAGGGAACCACTAACTGTATAAAGCTAGGGAACCACTCCAGAAAGGTAAGCAAATTCTAGCCACTTCAATTGGCAAAGAGCGGTCTCGTGTCCTACACATCCCTTGCCTCCCTTCTGCACCTTGCTCATACTATTTGCTAACTTAAGCATTAGAGGGTTTTCCCCGAGATTACAACCTCGGGCCCCCTGATTGCTTTCTCTCCTTTTGTAGAACTCTATTTTGAGGTGGCTACGTCCTACGATTGCCCTAGATCTAACGGTCCACTACATCACACAAGATCTCACCTCTTCATCTGGCGTTGTCTGTGGGAAGGGAGCAGGAAGTCAATATGGTGCGAAGGAGCAGTAGTAGGAGGGCCACTGGCGATAGGGGGAAGGCACTAGCAGTCACAAACGAGGGGCCTGTGCCATCACATTCTTTGACTAGCTGTCTCCCCAATGATCAGGCTAATACTCCACCCCAATGCCACCTCAGGAAGGGGGCGTTCTTACTATGGTAGATCATAAAGCCTTCCGATCCCTTAACACTAAGCTAAACACCCTCGTCGATTTGATGTTGGCCCAAGTAGCCAGGGAGGAGTGGTCCCATCATTCGCAGTCACCCCCCCCATGTTGAGGCCACCCGGTGGACAGCTGAAGATCGTTTTATTCTTCAAGATGGCCACCTCATCCACAGTGCGATAGGTGAACCTTCTTACCCCCCACCTTCGGCTACAAAGCAAGAGGCCTCCTCCAACCCTCGCAGAAGGAGGAGCGAGGCGCAGCTGCCTATCCCACCGGTGGACACCACTGCCCATGCTACGCGACGACAGGGAGAAGATGTAGAGTGCGTTGGGAGCCCCTTGGTGCCATCTCGCACTTACTCAGAGCTCTCTCTTCAACACTGGGACTTTGAGCAGTGATTTGCCGAATAGGAGCGAGCACTCCAAGCTCTACAATAGAGCTCCACTAGTAAGGAGGACGAGGATGTCACACCCCGAACCAATAGAAGCAGAACGTGTCGTTTGCTCAGAACGTGATAGTTAAATAGTCGAGTCAATCAGAGCCAAGCCATAAGACAAGATATAATTAAACAAAAATATAATTTTATTTCAAATATAAGTTTATTACAATTTAACTCCAAATTAAAAGACTCAATAACGAAAAAAAATTACAAGAGATTCCTGACTAGACTTAACATAAGACAAAGACAATAAGACTAGATGGTTCATCTAGATGTCAGAGTTCTCTTCACTCTTGCCCTTGCCCATCTTGTTCGGTCTTGTCGTCACTAAGGCCAATACCTGAAAAATATTGGAATAAGCTGGGTGAGCGAATGCTCAATAGGAATTATATCTCAAGATCAAGCTAGTCTTAAGTAATTAACAAGTTATCATGCACATGCAGATCATGCAAGGGTGTACGATAAAAACTCACCGTAGGGTTCCGTAACTAGTATGGGAGAAAAATCCACACGGATAGTAAAACTCAACTCGGGAGCTACAAAAGTGATCTGAAACTCTCCAAAAAAGATCTGAAAGATCTAATAATGATCTGATAAAGATCCAGGGCATTACATAGTCGGTCTTAAAGAATCCTCACGGCCTCGGTCTTAGGCATCTACACATCAAATCCAAAAACTCATACAGCTGTAATGCTTAAATGAAAACATCACGTCTTGAAAGCTAAAAGGGTAACTCACCGCTCGGGTGTCGAGGCAGAGTCACCCGGCATACCGATCCTGGTAGTCCATCAGATAGGCCTCACTGCTCGTTACAGTCCTATCCTGCTCCCGGGAAGGTCCCCTCTACAAAGCCTCTGCTTCCGCACGGTAGCGGGAGGCCTAATCTTGGTCGCTCGCCGAGGTTCGTCAGCGCCCCCTGTCTGACTCATGATGAGTGGGTACCACCACTGGCGGTTGATGCCCTCCTAGCATCCTCTGCACTAGACGTAAATAGAGTGGCTCCCTCAGGTTCACGCAAAATAGCACAATATCCCTGTGGAACCAAGCCTGCCCCTCCTTCACCCATGGCTGAGGAGTGGTGTCCTCTATCATGTAAGGTGTCCAAATCACCTACCACAATAATTGAAAGTTTGCTAAATTTGAGTTCATATAATGAATGCTGAAAACATCACATAACTCTTTTTTGGGCAAACACTCACCTGGTGGGGTGGAAACTCGTCCAGGGCTATCCGAAGGTCGGAGAGCCTAGTGGCTACTAGGTGTCAATCCCGAACCATCTCCCATCTCGCCATGAGTGGGACTGTCTACATCAAGGCTCGCAGGATCGTGCCGCGACCTAGAGGGAATTGGGTGTACCCCCAAATCTGAAAACACACAGAACAACAATCAATCAATCAAATCAAGAATCAAAAAGTTTAAAGGGTAGACTCGTACCTGTAGAAAAGGTGTGAAGCCACCTAGGTTCCCCGAACCCGGGCACATAGGATCCATGTGGGCAAAGAGGTGCGCCAGCATCGCTCTCCCCCACGGAAGTTGGGGTCTCCACTCGAGATCCCGTATCAACAATAGGTATTTTAGATTCACCTTGTTTGAAGCATTAGCGAACAACACCCACCCAAAGAAGTAGAGGAGAAAGAGTCGTGCCTCCTGTGCATTGCTCCTCTCTCGAACTCGAAGCTTTTGATTTACCCGTTCTAGATACGCATCTAGATCCTCTAGTGGCCCTCAGACCACTCTGGCTAACCCTGTCACAGCACTAATCCTCCCAAGGGGGAGGGTGGTCACTGGTCTCTTGGTTCGGGTCAGTTGCAACCCGAGCAAGCACTCAACCTCCTGCTGATAATTTTTGAGCTCCGGAACCAACACTGGAACCCCGGCTATTGGTAATCCAGTCAGATAAGCCACGTCTTCAAGCGTGGGTATCATATGTCCCCACGGCATCACGAAAGCCCTACATCCATCCACCCACCGCTCACGTAGTGCCGCTAGGAAGGTCGCATCAATAGGAAAAGGTCGAATCCTAAAGAACGGACCAAATCCCATTCGGTCCACTCTCCACCGGTGATCATGGGGCAACGCGTGGTACCAAGCCCACACTAGGTCCCATGACATCCGGGCTCTGATTCTTTGTCAGCCCTGCACACAATAGAAAGAAAATAATGGCTGATTAAATCCTCCAATCCCATAAATCAACTTAACCTATATCCCATCCCCCATAAATCCCAAAATTCACTGCCCTGAGAGGAGGGCGGCCAAGGACTTGGTCACCTAACTCCCTAGGCGACCAGGTCACCGGCCGCCTCATCCCCCTGTGGACGACCAGGACTCTGGCCGCCCAAGACCATGGACGGGCAAAACCGTGGCCGCCTACAGGTCGGTTCCATGCAAGCCATCCTCCATACAGCAGAGCACCCTGCCCAAGCATCACACACCTTATACACACCCAAATCAGTTAGAGGAACATGCAAGGGTCCTGAAACTTACCTGTTTACGCGGTGCCTCCTTCTCCTTGTTGGCTTCAACACCATCGGAGCCCTCGTCCTTCTCCTCTTCCTCAGTCTCGCCTTGATCGGCCGACCCCTCTTCAGAAGCAGCCGTGCCCTCATCTCCTTCCACTTCTTCACTGTCTTCACCACCTTGAGAGGAGGAGGCCGAGGAAGATGGACTCGCAGGGACCTCCGCTTCCTCATGTTCTTCACCCTCACTCGAGGATGGGGCACATCAACAATGTCAAGCCGAGCTCGTCACCTCCCCATCACTTGAATCTTGATGCTCGAGCGACCCAGACCTCACCCACGGTGGAGGAATCACTCTCCCTAACTCCTGGCCCTTACAGGCTCAGTAGAACGTCAAACCGATCAAAAAACAGACAAAATAGACATATATATATATATATATAACATCTATACTATATACTATAAGAGAGAAGGGCGGTTTTTTTCCGCCGGTTCGCAGTTTCTTTCCGCCGGTTCGCTGTTTGGTTTTTTCCTGCCGGTTCGCAATTTTTTTCCACCGGTTCTCCTTTACCCAGTCCTTCTCGTTCTTCCCTCTCACTTTTACAATCCAATCCCGGCGGCTATCTCCGGAAGAACACCGCCACTGCCAAATACCCTAGCAAGTCCGCTTCCTTCCCCGGCACCGGCCGCAAGCCAGCGAAACCGGCCGCCAAAGTGCCCTACATGAGGCATACCATCGCCGGTGTGTCGAGGCTGTTGTGCTTCTCGACGTGGGAGCATGCGGGGCGGGAGCTGCGGGACCTCCCCATCAGGTGGGACTCCTACACGGTGAACTAGGCGCTTAAGACCCACCCGCCCATGGAGAAGGCCTGGCTATTCTTCCTGTGGGTCTCCCAGGTGAGGGGCTTCAAGCACGACCATTTCACCTACACTACCATGCTCGACATCTTCAGGGAAGCTGGCAGGATCTCGTCGATGGGGCATTTGCTGCGGGAGATGGAGGTGTCGTGCTCGCAGAGGACCTCTGGGGAGCAGCGGTTGATTCGGACGGGGCAGCACATCGACTAGCCGTCTCCGAGTTTGATTTGGAACAAACAATCCCCTTTGAGGTAACTCCCAATAACACTAACCCATCCCTCCCCCGTACTCCGTTTCCTTCTCCACCATGGACTCTGACAATGATTCAATGTTCCTTGTTCCTTTCAGAGTCCAGATTGAGCTTTTCTACTTCTATATAAGGCGCCCTCTACTCCATCCTCGTCCTCGTCTTTGTATCTTTTAACACTGGTTGAAGGTAAGTCACTTTTTTAATTTTTCTTTTATTTTCTTTTTTGTGAAATAACTCAAGGACTAAGTTATCATTGTTGTTTCTTTGAGGGAGTGGACATTATTCTCGTGGGTTTTGATGTAGTAAACAATGCAAGCTGATTTTTTTTGACGAGCAGATGTGTTGTCATGTGTGCGTCTAGAAGGTAGTAGAGACTGAAGCTGGGTGTTGGAATTATTTTTTATATGATTTTTTGTCCACTACAGGAAACATCTTGTTTCAAACACTTCTTGTATGATATTTACTTAATCCTCCCGTGCATCTTAAAGTACGGTTGTTTGAAGATTTTCATTACTCTTTGATTGTATGTAGTATTGCTCTACTAGCTCTACCAATTCATGAAGTATCTGAAACTGGCATCATTTCTTGTAGTACGGCTGATTGGAAATTTGTAGCTAACCAGTTTGTAAAGTGGTTACTGGATAAAGTAATAGTTCATTGTAAGTTTTGGTTCAGGGATCATCATCTTTGACATATATGAAAAGTTTACTATTTTTCTTTCTTATTATATTTAGCCCTCTCTCTTATATTTTATACAGTACATGATTTACCTTGGTTTTTGCTGAATGCATGCGATTATTGGGTAGCCTGTTTCAATTGCCTTAAATTGTGTTAATTGTTGGGTTTCATTTTTCAAATAAAGAAAATTTGAAGGAAAGCGGATCCTGATTGTGTTATTTACATGTAAATAAATTGAATGAAAGTAATCATGGAGAAGCTAATAAAGAGGAATGCTCAATGTCATGGGCATCTTTTCATTGGCTTCACTATTTTAAAATTGAGCATAATTCAGTCTAGAAATAGGTTCACCATACATACAGACCTAAATTGCTATGTCGTTTTAACAATTTTATGTTGTTTGAAATTTTATAAGAAATGATTACCGGCTTTGTTTGTCAATATTTCATATATAACAAGTCTACATAAATTGGACAATGTAAGATAATATATTGCTTGGCATTGGAAAGCCAAGCTACTTAAGATGTGCTTTGGGAACTTTGGGAAGTCCTTCCGAAAGACTTCTCCTTCCTCAAAAATAACCTCACCAAGATTGATCAATGTTCAAAAACTTTACAATTTTACCTTTTGCTCCATGCTGGAGGAGAAAAGCCCACTTTGGAATCTAAAAGACTTCTCCTTCCTCAAAAATAACGTCACCAAGATTGATCAATGTTCAAAAACTTTACAGTTTCTTGTTTGGCAATGGATTGTATTTCACCTGAGATTAGGGATAAGAAAGGGAATGAGAAGGAATAAGATTTTCTTCTTTTATTTCGTTCTTAATATTAAAGATGACAATAGGTCATTTGATCTCAAATGTAGAAATAAGTGCAATGACTTCTCTTTCATCTTCTCTCTTTTTTTAAAAAAAAAATGATGAGCATATTATATATGAAATGTTTCAAGTCTAGATCTTAGGTTTCTTTATCCGTTGAGTCTATTATATAACATTCATTTCTCACCGTCATATGGCTACGACTGGGTTTTCTATCCCATGTAAAATGGTCACTTTTCAAACTCCACCACATTAAATATCTGGAACTTTATTATAGATGTACATATATACTTCACATACATAGATATAATATATGAATTAAAACTCATTCTTAAACATATAGACTTTAACTGATAATCAATAGGTATTTTCGCCCTAAATGTTTGTTAATTATTGTCTCGATTCTAAGAATTAATTATTAGGTTTAATAAAAGATGGGGGGTGGTGTTGTGGGGGTGTGTGTGTGTGTGCAGACCAATCTACCCCACCAGTTGTTGCAAACTCTCTGTTAGCATCCCCTGGCTGCAAATCCATTGTCGCCTTCCTCTTGTTTTGGTTATTTGCATTTTGGAAGTGAAGAGATCATCTTTGGAGTCTAGAGATCTCTGTCACAGGACTAGGGAGGAGTCTCTCCCAAGAAAAAGAACCACAATCAGTCATTGGCCTATTAATATTCTATAAACGTATGGACTTTAGTAAAAAGTGTATTTCTAGAAAAAGTTTCAGGAAATAATAAACCTTGACTATCTTTCAGAAATTATGTGTTGGCGGATGCCTGTCTTCAAAGGCTAGGAATTGATTGCTATATAGATTAGGGAATACATGATGGTTAACATCGGGATTAGTTAACTAATGTATGGAATCCCATGTGGTTCCAAGTAATATACAGAAAGTGTACAATCATTGCCCTGTTATTTCTGTCTCTCTTCTCTCCCTCTGTCCATTGGTTCCCTTCTTTTTGAAGGACTGGTGCTTTGTTTTGTTTCCCTGGTTGGTATCCTTTTGAAGAAGAAGTCACTTACTCCTCTGCTGGTGGAGAGACCCAATGCTGACTGTCCTGGTGGGAGGTGGAGTTACTCCTCAGTTCTTCTCTTGCTGCCACTTGTGTTTTTGTCTCGGCTGTCTGAAAATGCCCTCAGATGTACATTGCTGGAAGGGGCAATGTCAAATAGTAAATGCAAAATCAAAATTCCTGGCCTCAATGATTCACCACATGACAATTGTTACTTAGAAAGTAACGCAGTTATGTCTTGGATCATCTTAGAAAGTAATGTGGGTATGCCTTGAATCATCACTTTGATGCCCTTGAAGTTCAGCAGATGACTCTGTTTCTTGGATCATAACTTATTGATCGGAAGTTACACTTCTAGATATTTTTACGTTAACGTGTTATCTTTCGCCACATTCTAGAAAAATTATTAATAGATGTTTATCATGTTATCAGCAGCTCCCCCACAATGGTCTAGATCATCCCAGTTCAAAGATGCTGCATTCTTTTATTTGTTGTTAATTGTTATCCTTTTCTTTCTCAGGTTTCTTAGGTCAAACAGATCTGTTTGTTACTTTCTTGAAAATATATGCAATTACATGTTTAATGTTGGTCCCTTCTTCATGCGTGATGTAGTATTAAATGTAATTCAACGGACGTAAGAATATGTTGTGTACTTCGTGATTTTTTTCCATGTCTTTGAACATTTTGCCCAAGTTTGTAGATATTAATTGAGAAAGAAAGGATTTACACTTATCTTATACTCATTTATCCGGTGTTTCATCTTGTTTGGTCATGAATTTAACTCCAGGCTCTCCTTCTTTTTTACACTCTATGTAGGATAAGGTTGAGATAAGGCAAGGCTCTTGGTTTCAACCTTTATATGATGTTAATAAAGGCAAGCTTGCAGGGTTGGTTAGTAATCCTCCTTACATACGAAACAGTCATATCCCTGGATTACAATATGAAGTCAGTAGACATGAACCTAGGCTGAAGATCCTTCTTCTGAAGATCATTGAAACTTTTAAATTTTAATGTAATATGTGTTTATTATCTGGATCAAATTTAACATTATCTCAAAATGAACATGGTGCAATCAACCAGTCTGTTGTGCCATTGCTTGTGCATATTTTTGATGTGCCCGCTTCAAACAAAATTGAAAATGATATTATTATTTTAACAAAAAAATCAAAGTAAACACGCGCGAGGCGCATTCATTTGACTATAATCATAAGAAACAAAAGAGCCACTGTTGTTGATCATGATCTAACGGCTATTATTCAAGGGTAACATGAATGAGCCTGTTAACTTGTTTTAGAATGTATAATTATTATTATGCAGCTTCTCCATTTACAAAAGCTTTGTAACTTAAAAGTCATGGGATTCACAGTTCTACACAACTTGTTCTACAGCTTGGTTGATAGTTAACAATCAGAAAGATCTACGAACCACACGATTAACCTCTAACAATACCATTTTCCTGGATCCCTCACTAGTCCACTTCTTTTTCACTACCAGTGGACATTTTTCACTGCTACTTTGCACTGGCATCTTTCACTCATGCTGAGCATTTCTTACTAATATTATGCAATTTTCACTGCAAGAAACTATTTTACAATTAGGCTATGCATTTTTCACTACCAGTGCATATGCACACTGACACTGCCTAGTGGCATTTGCATGAATAACCCCAGATAATCAATTTTTGTGTAAAAAACCTAGTAAACTTTTTTATGTATGTAAAAGGTTTCTCTTGAAATCATAATCACATGCATAAGCTCCTTAAAAATACATGTGCCATGACTCATGAATAGCCTTTTTAATTACATGAGTATCCGTCCTATACTAGCTAATTTACACATGCCCTTCAGACAATGTCAAAATGAGTAACTGTGGATCTTTATCCTCTAAGGAAGGTATTCATGCAGTTATGGTTTTAAGAGATATCTTTACATAAATAAAAAATTTTCAGGGTTATTCATGCAAAAATTCCTAAAGTTTCCATTACCAACCCAGCATAAGCCCCGAAGGGTCTCCATGAATTCATCCTTCTTAATCTCTAGAAGCACAGGCTATGGCTTGGATGTTTGGTGCTTTACGGATTTCTAGGCAACTAAATAAGCTTGCACTTTAGACTCCTTCTGAGATTTCAATCTCCGCAGATGGTAGGGGTCGATCTCAAATATCAGAGAAGGCTGGGAGCTCAAGAATTTACGCTCTATGGAATCCTAGCAGTCATTTCGAGAAAGCATGTGGAAGGTAGTACGGGCGTTCCACCACTTTATATATTTAGATGCCACACGAGGGAATCACCCGGGAGCTGGCACTCTGAACGAAACTGCCTCACAACGATGGAAATAGTCCCACCATGTGCGGGCTTCATCAACAGTGGCCGACCCTACTCTTGATCGGCTCTCTAGTGGAAACTGTGCTGAAGATGGTGGGATCTACTGGTCATAACCAAAGTTCCTGCCAAATCGGAAGGGATAGTAGGGTTCCAGAAATGTGCTATCGCCCTTCTTGAAGACCAAGACACTGGGCCTGATGGATAATGCCCAGTCTACTAGCTCTGGCTCCAGAGATGGTCTCGTACAGACTTTGCCTAAAATAGGATGAATATATTCTTTTACTTCACCGAGCCTGCACTCCCACATGTAGTTTACCAACGGGCTGGTGTGGGCAGCCAAATTCTAGAAGTGTAAAGCTCCAGGGGCATTCACAGGCACTTTTGTCAGTTGCCCCCTGATTGTAAAAAGCTAGTCCAATGCTTGCTAAGGATCGACACTAGCAAACTCAAGCATTCTGGGAAATAGATTGGATGACTGCAGCATCCGGGGAGCATACTCGGGGAATCAAGAGCACACCCAAGCATTGAGGAAGTGAAGTAGACCTATAGTCCGCAGATTCTTGGGGAGATGTGTATGATGAAGATCTCCCAGCATTTGTAAATCAAGCATAAATTGGCTGGGCAGAGTGACAGCTTCATGCCCCATGCCATTAAGCACGCTGGGTATATAGCCTCAGCACGAATCACCATCTCATCCCCCTGCGGGAGAGCGAATGTACACAACCAATAAGTTAGATAGGCTACATAGTGCGTAATAAGGTCTACTCCCGCCATGTTTGGGCCGCTTCACTGCCCTTTTTGAAGAGAAGGGGATAGATGAGTCTTTTGGCGGGCCCGCTTCTTTAGCCTACTTGGAGCTGCTTCGACAGAAGGAAAGTCTTTGTACTGCTCCTTACCTCCAAAGAAATATTCTAGCCCCAGCCCCAGCTGCACCCGTTTCCTTTCCTTGTGCAAACGGGTGTGGGAAGAAGAAGTTTTTGGGACTTCCTGAATGGACAGCCACATGGTCCAATACACTTTCATGAGGTATCAATATGTGTACCCAAGGTAATATCGGCCTTCACCGTTAGTGCAGTCTTTGAGCCTGTCTGGCCAGCATACTTCTTCGTATGGTTCACCGTCAATAGGGAGACCAGACAGCTGATGCAAGCTCCATAAGTCCAAAGAAGTCTCCCCTTCCGCAGTATAAAAGGTGTTGTACTCGGGGCAAAACACCTCCATCATGCCGTAGCACAAGCCGTTTGAAATCGGGTACCGAAAGCGAGAAGCATAAATGCTTTGATATACTCCGACTCTCATTAAAATGGGACCATAATGCTAAAGCACATATTCCATGAACTCGACATCTCCGTCCTAAAAGGCATGGGCATCAGTGGCTTTAAAATCTGTGAACTAGCCAACAGCGATCTGATGTTTGAATTTGATCGCCAAACAGTCCAAGAGGAATGGTTCTTCTCTGAACCCCCACTTCAACGGGGCCAAGAAAAGGCCAAACATGTGCTTCTCTTTGTGGAGATTCCCTGCTGATAAATCCCACTTGGCGGGAGTAAACTCTGGGGCCCGAGTTAGCAGTCCTTGAGATGGAGTTAATTCCAGTACACCGGTGACGACTCCCCACTCACGGGCTTCCCCCGAAAAATAAATCGGCTCACTCCTCACTATCGAATCAATCATGCTGTCTTGACCCAGGAGTATGCTGTGCTCAGCCACCCGAACAGCAAGAATGTCTCGCTTCCCCATAAGATTGAAGCGGTCGAGAAAAGGCATCAAGTGCTTATCTTTTGGGAAGTCTTTTCTGTAGCCTTGGCCGCGTTCGAATGATAATTGGCCTCTATCAGAGAGAGTTAGCCGCCCGACATCCATGGAATCTGTCTCTGAGTCAGAAGATTTTGATACCATCGCTATGCGTCTCTAACCTTGGTAGAGATCGTTAACATTCTGCCAGGTGACGATCGGGCACACACCGGATGGAGCATCGGTCCCTTGCGCAACCGCAGAAGAGGCTGTTGAAGCCATCTCTCTAACTACACTGAAAAAGGGGCAATCCATAGGTGCCAGAGCTTGAAGGAATTGCTCTTGGAGGGTTCCTACTGCTGTGAAAGAGTGATTTGAGTGCTTGAGCTCAAGATAGAGAGGGATGGGGCTGCGGCAACCTCAATTGGAAATCATTGATGAAGCTCCTTCTTTGAGCGAGACTAAAGATAATGAGGCCACTGCTGGCTCATCCACCTCGGTTGCCTCTTCCCATGATGGCAGAGAAGGAGAAGGAGGCGAGGTCGCACCCTCGAAGGGTGACCCATCCCGCCATGGCAACGGCGAGGAGGGATCGACAGAGGAAGATGGGTCTTCCTCAGATGATGCCAAAGATGAAGGGTAGGATGAGGCACCAAGAAAAAAGGAGAGTCCCCATGGTTCTCAATGCTTTACCAGTTGATTTAGTCATGTGGAATAGGGATTAAAATGTGTGGGAGATGGTTCACGGAGTGGAGAGGGTGAAACGGGGGGATGACCTATGGGCGGCCAGGGTCATGGTCGTCCATAGCCCTGGGGGGCCAGGTGCCTGGCCGTCCAAGGGGATCAAGGCAGCCAGTGACTTGGTCGCCCAGAGAGCTAGGCGGCTAGTGACCTGTCTACCCTGGTCTCAGGGTTGTAGGATGCAAGGGGTTTGTTTTGTGGCTTGATTGTGGAGGTTAGGGCTAATCAACAAGTTGTTCTTTTGTGTGTATGTTCAGGGTCGTCGAAGGATTTGAGTCGGGGTCTCCTGGGACTTGGTGTGGGTGTGGTACCATGCCCTTCCTCATGATCAGTAGTGGAGGGTCGACCGAATGGGGTTTGGTCTTTTCTTTAGGATCAGATCCTTCCCAGTCGATGCTACATTCCTAGCGGCACCCCGGGAGAGATGGGTGGACAACTATAGAGCTTTCGTGATATCGTGGGGGCACATGATCCCCACGCTCGAAGATGTCACTTACTTGACAGGGTTGCCCATGGTTGGGGTACCAGTGTTAGGCCAAGAGCTCAAGGATTATCAGCAAGATATTGAGAGGTTGCTCGTGGTATGACTGACTTGGACAAGGAGACTGGTGACCACTATTCCTCTCAGGAGGATCAACGCCGCGATGGGTTTAGCCAGGGTGGTCCCGGGACCACTACAGGATCTAGACGTGTACCTTGAGCGAGTACATCAGAGGATCAGGATGCGAGAGAGGGGCGAGTAGCAGGAGGTACGACTCTTCCTCCTCCACTTCTTCGATAGGCTGCTGTTCATGACCTCCTCGAATAATGTGAATCTGAAGTACGTACTATTGAAACAAGATCTCGAGCGGAGGCTTTAGTATGCCTGGTGAAGAGCGATGTTGGCACGCCTCTTTGCCCACATGGATCCTGTTCGACCAGGTTCGGGGAACCTGGGTGGCTTCACACTCTTCTTGCAAGTATGAGGTTATCTCTTTCTCAAACCCATTGTTTCTTGATTGATTGCTTGTTGGGATTGATTGACCTTTTGACTTTTGTGTGTTTCAGATTTTTGGATACACTGTATTCCCTATAGGTCATGGCACAATCCTGCAAGATCGGATGCAGGCAGTCCCACTGATGGCGAGGTGGGATGTAGTTCGGGACCGTCGAATAGTGGCTACCTGACTTTTCTACCTTCGGTCAGCCTTAGATGAGTTACCATACCACTGGGTAAGTGTTTGGTTAAAATGAGTTATATGACATTATGTGTATTCTTTAAACGAGCTCAATTTTAACAAAACTTTTGGTCCATGTTGTGGCAGGTGGTGTGGACGCCCTATGCAGGTGAGGATGTCACCCCTCAGCTGTGGGTGAGAGAGGGGCGTGCCTGGTTCTACTGAGAAACAGTGTTATTCTATGTGAACCTGCGGGAGCCACTCTACTTACAGTTAGTGTAGAGGATGTTGGGGTGGCACCAGCCTCCAGTGGCGGTACCAGCTCAGCATGGATCAGATAGGAGGCATTGACAGACCTCAATAAGAGACCAAGACTAGGCATCCCCCTACCGTGTGGAAGCAGAGGCATCATAGAAAGGGCCTTCCTTGGAGTAGGATAGATGCCTAGGGAGCAGTGAGACTTACCTGGCGGACTACCAGAGTGGTATGCCTGGCGACTTCGCCTCGACACCCAGGTGGATCGCCGTTCTTGATTAGACAATCGTGAACTTGAGGCATGGGATTCGAGAGCTGGTATGTCAAAATTGATTGATCGATTTAAGGCTTTGAAGATTTCAAGATCTTGACTGACCATTTGCCCCTGGTCCAACAGCGAGCTAAGCAGGCGTACCTCCGCGTGAGGCCAAGAGGTCCGGGGGAGTTGGACCCTCATCTCAGTTGGATATTAGAGAGGAGCTAGAGGATTGTCTAGTGGGAGCCCTCGAACTGGCTAAGGATGTTGAGTCTCTCCAGGTGATTTTGATGCCGCTATCCGAGGTGGTGAACATAAGTTACCTACGACCACTAACCGAGCTAGTCTCAACAATGGCCCTTTTGAGCCTTATTTAGCTGGCCCATTAAGACTTACATGACTCAAAATAGAATAAAAATAGACTCAATCAACACTAATTGGACTAAAATAAAAAGGAACCAGCCTCTAACAAAGATAGAAGAGGCTCCATATCCTCAAGGGGTGGAGAACTCTCCCAACCAAAGTGATGGGACGGCTGCACCCCCATCAATCCTCCCGGGGCACGGGTGACTCGACTCCGTCGGGTAAGGGTCACGCAGGCTATAATACTTCTCTAGAGCATCCGGATCGATGCGCATCAGCTCCTCCTTGCTCATCCACGTGTCCTCAGACTAGGGCCGACCCTTCCACCAGACTAAGTAACGCTGGTATGCCTTGCTTCTTGTGTTAGTAATCTGCTCGTCCAGTATTTGATCCACCTATTCACGTCGTGCTCTCAAGGGGGCTGGTGGACACACGGGGGTGGGCTCTCTCACAAGGGGGGATGCAGGCTCGAATGGATCACTAGGTATTGCTACCTGACCCTTGTATAGTACAAGGTCTGCCACATTGAACGTGGTGCTCACCCCATATTCCATAGGTAGGTTTATTTCGTAGGCGTTGGAGCCTATCCTCCTCACAACTCGGAACGGTCCGGTGCCACGGGCACTCAACTTGGAGATGGCTCCGGGGGAGAGCCGCTCCGTCCTCACCATCACTAGATCGCCCTCTTGGAATTCATGGTAACACTTGTGGGTGTCCGCTTGCCATTTATAGGCGTCATTGCTTGATTGGATTTGCTGGCTAATTTGCTCATGCAGATGACATACTCTTTGTGCAAAGGCCTCGACTGACTCAGAAACTCTAGCTTGTAATGGTAGGGGAATAAGGTCGACTGGCTTCTGGGACTTCCTACCATGCACTATCTAAAATGGACTTAACCCTGTGGACCTATTGACTGATGCGTTGTATGCAAACTCTGCCTGGGGAAGAATCAAGTCCCAAGTTCCTAGGTGTTCTCCTACTAGACATCGTAATAGGTTCCCTAGACTTCTATTGACGACCTCGGTCTGTCCATCAGTCTGGGGATGGTAGGCTGTCGAGAACTTAAGGAGGGTGCCCATGAGGTGCCACAAGGTCTTCCAGAAATAACTAGTGAATCTGACGTCCCGATCAGTGACAAAGGTTTTTGGTAGGCCATGGCAACAGACAATATGGTCAACATAGAGGTGAGCGACCTTAGTGGCATCGGATGTCTTGGAGCAAGGAATGAAGTGAGCCATTTTGGAAAAATGATCCACCACAACAAGGATGGAATCGTGCCTCTTTACGGTCCGTGGCAGCCCAAGCACAAAGTCCATGCTAACGTCCTCCCAAGGACGCTCAGGAACTGGAAGGGGAGTATAAAGGCCCGTGTTTTACTTAGCTTGCTTGACCGAGGCACAAGCACGGCATTGGGTGATAAGCTTGGCCACATCTCGCTTGAGGCTAGGCCAATAGAATTGTTCCTCCAGAGCTGTGATGGTTTTGTTGTGCCCAAAGTGACCCGCCAATCCTCCAGCATGCAACTCCCAGGTCAGAAAATCCCAGACTGAAGTTTGGGGCAGGCATAAGAGCTGGCCACGGAAGAGGTACCCATCTTGTAATTAGTACCCATCCATTTCTTTGTGTGGTCCGGTAGCGAGAGTAGAATAGATTTGCCCAAAATCTGGGCATGTGGCATACTCATCTTTGAGTCAGTCAAACCCTACCACTTCAGCCCCAACGGCCGTGAGGAGAAGGGCCCTTCGACTGAGGGTGTCCGCGGCCTGATTTTCCACACCGGCTTTGTGTCTTAGCACAAATGTGTAGGAGTGGAGAAACTCAACCCATCTGGCATGCCTGGCATTCAATTTCTTCTGGGAGTTGAGATACCTTAGGGCCTCGTGATCCGAAAAAATGACTAATTCCTGAGGGAGGAGGTAATGTCTCCAGTGCTTCAAGGATTGGACAATGACATAAAATTCCTTATCGTATGTGGAATACCAAAGCCGGGTGTCATTAAGTTTTTCACTAAAGTAGGCAATGAGGCATCCTTCCTAGCTGAGGAGTCCTCCTATGCCCACCCCAAACGCATCACAGGTGACCTCGAAGACCTTGGAGAAATCTAGGAGACGGAGGATCGGGGCTTGCATCATCTTCTCCTTTACCTCTAGGAAAGCCCTTGATGCTGCCTTGGTCCATTCGAATGAACCCTTCTTGAGGCAGTCCGTGATGGGAGAAGTGATAGTACTGAACCCTTTAATGAATCTCCTATAAAAGGTAGCCAAACCATGAAAACTACGGGCATCGTGGAGAGTTCGGGGTTCGGGCCACTCGACAATGGCCGAGGATCGCAGAGGTATTTTTCATATTTTTTTAGAATTTTTGGATTTTCCTATATAAACTCCCCCACCCCTCTCTCTTTCTCTCATTCTGTCTTCCTCACTCTCTCTCTTCTCACGCTCTCCCTCTCTTCTCCGACGGCCAACACAGGAGGACAGGGGAGAGGCGGCAAGGTTCGTGGGGTGAGAGACAGAGGGGATAGGATGAGAGACGAGGCGGTGGCATGTGGCGAGCCAGTTCGTGAGCGTAGGACATCGGCGGGGTTTCTAGCGGCATTTTCGTGGTGGATCAGCATCCACGGTGTGTGAAATCTTTGGTGGAGGTAGGGGGACAGATCCTTAACCCTTGTACCTCCATTCCCGTGATTTTGGTAGGCCGTGGTGAGCCGAGCGGGCTTATTGAAGCATTTTGGGGAAAGGAGCATATTTTTGGGTGTGAGTCAGATCTAGTGATTTGATCGTGTTTTGGGGGTTCAAATGGGCCCTCTCGGTGCTATAGAGGTTGGGGAAGGGTTCCCCCTTTCTTTCCCTATCACCTGGGGGTGATTGGGGCGTGGAATGGGTTTTTCCCGCTATTTTTACCATTTTCGGGCGCGGACTAAGAACGCAACCATCACGGCGGCCGCGTTCTTCAGAGAAGGCGTCGTATTGGGGCGCCTCGTTCAACGCGGAAGATGAACAATAGGGTGGTTAGGGTCGCGGTGGTAAGACCAACTGCGACCAGGTTGCGGTTGTTAGCCCCATCACATTTCACCGTTGTCGCGACCGGGGTACCCGCCGCATTGATCGGAATCACACCCCTCGTGGCAGGTGCATTCTTCCCTTGTCGTGCTTAAGGTGAGGATCGCATTCTTAAATGCGCCCAGAGCGGGGTGCGCATTCGTGTGGGTGATCAGCCTCGCAAGCCAGAGGGTGGGAAGGTAGCCTGAAATGTCCCAGACACCCTATGGGTGCCGTGACTGTGATTTTGGGTGTCTAGAGGTATCGTGCTACCTCGATTAGCGTGTCATGGGTCTCGAGGGTCCGGGTGACCCCGTGAGTTTTCTGAGTTTTCGTGGCTACATTAGGTTGAGTCGTCGTGAGTCGGTACGAGTGCGGTGGGCCCTCCCCGCATGTCGTGGGTCTCTCCGAGAAGAATTTTCGTGTGGGCCATGTGTGTGGCCTTGAACTGTGGGTTCAGTCAACCAGCCTGGGGCTGGAGGTTTTCTGTTTCTCCCTTGGATGAAGGATTAACTTGGCGATTTGTGAGCTACCTTGGGAATTATGTCACTGTGATTTTAGACCTAAGGATTAGGCCAGATTGATGGCACTGTGCCGTCACGTGCAACGGTCTTGACCTCGAGTCTGGTGACTCAATGACCATTGAGTTTAGTAGGTCTAGTGGGCTGTCTAGAGTCTGGTGGCTTCGAGCCACCTATTACTCCGCGTTAACAGCGATGGGTGCATGCGTGGTTTTCTGTGTCCATGTTCTGTAAGCCCCCACTAGTTGTAACCTTCTGACGACATGCGTGTGCTGACCCACCAGGGAGTGGTGGAGCTGCTTACCCAAGAGCGACAGTTTTTATGCAGGTTACCGTAGGGCCCCCATGCGTAGCCTGAGTCCGGGCTTCGGGGGAAGAACCAGCTAGAGGATCTGACCTTGGGCGTATGGTCTGTGTGTGCACACTTGGCTGAGGGCGGTAGACTCGTGCTGATGAGCGCGACCTCAGCTAGTCCTTGTTCTGTGTTCCTGGTTACTGTACGGTGTCTCAGTCTCCACCTGGGGCATCATAGCGAGACACCTGAGGCTACAGACTAAGTCGTCAGTGGACACATCCGGCCTTGCTTTTGGTGGGTGGTACTCCCATCACGTGATGTGAGTTGTCATGTCGCGAGTTTCCATTTTCCGTCCACGAGATGGAGTTTTCGTGTGTAGTTCCGGGCATTCTCCCAGAGTTGAGGTCTAGGGTTTTTGGTGAGCGTCACCGAGGGCTTTTCCTTAGACGTCGTAGAGTTCTCGACGGTGAGGTCATGACTATGTTTCCAGACCGCGTGGTTTTGGTGGGCCTTTGTCTGTGAGGATAGGCCTCCGCAACAGTGGCGTCGTGTCGTTTTCCTAGTCGCGTGACTAGGGCGGTCGTAGTCTGGTGGTCCGTGTCTGGTTGTTCTCGACCGTGAGATTGGGGTGTTGGGTTCCATTTCAGTATAGTAGGAGTAGTTGTAGAGTCGAGATTTTACCAGCCACCGTGTTTACTGTTCCTGTTGTTGTTGTTGTTCTTGTAGTTGTTGCTCTCTGTTACTGCCGTTGCTTTCAGTTGGGGTTCCACGGGACCCCTACTGAGCCAGTGATAGGAGACTCACCCCTGGTTTTTAGGTGCGGAGATTCTTCCTCGAGGTTCGAGGGTGCTACGTAGAGCGCACTCTCGGTTCTATCCATTTTCATGGATATGTCTCGGGATCCTTTGCTCATCTGAGCTCCTATGGGCCGCTCCCCAATTTTCTTTGACTTCCCCTCCAGTCGATTTCAAGCTTCCCGAACCACTCAAGCTACTCAACCAGGCCGATCTACCCAACATACCCGAGCTACTCGACCTAGCCGATCTACCAAAACCCATCTTAGCAATTCGAGCAACTAGACCTAGCCGATCTACCGCACATACCTGAGCTACCCAAGCAAGCCAACATACCCAAGCCACTCGACTTGGCTGATCTACCTAGCACCTCGAGCCACCTGACCTGGCCGATCTACCCAAACCCATCCGAGCTATCCAAGCCACTCGACCTGGCCGATCTACCCCACATACCCGAGCTACCCGAGGTAGTCCATATACCCGAGCTAGTCGACCTAGTCGATCTACCTAACACACCCTAGCCACCCGACCTGGTTGATCTACCCAACCCATCCGAGCTATCCGAGCCACTCGATCGGGCCGATCTATCCAACATACCTGAGCTACCCGAGTTAGCTGAATCATCGGAGCTATCTGAGCCACTCGACCTGGCCGATCGACCTAACACACCCAAGCTACTCGACATGGCCCATCTACCCAACATGCCCGAGTGATCGGAGCTACCTAGTGTAGCCAACATTCCCGAGCTACTCGACCTGGCCGATATACCTAACACACACAAGCCACCCGACCTGAGCGATCTAGCCAACACATCCGAGCTATCCGAGCCACTTGACCAGGCCGATCTATCCCACATACCCGAGCTACCCAAGCTAGCCAACATACTCGAGCCACTCGACCTGGCTGATCTACCTAACACCCCGAGCCACCCGACCTGGCCGATCTACCCAAACCCATCCGAGATATCCGAGCCACTCGACCTAGCCAATCTACCCCACATACCCGAGCTTCCCATGCTAGCCAACATGCCCGAGCTACTCGGCCTGGCCGATCTACCAAACACACCCATGCCACCCGGCCTGGATGATCTACCTAACCCATCCGAGCTATCCGAGCCACTCGACCTGGCCGATCTATCCAACATACGCGAGCTTCCCCAGTTAGCCGAATCATCTGAGGTATCCGAGCCACTTGACCTGGCTGATCTACCTAACACACCTGAGCTACTCGACATGGCCAATCTACCCAACATGCCTGAGCGATTTGAGCTACCCTGGTTAGCCAACATACCCGAGCTACTCGACCTAGCTGATCTACCTAACACACACAAGCCACCCGACTTGGCCGATCTACCCAACCCATTTGAGCTATCCGAGCCACTCGACCTAGCCGATCTACCCAACATAGTCGAGCTATCCGAGCTATCTGATGTATGCGTCCAAACTCACCCCTCCCATGCTCCCTTCAAGACCTAGTAATCCTTCCTCGATTGCCGATTATGATAATTACATAATGATAAGGCTGCCAACTCGGGGCTTACTTACCTCTTTGAGTGTGGCTTCGGGTTGCCAACCTCTGGTGGGATTTGGACCAGCCTAATGGCCATGATGCCAAAGGGGTGAGGTATATGGGACTTAATCCCAAATCGACCGTTTCTTGTATGGACTCCGCTCTCCAGGTTTTGACCACTCATGGATGCTCGGAGGATTACATATTTATAGTGTGGACGAGTGATTCCTATAGAAGAGTGGATGTCAATAGCTGAAGCATGCGGCAATAGTTTAAGCCCATATCTCGATGATGAGACCGCGGCAATCTGTGGGTCATCGGGATCCCTCACACGCCTGACCTTGAGACTTCCATACCCAAATCAGAGGTCTTAGGGTGTTGACGTTTCCGAATGCGCCCTTTTGTCAGGACCATTTCGGTGCGATCTCTGTGGATGCATACCTAATTAACACTCCCCGAAGTCTCGGGTCTAAGGAGAATGCTGCCAAATTTTCACCAGAAAACTTGAAGACTGATAAACCGAGCTACACCAATAACATGTCATTAAATACAAAAGAATTCAACATTAATTGATGCATGATAGGGGCAAAACCTGAAGCACATAATTTCGTTGTTGTTTGTGCATGTCTACATGAATATTTCACCTAGCTCTCGAGTGCTTGCATGCCATTGCTTCCTCAGGTATATCAAATGGTGTGTGGAAGATGCTCGGATCATGTCCAAGTAGAAACCCTCACTACGCATGAGTCAAGAACTCTACCATGGACGAGAGGGGTTACTCTTCGTAATGCGCCTCATGTAAAAGAAGGAATGAATTAAGGATGCCAAGCCACACAGAACATGATGAGAGATAATAATGATAAAGATAACAAGAAATGATAAAATGCATGCATACAGTTAAACTAGCTCGGCTTTTGCCCCGAGGTCGGGTTGCTCGGCCAAACCAGTTGAGACCCATTTTTTGCCTTTGAGTTGAGTCATTTTCTTACCCTTATTTATAATGTCTCAAGTTGTCCATCACTCATTGGGCCAATTTTAGATATTTCTTTGGGCCTATTTTATGGGTATTTTCTCCCTGGTTGGGCTTGCTCCTGAATTTTCTCGAATTGGGCTTAATGCACCTTGGTTTAACTTGGTCTTGTGGGTAAATAGGCATATTTATCCCATATTTATTCTTTTTTCCCATCGACCACCTTAATAACTATCCAACGATAGGTCGTTCTATAATGGTGGCGGTCTATTGGAAGACTATTTTTATCGTGACCAAAGAACCTGCGTTGACCTGCCCCTTTTCTACGAAGACCTATGGTTTTGAATGGCGATCTCGTGACAGACCGTTCAGTGAGGTTAGTGGTCTATCAGAAGACCACT
Organism: Amorphophallus titanum; assembly: GCA_024336825.1. Taxonomy (NCBI): domain Eukaryota; kingdom Viridiplantae; phylum Streptophyta; class Magnoliopsida; order Alismatales; family Araceae; genus Amorphophallus; species Amorphophallus titanum. The sequence goes on from JANBPO010000244.1 coordinate 985,296, forward strand.
GTTCTTGCGTGGGAGTCCTACATTGGCTTGGTCTTTGAGGATAAATGGGCATATTTATCTTTTATTTTCCACCGACACCCAGAGTAGCGGCCTCGCAATAGACCGTTTAGATGAAGATTGCGGTGCATCGAAGGACCATTTTTGAGCGAGAGTCCAACGTCGACTGGTTTGACTTAGTCCTTGGATAAATGGGTGCATTTGTTTGATTAATATTTTCCACCGACACCCTTTATGGTGATCGCTCGATGGACCGTTTAGTGAAGGTGGCGGTCTATCGATTGACCGCTTTCCATGGCCGAGATCTTTGCTTTGGCTAGATTTCTCTACTGATTCGTGGCCAAATGAGGTGGCGTTTGATCCTGGGGACTCCTGGGAATATTATCTGTGGTTTTTATTTAGAAAACGGGAGCTGATTCTCGCTAAAAATCACTTAATCCGGGCTAGGATTTCAAGGGTCTATAAATAGAACCCTTGGCTCAATCTCGCGAGGAGTGGAGATTTTGGAGCTCGCGTCGAAGTGTTGCCCATTTCTAGAGCGAGTTTCAGCCAGGTAGAGCCAGTCTCCCACATCCTTCAAGCCTCCAGTTCAGGGAGTATCGGTTCATTTGTGTCTTTGCATTGTCTCTTCCCCGTCTTGAGTCACTTCTTTGGTCATCATAGCATTGCCCTTTCTTCTCTTTCTCCACATTTTTCATCATTCTCATCGCATTTCTTACCCCTCCTCCTGTTTTCCCTACCCATTAGGGGTTTAAAAACCACCCCAGGTATCCCTCATTCCATTCATGAACTTTGTTCTTCTTTTACGTTTATAGATATTGCACGATCCTTGGGCTAAACTGGGTGTTTCTCTATGTTTTTCACATTGTCTCGCAGGTCATAAGTGCTCCCTACACGCGGCCCATCCCTCCTGGACGACTGAAAGGAGTGGAGGATCAAGTTCCCATGTTTAGATTTGGACACGGCTTGCGGCCTCCATCAGACCGTCGTCCAAGTGAAGCGGCCTTCGTCAGACCATTTGTACCTGTTTGGCGGCCCATTGAAGACTGTTTAAGTTCAACGCCCGTGTCCACTATGCTTGTTGCCTGGGTGATTGCAGCAGCCCCTTGATAGATCATCGTCGTGCTTCCAGTGGTCCTCTTCTGTCCGTCTTCTAGCGTTGTGCGGCCTATCCAGGACCGTTTCAGTCCCAACACTTGAGTTCCCCATTGGCGACATCCGCGATCACTTCTTTTCCAAGGTACGTGCTGCATCCTTTGCTTTACTAGCCTTGGTGGCGATCACAAACTTCCGTGTTTTGATATTTGCTATTTCTTACCTTATTCCACATTACATCTCACCTCACTTAAATTAAAAAAAAATATGAACACACGCTCCTTTTTGGCGATCACAGTGGGACACCTTATGCCATCCGTGTTTTTTTTAGCACTGTTTGACCTTCATCTCTATGTTTGTTTGGTACATTTCTAGTCTCCCTGGATTTTTCATTTCATTTCTTCTAGTTTTCTGGTCTCTGGTCCTGTTACGGTCCTTTGTGGGCCATCTGCGTAAGCTGGCGGTCCGCTGTGAGACTGCATCCTTCATTCTCAGGTACGTCCGCTGGTGTTAAATTTAGTTTTGTCTTGTTTTTTTCTTGTCTCTTGGCATTTTGTGGTCCTATCAGGACCGTCTCTACAGGTGTGCAGTTGTCTATTAGACAATTCCTTTCTCAAGTGCGTGCTAGTTTTTCTATCATTGTTTAGCTCGCGTTCTGTCATTGCATTTTTGCTATTCCCTGGCTGATTGCGGTCCTCCTCGGACCGTCTCCTCCACTGTGTGGTCTACCATATGACCGCTGTTTGTTTACTACAGTACACTCGAGGCTTATACTTATGCTCTATTGTTGATCATTTTATTATTCATCTAAGGTGCTGTTGATCTCCCCTCAGCTGTTATTTACATCCATGTCATTGTGTGTGCATTTCACATCATTCATTCCTACATGAAATTATGACCCTACATGACTTGCTATACTTGTGTGCTTGTTGCGGCCAATTCATGAAATCTCATTATGAATTGTTCTATCCTTGATATTCCTTCATATCCCTTTCTGTTCTTCGTGACTATAGTTGACTACTATCAGTTTTACTTAATTGTTCGATGTTTCTTAGCATGACATTATTAAATTGGTTAATCACTTATACATTGCCTATTATAGACCTACTGAGTGTTCGCTCACCCAATTTTTTCACCTCTTTTAGATAGCTCTGACGAGGATGCGCAAACTGATGGGGACGGACACGAGTGAAGACCTGGAGCGAGCCAGCTTAGAGTCATGTCTCGTAGTTGTCTTAGATTATGTTAGATGTGTCAATTTTGTAGTCTGGTCAATGTGAAAGTTGTAGTTGGTTTAGTTTTGATTGGGTCATTTTGTAGCAGTTTATGTAAAGCTTGGATGGAACTTATGCTTTATTCATAAATAAAGTTGGTGGTTTATTATGTGTATCTAATTCCTCTTTTGTTGCATTTTATTTAATTGCTCTTATTGTCATGAATGATTATAACTGCCACGTTCTGATTTTTCACGTCGGGGTGTGACACTAGTCCGTTGTTGATGAAGACCTAGCACAGCTAGGTCTGTTGGCCTGATGCTGTCGGAGGCGAGACTTGGTGAGGCATGTCGGCCTGGTGTTGCTAGGGATCAGCCACGACATGGCTTATTGGTCTGGTGTTGCTGGTGGTCGACTTTGGTGAGGCTTATTGCCCGAGTGTTGTTGGGGGCCTACCTCGTCGTGGTGTCTTGGCTTGATGTTGCTAGAAACCTGCCTCAGGGAAGCATGTCGGCCTAAGGTTGCTAGAGGCCTACCTTGGCGGGGCGTTCTTGGTTTGAGGTTGCTGGAGATCTGCCTCAACAACATGTCTTGGCCTAAAGTTGTAGGATTTGCCCCCAGAGAGGCATGTTAGCTTGAAATCATATTCGGTTGACCCTTGCGGTCTATGGCCAAATGTTGATGCTATCGGCTAACCATCAGGGTGGAACAGCCGAAGTCGAGGTTGTCTGACCCTTTAAAAAGTATAATGGCCAAAAATGATGTTAAACACATAATCATGATAGTGTGGTGGAATGCACCTATTAGTGTGCTGGTTGGTAGTTGACGTGTGTCGACTAGGAACCCCACTCCACTGATCGCTAAGGTATATTGCCTGGGAGCCACGATCAGCTGATCACGGAGGTGCTACTGAAGGTATTGTCGTAGGCTGAACTTGAGGTGTAATGATCAGAGATTGTGATAGATCAACCCTTGGGGGTGTGCTAATCCAAGGTTGCTATAGTCTGGCCTTTGAGGCATACCATACTATAAGGTATCTTGATTTTTTTATGTGGTTGTTATTGTTGATCTGCCTATGAGGCGTAGTGGCCTACTGTTGGAGATTGGGAACTAGATACTGGAGGTTTACCTGAGTAAGGCGCACTTGATGCGGGACGACGATGTGAACTCGAGACCAATTTGGATGCGAACCTGAGACTCTAGCTCATGACTCGTCCCTAGCGAGGGAAGCGTGCGGATGTGTGTGGTTGAGAAATCGGTAATGAGTTTGGGGTGGTCTACTCTCCTTCGTGCCCAGATCGGATCATGGAATGGGTCACGTGCACTCTCTCACAGTGGTGATAAAAATGTAACGAGCTAGATTATCCTATCACTCTCTCATGCAGTGGCATTCAAGAATATATACGAGATAAGTAAATGTGATAAAATGGAGGAGCGAGAACGATACCTCCACGCTCCGGGCGTGGGGAAGATGACCCTGGCCCGGACTCGTATTCCTGATATAAATAATTAACAATAATTAAAAAAATAATTTTATTGCCCACTCCACGCAAGGAGGTAATAGGCTACACGTGGGACCCAGGAGTACCGATCTCAGGTTGACGGGCAGCAAATCGGAAGGACTTTCGGGCCGGAGGTGGACTACTGGTCTGACTTGGTACTGTTCTAACTCGCTAGACAACAAGCTAACTCAGCACTTAGAACGGTAGCTTCTGGTCACCTTCTGGCCGCAGCAATTGGCTGGGACATTGGGGGGAGATCCCTCTTCGATCCCTAAGGTCGGCGGCGGTCGAATCTGAGCCAGTGTATTTTTGTAATGTTTAACCAAAGGACTACTCTGCTAGCCTGTTCACAAATTAGATTTGCGTGCCTCCACGAAAACAATTGTTGCACCCAGATCCAGAAGTGTATCGGAGTGAAATTGGCGCCATTGGAAAGGGGACTCAAGAGACTACAACATATATTAATTTTAAAATCAGATTGGAAATGAAAAACTCTATGGGTTATAGTTATTTCTGGCTCAGAATCTAGATCAAGCAGGACAGAATGGG